>CM040244.1:199353226-199763587 GCA_022545495.1 Chrysanthemum lavandulifolium
ATTTTTAATTTTTTTTTTTCCCCCCCCCAAAATTTATTTTTTTTGTAAAAGGTTCATCAATACTTGGAAAATTGTTATGAAAGTCAAAATACAACTAGTAATTTGTTGTTTGTATAATACGGAGTACAATTTTTCGAAAGCAGTTTAGAAGCAAAGACATGGGTCTTCTACTAAGTTCAATCGATCAAATGATCAATATCTCAACAAAATGATACTAAACAAATCTTTCCTAATAGATATACCTTGTTATTTTAGAGAAAAAAAAAAAAAAAAAAAAAAAAACCCTAATGAGATCGGCATATATGGTAAGCAATCAAATACTGAAACAATGTCTTACCCTCTTAAGAGGAAAAAAAAAATTGAAACACCCCTAATTTACAATGCTGAGAGAATAAGCTAACTAAGTGGGCTAAACCCATATCAATAATAAACACATAAATAGGCTAATAATAAAATACTAATAGAGGCGAGCTCAACGAGCCTTTATTATCTGACATCCTTTCTCAAACTCACAATGTTGCAACGGTAAATATTGAGAGTTTGTCTAACGCAAAATAAACTAAAAGCGAAAAAATAAACATCAGCTTTGGAGCTTCAAAAAGTACAAACTCAGTGCTAGATGGAGTCTCAATCTTATACAATCATACTCATCTTTATACTAAAGTTTAGCAAAAAGGTATATTACTTGAAGTTGCTTTGTCCATCATAATCATCTTTATATATTTATTTTTACTTTTTACTAAAGCTGTTTTATCCATCATAATCATTTGTATACTCTCTTCGCCCTAAAATAATAGTACACATTTCTTTTTTGGGATGTCTCAATTTAATTGTCCACTACTAAATATAGATAAGAAAGTTTGATCGAGTTTTTAATATTATCCTTACTTGAAATTATTATTAAAAACTTTAAAGAAGAAATTAATTAATTAGTTAAGGGTAAAACTGTCATTCTAACAAAAGTAAAAGAAATAAAGCAGTAATATTTATGTTTTTATTAAACTGTGTGTTTTTTGTCGAAGGACAATAATTTTGAGACGGAGAGAGTAATTAAAATCAATGTAGTACTTATGAGTACTATAATTTTAATCCGGCCAGAAGTTTACAACCCGTTTATATAGATTATGGCGGTCTACCCAAATGGTTCGGTCCCCCTTGCTAATAGAACCAAAAGGCACGCGTCCCCCACCTTTGAATTGTAATGTTTTGGTCCGGAAGTGAACTGAACGAATTGAATAGAATTGTTTGGTTTGTGAGTCTGCTTTTTGTATTATTTTTAATTTTGTGGGGTGTGTTTTTTGTTGTAAGTGCGGTCTTTTTATTATAAGTGTTTGGCCTAAAAAAGAAAAAGTTAAGTTGGCATTGATGTGACGGTGTTGATGCGATCTTGGTGTGGCCTTGTTACTATCAGTCTTATGCTTGTTAGTACTTTTGAAAATGTGGTTTTAGAGGGAACGTTGAGTCCCTAATTAGGAATTACAACGACTGTGATTAAAAGGTAAAATGATCTAGTGGTTGTAAAGTGTTTATTTTCACTTTTCAAGAACTCACTGACTCCAATATTATATAGAATAAAATTTTATTTGTAAATTTCACAAAATATTGTAGATTAGTGAGAACACTGACTACATTTCTGTGTCTTTTGTAACGCCATAATTCAATTCATGAGGAATAGTTGCGGCAAATTTTATTTGTAAATATATGTGATTTGCATTAGATAGTCTTTATTATTTCAACCTTTAGGTAGTGCTTCTGTGTTTTTATTATAGATTGAACCAGGGTCGAGTATTATAGATCGCGGATCGGACCAAATCGAGAAATCTGACCGAACTGAAATGAGTCGGACTGAACGGAACGTATTTCGATCTAATCCTCGGTCCACCCTTTTCATCATTTTCGATCTTCAGTCCGATTCAGTCTTATACATAACCGACTAGTATGCTTTGTTGGACCGTACCGACCGACGAACTGGACCGGACCGAACATGGACCGAACATTTTGGTCCGAACTTTTGGACCAAATCGGTTTCGGTCCAGTCTGGTCTCGATCTATCTGATCCGGTTTTCGGACCGTGATCAGCCCTAGATAGAACTTGTCATTTGTTTTGTAATTACGAAGTTGGTTTATACTCGATATTATTAGGTTTTATCGTTTAAAATGGACGATTTTTTTGGCTAAATTCCCAGGAAAGGTTTTTAAAAGAACAAAGATTGTACAATGAAATTACTCATCGACTTTCAAAGAATGTTTTGCTGATCAATATATAATAACCATTGGCTAATTAAACATGATCAGGGTTTTGCAACATTGATGACGTTCAAAACATGTTTTATTTTGTTTATTTTTATGTTATTTTTAGAATAGAGCATTGTCCATGTGTTGTTTAGTTGCTAAAGTTTACCATGTTATAAAGAGTTGTTAAAGAATCCGCATTTACCTAGAAATTTCAAAATAAAAATAGATAATTATAATAAGACTTAGAACCTAACTGATGGATGATTGTGGTGTTATCATGCATGTGGTGTTGCACAAATTTGTTACAAGACCATTTATTTAGTTGTTACAATTAAGCAGGTTAAAACAATCGGGGTAACTTTTAACCCACGCACAAAGATCCGTATCTTGGATCTTGGATTTTGTTTAGGATTTGGTGTTTGAAGCACAATCGACGTTACTGGATCTTGGATTTGATATTGGGGTTTGAAGCAATCGGGTTTGTAAAGTTCGGTCGCTTTTGTGACGTAATTTGATACTATTATGTTAGTGATGGACCTCGGAAACGATTTTGATATGGTAGGAAATTTGTGAAAACAATCATCAAACAGTCTTGCTAATATATGCGGACCTAGCGTATGTTCAGACATGATTAAAACTTTTTTTTTTTTTTTTTTTTTTTTTTTTTAATTTATTTATATAAATGGGTTGTTAGTTATTACTTTCCCTAATCAAACATCCTTTCCCCAAAACACTTTAAATAAACTTTGGTGGCCAACTTTGAAATAAGGCTCGCCCATTTTATGTGTACATAACTATATAAATTTCTCCTGTGTTTAGATATCTCGTACTATAATTTTTTAAAACAAATAAAGATCTCATGATACATCTACATCGACTTAAATTTACAACCATTTAATTGGAAAACTATTCTCACATAATACAGATTTACCATTAAACCACAAGCTTTTTTTGTTGTCAAACTATCATTCGTTTAAGCACTTACGTTTAGCTAATGTTTGAATTAATGTTGTTCTCTATTATTTTTTGAACGGCTGAATTATAATAAAACTAGCAAGAAGTTAGAAAAAGCAATTACAAAGTAGAGTTAAGTAAAGGGTTTTGGATCCAATTAGATCGAGAATGTAAGCAATTATATGTGTAAACATTAGCATCAAATATTCATGATAAACACATTAATCTATTATGCCACACGATCTTAGAATATAATAATAACCACATATATAATTAACATGAACAAGTAAAACATACCTGAAGCGGAAGCGGATGTTGACATGATATCGAGAACACTTTAAAGCATAAACTAGTTTCTCTCCCTTGACCCACATGAGTGTAGAGACCTTGATAGATAGCTAAATAATTCTACTTGTGTGTTTTGGGTAGAGAGATGACTAGTCATATATATAGACTTAAGAGTTAGTATGTCCATCAATACTAACAAATAAAACTGTCAAGACTTTAAGTACTATTAGGAGCACTCATAATTATATTGAATTCAAATGATTACATAATTAATATAGATTTAAGTATATGTAACATACAATTCAATATGGGATGATAATGAGACAATAATAGCATGTCACATTCTTACATTCTCCCACTTAACACGATATTCCTGCATGGTACAACATAAGGCTAGCAAATTAAATCGGGTGTTATGGTTTACACACCGTCAAGAAATTTTTTCTTCTCCCGATGCATACTGCAGAATGGGTCCCAATTTATATACGGTAAGTTCACCAAACAAAATCTTCTTAAAATTAAACAGCTAGCCAACTTAGGAAATGAAAAAATCTTAAATAAATATACCTTTTCTCTCACACATAAATCACCACTCTCTCTCTCACATAATCAGAAATCTCAAACTCTCTCACTCTCTCTCTTAAAAAATCTAAAACGCACAACCGGAAAACACCATAAATTCCGGCAAAACACCGAATCAAAAGGGATCTAGATCTGGAGTTGTGGACTGTTAGTATAGTGTTTGAACACCACAACCGGCTTTGCCACTTAACCCTAACAAAACCCCACTCGACTTAGTTGTGGACTGTTGGAATCACCGTCGCCGCCGTTACCGATATATCATAACCCATTAGACTTGGTTTGTTGCATTAATAGTAGAGAGATAAAAGAAGATTGGGTGATACTAGTTTGAGAGGTAGAAGAAGATGAGATATGATGAGGTAAAAAAAAAAAAAGAGATAAAAGATGATAAAGATATTTGTACCAGTTTATATTTATATTTTAATACAATTACTTAGTTATTTTGGGTTTATAGGATTAATAAATAAGATTTTTTTATCAATGACCCAAAAAAGAACTAAAATGATGAAACGATGATGCTGGTGTTTGGATACTAATTTGTTGGTGTTTAAATACACATAGTCAATTAAATCTTATTAACCGTCATCATAAGTATCTCAACACAACAAACCACATAATGGGGATTATGGCGGTCATACACAGTATTTCTCGTATACTCCCTTCCATATATCACAACATTATGAGCTCACCATGCTAGATTCATAAGTTATATACAAAAAACATACAGTCCACATACTTGTTATGATAACACATACAAATTTCTTATTCAAACACAAATGAATGCATAATAACATAATGAATAAGAAATAAAGCCAGAAACATTTTATTGAGCTCAATAGTGTTTAGAACATCATAATTAGTTATCAATACAACCAAGATCCAACCTAGGAACATGTTTTGTAAATGTCTTTGGTGGTAAACCCTTGGTTAGAGGATCAACAATCATGAGATCTGTACTAATATGTTCTATATACACTCTTTGTTTATGAATTTCCTCTTTCACGATAAAGAACTTTATGTCCATGTGTTTTGGACCTTTAGAGTACTTATCGTTCTTAGAGAAGAGAACTGCTGCGGTATTATCACAATAAATTTTCAGCGGCTTGCTTATAGTGTCGACAACCCCAAGCCCTGAAATAAAGTTTCGCAGTAATAATGCATGAATAGTAGCCTCATAACAAGCTACAAACTTTCGATGGCTTGCTTATACCACCTGAGCACTTGCTTATATTGAATCTCTCAAGAATTTTATCGATATAGGATTTTTAAGACAGTCATAATAGACTTTTAGATCTGTCACAGAATATTGAAACTCAGATCACGTAAGATGCCTCACCCATATCTTTCATTTTAAAATTTTAGAGAGATATTCTTTAGTCTTATGCAATAAACCAAAGTCGTTAATCGTAAGTAAAATATCATCAACATATAGAACCAAAAATATAAACTTGCTCCCACTGATCTTGCGGTATATACATCGATCAACGATGATTTCTTCAAAAACTGAAAGATTTATTGGTATCATTGAACTTAATATACCATTGCCTAGAAACTTGTTTAAGTCCATATATTGATTTCTTCAATTTACACACCATCTTTTCTTTACCCTCAATGAAAAACCCTTCAGGTTGGTTCATATAAACTTTCTCATCTTGATTTTCATTCAGAAAGACGGTTTTCACATCCATTTGATGTAGCTCTAAGTCAAAATGAGCTACTAATGCCAATATTCTCAACGAATGCCAATATTCTCAAAATGAGCTACTAATGCCAATATTCTCAACGGTCAAGGCGGGATTAATCGGTGATTAATCGGATTGGCATTTCCTGCAAGTTTTGGGTATTTCTGGAGACCAAACTAAAGATCTTAACTGATTCCAAGCATACTATATTTTCAAACCTCAATAAAAGGCTCCAATTATGATTATGAGGCCCATTGTGCTTTATAAGTGAAATAAACGATCCCCATTGTACGTCATAAGTGATTTTTTTTTTTAAAGTTGACCGATTCGGCCGATTTTTACCGATTCGGCCGATTTTTGGCCGATTTTTTTTTCCTGGCCGATTTATTGACCGATTTTCAAAATTCTACAAGGTGTATGGCCGATTACCGATTAATCGGCCGATTCGGCCGATTTTTGCAACACTGCCTTCCATAGAACTAGCTAAAGAACCACCTTATAATTGAAAAGAACTATGGAAAGGAAAAGAAATCATGAAAAAAAACACTTGAAAACAAAACTCTGAATATTGCTTCAATGGAGTTTTCCGGCGGCTGTGATTTTGTGAAGAAGACAACACGGCATCCAACATATTTAATACAATTTATTTTATTCTCATTGTTTTATTTTTCAAAAAAGTTCTTTTTGGCCCCTCCACTTTATTTCTATCCAATTCAATTATACAACTTTCACAAAAACACTTACAAATACTTAGGAAACTATATATACGGTAATTTGATCAACAAATAAATGTTGTAGCTATATAAGTAATTAAGTATGGTATAGAACATATACAATATTTCTACAATTACAAAAGTTATAAAACTTGTATTCAATTTAACCCCAAAACTAAATTAATGCTACTAAATCTACATATGATTTTTGATGTAACTAAAATTTTGATCTTGTCGAAATAACTTTTAGGGTTTGAGTCCACCGTCACTTACAAACAAATAAGATAAATTATAATTTTTTAATGTCGATACAATTATATATTGATTTTTGCTATGAAAAAAATTAAGACCCAATCGTAAACACTTTGACTATTATTTGATTTATATTAAATGTTAAGTTTTCTTAATGCAATCACGTTAAATGGATCCGACCCGACCCGAAATAAATTAGTTGGCGTATTGATTTTTTTTCTATACCATCTTAAGGAACCACCTTAGTTTTACTGCTAGGTCATGCTCGCATGCAAGTTACATTTACCGGTGCAAATAGACCGTCCTCGCATGCAAGTTACATTTACTTGTTGCCCGTTCACTTCGCCATCTTATTGTAATCCGTTATAAAAGTCCGGTTTTTTTTTTTTTTTTTTTTTAATATATATATATATAGTGAAACTTTATTTTCGAACCTACTTTAAATCGAGAACTTTGTTTTAGCCATTGGATTAGTTGATCAAGGGTCAAAATGAATGTGCCATTTATGTCAATAACTAAAAATCATATTGGTTGTTGTAATTAGTATAAGGGTAATTAAGTGATTTCACACTTAAATATTTTTCAAAACCGTCCTTATCTTTTTAGTAGGGATTTTCCTTTAACCCAAATAAAAACCCCACACCATCTCCAAAATCTCTGCCGCCTCCCTACAAAAATCCACCACCGCCCTCCTACAATCTGCCTCCTCCATATGAATAGGGGTTTTCAAAAACATAAGTTGCTACCCCAAGATCTCCGCTATGCCGCCTCCTTTCTCGTCACCATCAAATCACGCCAACCCTATGGTCTCTTTGTATCGCACTCCACGATTGGCTATCTATCAACGAACAATCTAATATTCGAGTTTTATAAAAAAAATACCATGGCCGCTACTCTCATCACCTCGCGTCCCACCGCATCGACCATTTTGAATCCTCTTTATTTTAATAAATACGCTTGTTATGAGGTTGGTTTTTGCTTATATGCTTAATTTTTTATTTATATTGATTCATTGTTTTAGTTAAGTAGGTTGATATTTGTGGTTTTGAAATACTGTGTTCGATTTGGAAAAAATTTACTAATAGATATGAAAAGATGGTTTGGATATGTAAAGAAATAGTATGGTTAGATCCGATGATAAGTACGTTTAGAAAAGAAAAAGAATTGATAGTAAAGATGTCAGATATGAAACATGTTCATATACAACAATTCATTGGTTTTAGAGCCCACTACTGAATATTGTGACAAAAAACCATTTACAAAAACATGGTGGTCTTAATACATGGTGAACTCGAAAGTGAATCTTATCAAAGCTAAAACCAGTGTAGTTGCATTTGCTTTTATTTTAACATATATTAGAATAATGAGATCCTTGTCAGTTTCTTTTGTGTCTTACTTGTAATTCTATTAAATATAAACATTAGTGTCTTTAATTAATTAGCATATTGATATTTGTAAGTAGATGTATAATATGTTTTAAAGTTAACTTAAAATCATTGGAATAGTGAAAATGTGTTTTTGGAATCAGGGCCGGAGCCAGGATTTCAAGTTAGGGGGGGCCAAATTTTTTTTTTTTAATAATCACGACATTGTTTGAAGAAAAATGTACAAAACATGATAATATAGAAAAATAGATGAAGAACTTACATCTTTAGACTAGACTAACTGGTACAAAAGAAACTTGTAAGTTGAAACTTAGACTAAATGGACACTGGACCGATATTGGAGGGCCTCAATGAGTATTTTTCTAAAAGCGGGCTTTTAAATATATATACTTATAAGCTTCTTGGGCTAGTTGGGGGGGGCCTAGCACCCACTAGCCACCCCATCCCCTCCGGGCCTGTTTGGAATAAAAGTGGTTTGTATACGTGTTTTAACATGTATGTTCAAAATCAATAAAAGTAGGCGCATATATGTTTTAAACATGTATGTTCAAAACATGTATATTTTAAAACAAGTATGTTTTAAAAATGATTACTTATAAACGTAATGCTTAAAACATGTATGTTTTAAAAACAAATATGTTTTTTATTTAGTAAGGGTGCGTTTGGTATGGTGTCATGAATGACAATCGGTATGTGTTTGATAGTAGTGGTGGGTCCCTCTCCTATGAAAGATTCATTCCTACCTCTTTATATGTATATGGAGTATGGATTATATCTATCATTCATTACCATAGTGGTGGACCCTCTCATCTTAAACAAACACCTTTAATCACTTTCATAGTCATAGTTCCATTCCCATAATGGGATACCAAACGCACCCTAAGTGTAATTATTATTTGTTTCAAAGACTTCGTGTTTGCCAAACAAGTATGTTTTAACAAGTGTGCATACATGTTTTAGTAGTTGCATATATGTATTTCAACACAATTTTATTTTAATATTATTATTGTTGCTAATTTTTGTACTTTTTATTGTATCAGGTGTAATTACAAGAATATTTACGGCTTCGAGTGTGCATATATGTCCGACTTTTGAAAAAATATGGACGTTTACGCGTGTGCATATATGTTCGACTTTTGAAAATGATGATACCAACGAGTGTGCACATATGTCCATTTGTGTTGAATGTTATTAGTGCTCACATGTATATATCGATTAGATTCATGTATTTATGCTAATTAGAAATTTGTATTTTAATTGTATTTCAATCTATATCGAAGTTTGTGTATACCATTTATGTTTTTGGTTTGTTATAAACTAGCGGGTTAACCAGCAGCGTTATGCAGCAGTCGTTGCCCTCGATCATTTTATTTACGGAAATGAATTTGCTAAAGTTTTTTTTTTTCAAAGTTAGTCCTTAGGGACTAACGTTGAAAATAAAGGTAACTGGGTCATTTTACGCTTAATATTTGCACGTAAATAGCCCCGAAGTTATTGTTCTGTTTCAAATTTAATCCTCATCGTTAGTTAACGGATGTTAAGGACTAACTTTGCAATTGGTCAAGAACTACAATCATTATCTCGTGAAAGACTAAAAAACTCGCATAAGTGACCCCGGAAAGAAGTTTCACCACCGCCTCGGACTTGGAAAATTTCGGTTTTGGTCCTCATGGTTAATAAAACCCAATTAGGTTTCATTTCAAGAATATCATTTTCACACCTCACTCCTTCCCTCTAGGGTTTTTGCAATGGCCGACTTCACCGCGCCACCTCCTTCCGACAACACCACGACCACGCCATCACCATCAACAAAAACGTCACCACCATTAACCCCTTATCGGTCACCATCATCTACTCCACCGGTCACCACCATGGTCGCCATCCTCTGCTTGTCATCATGAGCCACCATCACAACCGCCATCCGAAGACAAAGTTGTCCGTGTTTCGACTTGGATTATGCGAAGGCATGTTAGGATTCGTTTTGATCCGTGTTGTGGTCATAGGTCCGTCTCCTCATTTTGTCATATCTGTCTCTTTCGGTTAGTGGTATGTCGAGAACCAAACTCACTTTTACTATCATTTTGTTTAAAACCGATTGTGAAACCTTGGTGTTATGTTTCGTGGATACAAATAGAGATGAAACGATTTTCATTACATGTTTACGTAAAAATCTAGTGTAGTCGCACCTTTTGTTATAAATCATATTTTAAAAGCGTTTTAAAGGTTTCGTGTGGAAAATCTTTAATGGTGTTTGTGGTCTTTGTTTAGATTCGGGTCGTGTTAAACCCACCGATTTTCGAGTTGTGACCAGTGAGGTCACAGGTTAGATTTGGATTTGCTATTCACTCGGTTTGAATCCGCTTTGTAATGAGATTTGTTTATAATATTGTCCACTCGTATGGTTTGTGCCTTTTGAGAACCGTGACTCCTTCTTGGTTTCTCAGTGTTATTAAGCTTGTTGAGTTGTGTTAATAAGCTAGTTGGCTTATTCTTGTGATTGACTTGCTAGTTAGCAAGTTGTTTAGTTTATTTGACTCATGAGTCAATTCATTAAAGGATGTTTGGTTCACGCTTGTTTCCCGACTTTCTTGGAAATTATATTTTGAGTATTAAGTTTGTGTTGTTCGAAATCTATTTAAGTTTGAGTGGTCGTGTCTTTGGTCTCGGTTCAATCGCGACAGAAAATAAATTTTATTTTCCAAAGTAACATCAAGTAAATGTGTCAAGATAGGTTAATATCTTGAATATCCATGGATTTTGTTAATATGGAAAAACAAAACATTCCTTACTGCTTTGGTTTTTGCGAGTTGTTGTGGTATGTAAAAGAGCAGTAGGAATTGATATGTTGGAGAAAAGAAGAAGAACGTAGAATTTTCTAGTTTGTTGTCGTGAACTTCACAAACCATATATATATAGCAAACCAAAGCAAATAAGCATGTATTTGTTTATCGCGTGCATGTTCATCTGCACGATCGTTCAATCACTCGGTCGACCATTCATGTCTTGCCACCGGACTAATTGTCATTAATGACACTCACCAACCAATAGTAAAAGAGATTAACAACGAAATCACTTTTGGGTTCACCCACCGCAATTCCTTTTAGTATATAGTATAATTTCATTATATTAAAATACCCATATGCATATAACTATTTCTAGAAACATATATTGTAACACTAAATCCAAAAATACGCTATCTTAAAAAAAACATAGATGCACTAAATATTTTAACTTAAAAACATATATGCACTAAATCTTTAAAAAAATAAATAAATAAATAAAATCCGAATTTAAGATTTATAGAAAACGGGAATTATAAAAAAAACAAAAATAATATGAAAATGTCTTTTACTATTATACCCCTTTAAATTAAATAAAAATAACAAAATGCTATGGAGCATTAAATGATGTACATTGTGTATTATTAGTCAGTAAAAGGTAGTTCGCATGGGTTACCGCACTTAAAGGGTTATGAAAATAAAGTGCATATATATATATATATATATATATATATATATATATATATATATATATATATATATATATATATATATATATATATATATATATATATATATATATATATATATATATATATATATATATATATATATATATATATATAGGAAGGGATCAAAGCGGATTACATTTTAAGTAGGGATGGTGCGGATAATATCAGCAAAGAATATTCAAAAAAATTAATTCAAAAAATCGAAAAATTAAAAAGAAAGAGGACAACAATTTATTAAGAATCGTGATAAAAAATTGAGAAAAATCATTTTCATGGTTAAAAGGTACAATGATATTATGAATTTTGTTAATATCACCCGTAATTATCAAACTTTCTTAATCATCACTACTAACTAAGGCTAGCAAGTAGTTTACCAGGTTGGCGATAGTTTCACTGCAAGCAGCAGTAGTTTCTAAACCAAGATGATATTAAGTTTTTTCTAATATCAAAGTAACTTTTTAAGTAAAATTGTTATCTCGCCATTTTTACATGTTTTCTTAATATCAAAGTTAATTTTTTAATATCACCGTAAGTTTTCTTAATATCGTAATAAAAAGGCGTTGATATAAGTAAAATTGTTAATATCACAATGGGACTCATAATATCGTTAATATCACGATAGAACTCATAATCAAAAACAAAAATTGCTCGGAAAAATCTGAAAAATTAAAAAATGAAAGAAGATAACAATAGTAACGATCCTCAAAAGGAAAAAAATTAAAAAATCGTTTACATGGTCAATTCTTCTTGTGAAATTATGCAGATCTTGACTTTTTACAAAGTCAAGATCGATCTGAATGGCGGGTCCAGGATCCATCCGCGAATTAAAAATCATGCACCGATCCTCACTCTATATATATATATATATATATATATATATATATATATATATATATATATATATATATATATATATATATATATAGGGCTTTATTTTCGAACACTACTTTAAGTGCGAGCTGCATGAGCAACCACTTTAAGCCAATGAGATTTTTTAAATATTAAAATTATTATTTAATCCAAAAGGGTATTATAATAAAAGACAATTTACATATATATTTTTTGTTTTTTTCATTAATATCGTTTTTTTTTTTTCGTTTTTAGCAAGCATGTTTCTAAAAAGTCAAAGTGCATGTATGTTTTTTTTTTTGTAAAAAAAGATGAGGTGCATATATGTTTTTTTTAATGTAAATTTACATGTGTTTTTAATATGTAATTGTTTACACTTTTTTATCAGCCTATTAATAATTTTGCCTAATCATTACAATTTTCTTTTAGAAGTTTGAAACATAAATCAAAGAACATAAATCATTATAGAAAGATAAACAAGATTCATATATTTAAATGTTACATTTCACTTAATTACAAGTATAATAACACATATGCAATATTCATATATCTTCAAAAGTCGCAAATTATCTTCATGTATATTTGTGTTCATCCACTTCTCGGTCTTCAATGATATCATCATCATTAGCAATCAATCTGAAACAAGCATGCACAAAACAATTAAACCACAAACAAACAAGAAACGAAAGTTAATCATAACAACTAGTATAACGCATATGCACAATCTTGTGTATATCAAACTAATGATGTAAACATAATTTTTAATAAAAAAACAACTATCAAACACATGCACAATTTAAAACATACATGCATAACTCTTTCCATGATTTTATATCAAACATAAAACATATATGCACACTCTTTTAATTTATTTTTACGGCCAAAAACACGTATGCACAATTTCTTAAAACAAATATGCACGCCCCTAAAAACATATATGAACGACTAAAACATATACGCACACTAAAAAACCAAAACATAAATCTGATTCATCTAAAGTCTAAGTCTAAGCACTAATAAATCACACACAAAGCCTTTTTTTCATATACGTCACTTGGCCTATCATATTTAAAAAAATATCAAAAATGGAAATTTAAACCAAGTAAAAGTCGTAACAAGTTACGAAAGAATCGCCCCTGCAAGCAATGACATATTCACAATGTGAACATATCATTCCAGCTCCTATGTATGTCTAAAAACAAAGTAAAACATGCATGCACAAAATCATCATATCAGTTATTAACATTGAATAATTGTTAATAGTGTTTCATTTAACCATTGTCTTTTTTGCGAATGTACGCGAGCGTGTTATTGTCTCGCAACTCAGAGTATATAAAAATAATAAGAACATATGCACGTGTTTGCGAGCATGTTATTGTCTCACCAGTAGTTAAAACTTGATACCTTTATATCAAACCATTAACAGATTTAAAGATTAAAACAAATAAGATACTCACTTTAAACCACTAATCCCTAATGTGGCTCTTGACACCAAGAAAACCAAGGCTGGTCTCATCCTCTTCCACCAGCGCTAAAGATAGGCTCAGTCGCAGACATCAAAACCGGGTTTCCGCACCAACAATCTACCACACAAACAGCATCAAGAACATAAGAAGATTTAACATATGATGAACATAAATAATATTAAGTTTAAAATCTTATCGTAAGAATATGGTGTATTATTTTCTTAAAAATCTTTGAAAAAGACAAGTGCATTAGGAAAATCAAGATATCATCATAATAAGCAAAAATCATAAACAATATGTTGTACCTTAAACATTTGCTCATTGTAAGAACCATGCGAATATTGCAAAGGAGTAACGCCAACATCACTAAAAGCCTAAGTTCTTGCAAATCATAATGAACGAAATGTGTATATATGAACTTATCTGATTTTCGAGAGAAACAAAATCATTATTAAAGAACGATGGACGAGTGGGTGGATTAGAGAACTGTGGCGATGGTGTTGATTATTGGAGGAGGCGGCTGTGGTGTTGTGGACTTGGGGTATGGGCGGTTAGGGTTTGTGTGAGAGAGATGGTGGCGGTGGTTTTTTTTGACAAAGAGAAAGTGGTTAACTTTTAACCTAATTATCATCTGTAAATCAGTGAATGATATTAAATTAATAATATGATATTCCAGTAATACCCTTTATTAAACTGTTCATGGTTTCATTTATTTACAAAGTTTTCTTAATCTTTTCTCTAATGACAAAAATGGCACATATAATCTCATCCATTGATCAAAAAATCCAACGGTTTAGAGATGGTTCGCGTTTAAAAGTGGGTTACGAAATAAAAGTTTATATATATATATATATATATATATATATATATATATATATATATATATATATATATATATATATATATATATATATATATATATATATATATATATATATATATATATATATATATATATATATATATATATATATATATATATATATATATATATATATATATATAGGGATAGGGGTAAGTGAAGAAAAAGCAAAATGAGAAAGAATAAGAAACGTACGTAACAACAATTTGTTTAACGTGTTAATTAATATCATTATAATATAACTAAATAAATATGAGTACTAAAGAGTAAAGACTATTACAAAACAGTTTTGAGTTAGTTGATGATCATCGACAATTAAAAAGTATTATACTATAATACAAGCATTGTGGGTCTATTTTAGTCTATATAGAATGCAAATATTTGGTAGCTTAGTACCTCACGTTTAATATTTGAAACCTTCAACTACCCAAAATTTGTCCCTACTTAATACTTCATCAGTAACTAGCAACTAAACAAAATTTGGAACGTTATAGAATGTAGATAGTAAACAAAGGTGGGCTTGATATTACTTTGATATATTCATGCTACTATATATATGAGACTGAAGCCTATAGCTTTCATCAACCATTCAACTCATCTCTAAACAACATGGGAGCCGGTGGTCGTTCAAATCCTCGCGATCAAGATGTTAAGGAATCCGATGTTGGTGCTATCAAACGGGCACCAACCTCAAAACCTCCTTTTACACTAGCCGATATCAGGAAGGCCATACCACCTCATTGTTTTGAAAGATCAATGATCCGATCTTTTTCATATTTGTTCCGAGACCTTGTTGCAATCTCGATATTGTACTATATCGCCTCAACTTATATTCCTCAGCTACCTCACCCTCTTCCTTATTTTGCTTGGCCTATTTATTGGTATGTTCAAGGATGTGTGTTTATGGGTCTTTGGCTTATTGCTCATGAATGCGGTCACCATGCTTTTAGTGACTATACGTTGCTTGAAGATTCTTTAGGCTTTGTTATACATTCGTGCCTTTTAACCCCTTATTTTTCATGGAAAATAAGCCACCGTAGGCACCATGCTAACACTGGCTCACTTGATCGCGACGAGGTGTACGTCCCAAAGACAAGAGCAACACTTGATAGAACAAAGTTCTATCTTGACAACCCTATTGGTCGAAGTTTAACACTTCTTGTCAAACTTAGTCTCGGATGGTATATTTATTTGTCGATAAATGCTGCTGGAAGACCTTATGATAGATTTGCTAGTCATTATGATCCTAGAAGCCCAATTTTCTCAGATGGCGAACGAATCCTGATTCTAATGTCTGATATTGGGCTTATTAGCTTTTCTTACTTACTATACAAAGTGGCAATGGTACAAGGATTTGTTTGGCTTTTCTGTGTTTATGGAGGTCCTATAATGGTCATGAACGCGTTTCTAGTGACTATTACATACCTTCATCACACTCACCCTTCTTTGCCCCACTTTGATGACTCTGAATGGAACTGGATGAAAGGTGCATTCGCGACAGTTGATAGAGATTACGGAGTTCTAAACAAGGTGTTCCATAACATTACAGACACACATGTGCTACATCATTTGTTTTCATATATTCCTCATTATCATGCCATGGAAGCTACCAACGCAATCAAGCCGATATTGGGTGAGTTTTATCAAAGTGATAGCACTCCCTTTTTCGTGGCGTTATGGAGAGAATCCAAGAACTGTCTTTTCATTGAGCCCGATGAAGTCGATGAGAAGAACAAAGGTGTCTATTGGTTCAGCAATAAGTATTGAACAAATAACCAACAGGTTATTTGGCATAGCGTCTTCAAGCTAGCCAACTAAACAAGAGCTGTGTGTTTAAGCTTATTGTTAAAAATCAAAAGGAAAGTGTTACTATCTTATTTAATTTAGTTTTGTACATTGTTTGTCCTTTTGAAATGATGTAATTCCTGTATAATGGGTTCATCAATGAAATAATAGTGTTCAAGTGTCATGATATATATGGTGTGGTGCAAATTTAGTAGGTGATCACTCGTCCTCTTTATGGCATCTTTCATTTTGTAAACAAACGAGTTGATAGATTTAAGTTTCTTTCGCGAGGCTTTTTTTTGCTTAGAGTTGATCAGTAGTACAAAAGCCATACCATTGAAAGAAGACATTCCAGATTTGATTAACACAGAGAGCAAGGAGTTATTAATTGCTCGATCCAAGTACAAAAGTCATACCATTAAAAGAAGACATTCCAGATTTGATTAACACAAAGAGCAAGGAGTTATTAATTGCTCGATCCAATCACCAGTTCACATGTTTTTTTAAAGGGATATACTATAGGGACACCTTACATTTTAATCGTATAAACCGCGAAGCACACAACACAACAATATGAGGTAGACAACACAACCTTTGATGCATGCTATTGTAGCAAACCCCCTACTTGGGAGGTCCCTATATCATGCCCCTTTTTTAAAACACAAACCACTTCACATGTTGGACACACAAAATGCAAGAGTACTCTCATTAGTCATGCCATTTTATTTTTACCTCAAGTCGCATCGATTTATCTCTCAATTTAACTCCTTTCACACTCTCTCGCCACCCTCAATAATCCATTCTCTCACATTTCATTAAAATATCATTTTTATACAAACACGTATCACAAAATACCAACACACACATAAACCAAATAATAAATAATAAAAATACTTGAGAGACCCATTTTTGCACACTCCCCTATTAGGTGAGGAGCTCACCTTTCGTAAGTTGTTTTGGCTCTCCTCACGGCAGCACCAATACTACCCCCAATTGAGTCACTCGTGAGGTTGGGTGATCACGGGCTCTCCCTCACGCTTATTGGCACCGACCTAAGGGTGAATTTGCTTTGTAGGTTTGGGGATAGGGTTTAGAATCCAAAGTAAAAGTAAAAAGCAGACAATAATTTAGAGGCGGTTTTATTATCGTCTGTTATGTGTACTTTATAAATATTTGATGATTAATAAAGTTTAACCCACGAAGGGATTTTATTATTTAACATGGTATCAAGAACAAGTCCAATCCCTAGACATAGTTGGCATCCAAAAGCCATTGCCTTTATGTCACCCGTCAAACCTTAACCATACACGAGTCAGTTTTTCTTATCATTATTCAAACCTTAAATACAATCATTACGCCATAAAAAAATACCTGTTGTTATATTTTATCTTTTTGCTACGCTTTGTTCACTATCCTTTACGTAAGTTTTTCTTTTTTTCTTTTTTCTTTTTTTTCCCCAAAACCATCAAAGGTGATGTCTAGTATAAAGGTTTATTTAAACCATCCAAGGTAATTTCTAATATAAAGGTTTGTTTATTTATATTTTAATATTTGTTTTGATCACAATCACTCTTTCTATTATCACTTATATTGCAACTTATTTAATCTAACGCTTCTCATAATGTTGCTTACTTTTGCTTTTTTATTCGCAAATTTTTTTTCTTTAAATTTTGTTTAGGATTTTCCTTTAAAGAAAAAAGAAAAAAAAAATGTTTGTGTTACTTTTCTTTTTTTTCCTTTTTTTTTCTCTACCAAAAGAACTGAAAAATAAAATAAAATGTTAACGGTTGTTAAAGATGTCGTTCTTGCCACCAAAGACCTTCAACGTTTGATTTGATTTTGATGTTGTTGCATGAAGATAATCTCGGTTGATGTGAATGTCTTCATCAACAAATTAATTTTAGTTTAATGTTATAAAATATATACTTCATCCGAAACTTGATTTCGCCACTCGAATCTAAGAAGAGTGTTAAACAATATATTAGTAGGCCAGGATTGTGTCTTTGGGTCCATTAGGATTTTATTATCTTTTGTCATGTGGGCTCTATAAATAGTTGATGATTAATAAAGTTTAACCTACGGGGAATTACTATTACTCAACAAAAACAATGTTTGTTTAAGATTTTCATATTTATGTTTAGCATGATGAGAGCACCGAGTGAAGTAACATAAGCTAAAGCGCCGCTTCAGCGCTACCTTAGTTTTTTCTCTTTTTACTTCCCTCACTCACACACGCAAAAACACTCTCCTTAGTAACTTTAAGCTAAAATCTGACTTTTTAAACATACCATTTTATTTTATTTTCTATTTTTTCAAACCAACTAATTTTTCATTCATTTAAATAAAAATATAAATTACATACGATAATTAAAAAATAGAAAATGTAAAAACAAATACAAAGAACAAATATTATCGTAGATGGCTAATTGTGGTTCATTATATATTTTGTTCGAATTTCTTCTATTTGCATGTTGATGATGGAGTCATCCTCCTCCAGTAACCCTGTGGTGCTAGTTCCAAGAAAGTTAATTTCTTCCAGCTTCTTTATTGTGGCATCCTTCGCTTTAGTCACCATGTACATATCTTGAGCGGCCTCCAATTTGAGTCTAAATTCATTTTGTAAAGGCTCCTTAAAATCTTGTGGGTTACTCCCCGTTATGACCGATGTGGTCTTCGATTTTGTTGTTTTCATTGCACGTTGTTTGTCGGAAAGACGTGGTCTCAGATCATTTCCAAATAACTTGGTATGTCCATTGACATCAACCGGATCAACGGGTTCGCCCGCATCCCACTTGGGGTGTTTTCTTAAGATGTCTCATAGCCTATCTTGAGTAAACCCTTTTTATTTTGTCTCATCCTTAAACGAACTCCTAGCTCAGTTCAAAGGATCAACCTCGTTTTTACCACTTCTACTCAAACGACTTAAATGTTTATAGATACCGTTAAACTTTTGGCAAATGAAAGTTCAACATTGCCCACTTCCCGATAATCATATCCTTGGTACGTTTATGGTGAAAAGATGAGTTGAACTCATTAAGAACCTTATCCCAAAAACGTTGCTCATCTTGGTCATTTCCCACTTGGCTATCCTCGGAAACCGCAACATAACACATGGCTAATAACTCTTCCTCTTGGGGTGTCCAACGAGTGACTACCTTTTCGGGATTTGTGGTGGTGGTGGTTGTTTTTTTGGCAGGTCTTTTGCCTTTTTTCTTCTCTGGTTTTTTGTGGTGTTTTTTCAGTTTTGTGGTGGTCGTGATTGTGTTTGTTGTGGTTGATAGAATTGTGATAGATTTTATTGAAGATGTTAAAATAGTTGTTGAGGTAGTTGTTATTGTTGAACCGTAGAGGGATGAGCATGAAAATCCGGATGAATAGCGAACCTCAGAAATATAATGGACCCAAATGTTGCTTCCTTCTATCCCTCTCCTCAACTATATCGATGAATAAATTTTAATTATTTTTTTTTACAAACTTATATACAAATATCAATTAATTAGTTGTTTTATTTTACGTCTTTTCATTTAAAATCTGTAGATGAACAATAACTAGTTAATAATTGTAAATAAAAACTCTTAAAATTATTAAAACACTACATTAGCCTCTTAAACACCCTTTAAACTAAAAGGCCATATTTACCATCCTGCACTTGATCCTTTAAATTTACTAAACTACCAAACTCGCCTCTGTTTTTATATTTTTAACTCCCTAAAGTTATTAGAAGACTGTATTAGTCCCTTAAACACCCTTCAACTATATTAAAATGTCATATTAGCCCATTAACATATTAGATTTTATTTTTAACATCCTTCACATGACCCTCAAATTTACTAAACTACTAGACTAGCCCCTAAACTTATAACGCATTATATTTTAATATCATAGCAAGTTTTGTAATATAAAATTAACCTCTAAACCAGATAAACACTATATTTCTTTACATCAATTTTTTTATTTGTATTACATTTTCTATTGGAAGTATTCTTATACCTTTATTTTGTAACTACAAAATAATTATTGCTATGCATTTTGCATCCGCTGCAATGCGCGAACCAATAAATCTCGTTCAATTTACGTCTCAAATGATAAGTTTACTTTAATATTGCATATAGTTTAGAAAAACTGAGGACAGTTAAGTTGTAAATTAATAAAACAAGTTTAGAAATCCATTTTGATTAGTCGAAATATGAAAGCGAACATTTACTTTGGACAAACCAAAATAAAAGAATAAGACTTATAATTTTTTATAGTTTTCTCAAATATATTTTGCAATAAATTTTAAATAAATTATATTATTTTAAATGATAAACTAGTAAAAAAGAACTATGAGAAATATAATGGGGTTCACATCTATATAAAAAGAAATTAAGATGACATACAAAAATATACATACCCACTTGAAAGCCATCTAAATAACCAACTAACACTTTTTGATTCCCAATTCTATTCCCCATTTCAAAAGAAACAACCAAACAAGTTAGGGGTCGTTTGGTTTGTTGCTAGAAATTACAATGAGTATCGAATTTGATATGGGGTAGAATGACAATGGGTATGATGATTTTATTGCTTGTGTCTGGTATGAAGTTTGAGGTATGGGTATGAATAGTTTATTATAAAGAATTACCAAATCCATAAATATTCTCATCCGTCCATTTTAAACACTTTGTCGTTCACTTTCCTCTTTAGGGTGCCTTTGGTTTCTTATGTGTGTTGTCACCGGTGTGTTTCATCACCAACCACAAAATGGAAATGACGACCAAGATTCCGGTTTTCCATGTTTACGAAACTACCAAATTTGTTTCCATTTTTTTTCATTGTCACCATCAACAACAACGGACCAACAACTTGTATTAGTGATGATGAACATTTAGAACTAAATTTGGTTTCAAGCTGATCTTTTTAGTTACCATTCAAGATAGCCCTCACGTTCAAGTCAACGCTTATATCATGACAGGGATGATGATGATGAGCACATCTGATGAATTTAAAGAATGGCGTGTTAACAGTAGACCTTCACGAAATGAAGAAAATGTTACAGTTTATTTATTTATTTATTTATTTATTTATTATTATTATTATTATTATTATTATTATTATTATTATTATTATTATTATTATTATTATTATTATTATTATTATTATTATTATTATTATTATTATTTTTATTTTATTTTTATTTTTGGTTTTGTTTTATTAAAAATAATGAAATATAAAGAAAAGAAGTGGAATGGTTTCCAGAAAGCCACCAAATTGGCTGGTGTGGGTAGGGATGGCAACTGGGCGGGGAATGTTGGGGATTGTATTTATCATCCTCATCCCCGTTTTCACTCTCCATCCCCATCCCCGTCCCCATCCCCATCGGGGAATTGCTTTACATCCTCATCCCCGTCCCTCATGGGGATCGGGGATCCCCGTGAGGATTCGGGGATTTTCAATCCTTATGAACTAAGATAAAGTTTCACCAATTCATCGAAAATATAAATAATCTTAACTCATAAAGTGTTTCAAGAAACATGCGTACATCGCACATTGTTAGATTCATTACAATTTCAATTCAACTGTAAAACATCCTCAACATTGTAACATCACATATAATATAAAAATAATATGTATCATATGTATCTATTCGGACAAACGAATAAGTAATATGTAGTTGGTGCTTATGCTTCTAATTCTAAAGGTATTTGATTTTATAAATATCACATATGCATATAAATATACATGTCGATACTCATAAACATATATACATATACATATACATATACAAGTTAATCAAGTATGGATATAACATATAAATTCTAAATACTTATACACTAGAAAGATCGGATTCGGTCGGTTGGGATTTATGTTATCCCCATCCCGGTTCATATTTGGGATTCCCATCCCCGTCCCCATCCCCGGTCAACTCAGGGATTCCCAAGTCAAAATCGGGTTTGGGGATCGGGTCCCCATCGGCTACGGATTTTTTTGCCATCTCTAGGTGTGGGCATACCCACGTCACCTAACACTTTGAAACCTATAGACACATACCCATACCTGCGTGTCAAACGCCTCCGTTAGAAATGTTTTTTCATGTCAAAACTCATTCCATACCGCCATACCAAACGGGCCCTTAGATTTGGGTCAATGCATGTAGTTACGTTAACATTTAGAGTCCGTTTGGTTTATAAATGGGGTTGGATTTGGATTTAGATTTGGTTTAGGATTAGGATTTGGATTTGGTTTAGGAGAGAGAAATTATATTTATTAAATAGATTTTAAAATAAATTTTAAATTAAAAATATTATTTAAGTAATAAAATAAAAATAGAATGTGAAAGGGGGAGTTATGAGTCCCACGAATTTAACGTCAAATCCATGCATCTATGGTGGGTTTTCTAGAACCCCATAAGTGAGGGTGTGAGACTCAATTTAAAACCCATGAGTGCTAAATAATTTTTTTTTTCACTCCATTCCAACATGTCAAAACCCCTACACCAAACGAACCTTAATATAGTTTTTTTGGGTAAAGGGCATTCCACCCGGTAAAATATATTACACCAAAAAACGTTTAAGTACAATGGAATGTGGCTGAAGTACCACATTAACTGCAAGCAATAACTTACCACAACCACTAAATCATTTATGACAGGCCATAAATGACAACTAGCTAAAACCAAATAAACTACCAACCCACAACCAGCATAAAATACAATACATAAAAAAATTTATGCAAAAACATAACGAATCCTAACTAAGACAAAAATATTGAAGACCAACAACCTTTATTTGAGCAGGAGAGAGACCAAAATCATCATCATCATAATCGTTGCGGCACCTGTATCCGCTTTTCATTTCTCATAAAGACTTTGCTTCTTACCGCTACTTCCAGAATACAACGTCCCAACGTGGTCATCAAACACTTCATCATCATCACTGTTAAAACTTCCACATTACTCACTTTAAAGAATGGGTTACCCACCTTGGATAAGTTGTATATGGAGAAGAAGAAGTACTAGGCTTGGAAGCCTCGACATGCACCTTCTCTGTCAAACCACTCACAAGCTAATCTTGTGATCCTTTCTCCTTCGGCTGAACCCCATCCACATCCTCCTCTACCAAAGAGGCCAAAACATTAAATGAATTAGAAGCCTTCAAGTTCTTACCTGTAGACACCTTTATATAGTTTGGTAGTGTAAGTTAGATTTTGATTAGGATATTAGTTTGGTAGTGTAAACCAAGTTGATAATTGTTATATTTATAAATTACAAAACTCATTTTGGGTCAAAGGCTCATGGTTAATGTTAGGGGTGTTCATTGGTTCGGTTTATTCGGTTAACTTTTTTTTTGGGCATAACCGAAAATCAAACCGAACTGAAAATATTTGTCACTAAACCAAACCGAGAATCGAACCGAAGTTCGGTTCAATTATGGGTCAAAACCGAAAATCGAATTTATATATATATTTTTTATTTAATAAATAGATTTTTGGCAAAAAAAATTATTTTAAGCATAAAAAGTGTTTTTTATATTAGGATAAAATTTTAATGGTATTTTGTATATATAAATATATATAAATTATATATTAAATATATAAAGTGTTTTTGATATACAAATATATAAAATATATATATTTATATAAATTCGGTTTTCGGTTTATGTTGGAATCACTCCTAAACCATAATCAAGGTTAGTGATTAATATGTAATAGAGATAGTTAAAGCCTTAAGCTATGTAAGGCCCATGAGCTTAGGCCCAAGCCCATAAAAGAAAGGAGGGAACTAGGAGTGTTGCCTCAGCTTCCCTCCTATAAATTTTGTAAACCCTCATTCGAGGGTTGGTTGTTCAAGTTATTCTCTCTTCACACTCTACGACAACCGGTCTTACTTTATCGCAGTGTGTGTTTGGATCTTGTTCAATCGCCTTATCTCTTTCTATATTACTTGTGTTTGTAAAACTAGTGACCCAACAAAGGGTATCAATCGCCTACTAGTTGGGTGAATCGTGTTTGTTTTTGAAGTGGGTTTCGTCCTACTTAAAACACACGCTTGATACTTTGGTTCGCTTAAAACTTGTTTTTACACTTTTAATCCAAGATTCTTGTACTTTCAACGTTTTAAGGTGTTAAAATACTTGTTTTTGGCAAAAGTTTCAAACTTTATCGTGGATAGTTGTTTTCATCTAGTTTTGAACGAGGGTTTCATCCCACGCCAGAATCGCTTTTTTAGGCTTTGTTCATCAAGTTTCACACTTTTGTGTATTTTGGTGTTATTGAGCTATTTTATCACACAAAACCGGTTTAAAACACTTTGGACGTAATCAAAGTTACGAGCATTTCACGCCAGTAGTAAACCCTAAAACTACGCGTAAGTGCTTCCTTGGTTCGATCTTCATTTTCGTGGTTTATTCCGTGTTTTCTTACTTGGATAAGTCCGAAAATACGTCAATTTGGATATCTTTGCCCGTGATAGTGTAAAATATCATTTGGGCAAAACCCCAAAATTACGCATAAGCATAAGCTTCTGCCAGAAATTCTACGCCTAAGATTTTTCCTACGCCTAAGCCTAGTCTTACGCATAAGAAAATCCCACGCCTAACTTTCTCGCCTAACTTTTGTCTACGCCTAACTTTAGTGCTTTTCCTACTTACGCGTAGCTAAATCCTCACGCCAGAACTCCTTATTGTTACGTAACTTTGGTGTTTTACGCATAAGTGCTACTTGGTTCTTGTCTTTTCTACGCCTAAGGACACTTCATCAACAAAGGTTCATTCGACTACAAAGATCTATTTTTACCAACACAAGTTTTCTACATGTCTCAACCACCATACTCTAACTATTTCCCTTACACTTATCCTCAACGACAACAACAACTAAGTCCACAACATCAACAATGGAATCAACAACAAGCAATTTATCAACAACAATTTAATCAACAACATACTCCACAACTTGGTGCAATTCCCCACCACAAATGGTTCAAACACCGCCAAGTCTTCAAGTTCAACCCTACACAAATGAATTCAATCAACATCCATCCAGAACACTATGAAGGAACCCACTTGGTTTGCAAAGATGTGTGAAGCTTTAAGCGACCAACAATCAATTCATGAAGTGGATCACTGATAGACCTCCAATGCTCACCCAGAAACTACGATCAATGGGTAATAAGGTTCTTTAGGTTTTGTGATCCGAAGCCACATGGAAAGTTCTTAAAGAAGGTTATCTTGGAAGGTCCATTTGAGATGCCTACTATCATTGTACCCGAGATCCTAATGATGTTCCACCAAGAGATGAACAAACCAACATTGCTCATCAAGCGGATCTAAATGCTACGAAACTTCTACACTATGAAGTCGATGAGCTTGCAATGCAATATATCCTTTAGGATTACCTAACCCAATTCTTGAAGTGTTGATGCTCAAAAGACGCGAAAGGAAATGGGACCATATTCATCTTCTTATGGAAGGATCGATTACTCAATCAGAGGATTTGGAATCCAAAATTTACTTGGCTTATGAACACTTCATGATTGAATCGGAGAGACACTAGAGTCTTATCATCATCTATTTTCGACATCATCAATGATTTGGATAAACACAACATCATCATGCCAAGAATTGCAAGGAATACTAAATTCTGAGTAGTCTTGGTCCCGAATGGGAGAAGTATGTCATCTTTCTCCGCTGGCGAAGAATATGCATCATTCTACATATGGATTGTTGTACGATTACTTGAAGCCTCATGAAAAGGAAGTTGATCGAAAGGATTCTCCGTGCTCAAATTGCTCCACCCACATCCGGAAAATCAACAACTTGCCTTATATGCTCAACAAAGTTATCCTCCTCAACAAGCAACTCAACCAACGCCTCGACCACACCAAACGATCCATCACGACAATCTCAACAAAATCAATTGGTTCCTTACAACAACAACAATTATCAAACACTTCATAGTCAAACTAATGAGGAATCCGATCCGTTCAAGCATTGCAATGTGGATTTGTTATGATTGCTAATGCTTTTAGCCGTTATACAAACAAATCCAACAATCATATTCGCTCTCATCCAATACACGAAATCAGTTGTTGTGAACAATGGACGAGTTGAAGTTCGAATCATGGTTATGGTCGTCAAATGGGAGGTGGTCAAGGGTTTAATGCTATGGGTAGGAATAAAAGCAGAGCTCAAGTGGTGGAACAGGAAATGCTCGTAATGGTTTGAATGGTCTTCGATGCTACAACCGCAATGAGAAAGGACACTGGCTAATGCATGCCCAAAGCCAGGACTAGGGGCAAGTGCTTATTTCAAAGAGGCTCTTCGTTGGCTCTTAAGGATGAAGTCATGGATCTCTCACAAACAAAGAATGAGCTTTATGGCATATGCGCACTCGGATGATGATATGGAGGACTTGTAGGCCAATCTTGTTATTATGTTGATGGCTAATATGCATGAGTTACACATGAGTGACACAGTCTAACGTATGACAATCGATGGCTTGTCTCGGTGCACCGAACAAATCATCATCATATCTCAACTAATATCTCCGCCAATATCTCAATCCGCAGACGGCTCGGGATGCTCAAATGAGTCATCTACATCTCATTCGACGATTTTCAAATAAACCACAGAGTTACATTTGACGATCAAGATGACCTTATGGTTTCCTTGATAATCAAATTGACTCGTGGTTGTACTGAGGATCTAAATAATGATCATGTTGTGACTCACGTTGAACAAGCCGAATGTTGCCTCCTCCGCATTTTGCTCGGTTAATTCAAGACCATCAAATCAAAATGGAGAAATGTTATGCATTAAATAAGGACTTAAAAGCAAAATGCATTGTTAACCAAGGATTTTGAATGCTTACAAATGGTCAAATGCAACTCAACTTTTTCAAAACTCGAGAAAACCGTGACAAAGGTTTTGAAGCCGCTTTGCTAAATCTCATCAAAGCGAAAAATATTTAGAGAGAGACGATCGTGATCTAGCCGCTTGAAGAATGCTTTGTTGTGCGAAATAGAACAATCAAACATGAACATAAAAAGCAAATTAACGCTCTCACCTTGAAAATCAAAAAGCTAAATGAGTTGTTAAATTGTCAAAAGCAGCTTCTCGACATACAAAAGCATTCAACGAATCGGTAGATGACCTTCTTGCGTAAATTATTGGCTTGCAAAACAAAATTAAAGAGTTTAAAAGCTGTTGTTTACAAACATGGTAAATCAAGAATGACTATTGAAAAGTTTACTTTAAAACCTAATCCAAAAGGATATGGACCAAATCTAGTCGATTACAAACCAAAGCTTCACTCAAAACATTCAAACCAAATCACGAAGTTTCCAAGAGAATATAAAATTAATGATACTTGTTATGAGTGTTGTTGAATATCATCACAAGAGGAATTAGATGCGGAAGACGAGTCGATCAAAATTAAAAGCGTTGTTTACAACAAACCTTTAATTATTCAAAACCGGTCACTTTCACACAACAACGGATTCTTCTAACATACCAAGGGTTATCATCAAAACACCCGAGTCTTCTAATGTTAATCCCCAACCGACTATGCACAAATTTATGGTCCTTACCTTCAATCGAAAGTAAACTCAAAACCGAAAATCGCAAAATTCTTAGATATTTTGATATTTTCATGGTCGACCTCAAAACTTTAGAACATGAGATAGAACATCATTCGAAATCAAAGTTCAACACTTTCAATCGCCTTTAGCGAGAACAAAGAGACATTTTTCAGAAAAATCTTTTACCAAATGTTAAAAATTTGAAAAGTTGTGCATTAGCTTGGGAAAAGGATTTTCATAAGGAACTTGAGTGATGAAAGTCGTTTCGAAAACTCAAACATCTATTTCTAACACTAAACGAAGAAGAAAATGTTGAGAAAAGATGTTGATCGACTCTTGAAGATGTTATCTGTACGATATCCATAATGTTGTGTTATTCTATTCTTTGCCACATGCATCGATTATATCTCTGAACATCGCTGACTCGTGGTAGCTGTTGAGAATCTTGATAATGTGCTTGGTCGAGTCTTTAAAAGTGAAAATAAACAATTACTTAACGAACTTTACAATGCAAACGTCGTCTTCATTGGTGTGAAAAGATATTCACAATCATCAACTTAGTTTTCAAAAGAAAATCGCTCAGGTTGAGTGAAAATCTTCGATCCTAAAATTGAGCAACTGGATGATCAAAGCGTGTCTTTGAAAAGTCAAATCTCAAAATATGAACAAGAACTTGTAAAAGTTAAACAGAATATGGTGTCATATTTGATTTACTCAATAAGACTCGACATGAAGCATCAAATGAACTTGATCACTATCTTGCTCACACTAGAGAAGTCATGAATTTTCTTTGGTAATATTCGATCCGAAAATCAAGATTTGATTCACACTATCTCTAAGCTACGAGAAATGTTAGGAAAGTATGAACAACTTCGCCAACCGTCATTAAGAGATTAGCACCAGTAACACTTAGTCATCATGCACCTAGAATCCCTACCGCCAAATCACAAGTTGCTAACGTGCTTCCTTCTCTTTGAAACAGAATAGTTGCATCTTTTCCAAACGTCCGCACTTCACACCTCAGAGCACTCAATCGAAGAATAGGAAGTCATGACCTAAGAAAAGATCAATAAGGGATGCTAAAGTGAAGAACACCCTAGGACTATGAATAAGACTCACGTTTCTTCCACTATAGATGTTAGCGTCGGCAAATGTAATAGAAAGAGTGATGTAACGAATGCTAAACCTTTAAGCACTTTTGATGTTCGGTCGATGCACCTTGTGTTATTTGTCGTAAAAGTATGAATTCGATTGTCATGACAAATGTGTTGCTAAAGCTATAATCTCTCGCTTACGAATCCTAAAATCGAATACCTCTGGCCCACTAATCATTCTAAGTCGTGCTTGGTAAACCGCCTTCTTTAGATTCTAAGGCATACATTGATGTCACCGTAGCCCAGTTTCACTCCTAAGAATGTAGTACCACCTAGTGCATTCACTAAGACTAAAGCAAAGAGTAGTTATAGATGGCGAAATGGATATATAACACACTTGGATTTAAATGGATGCCTAAAATTATTAATGTGTGTATATCAATATACCGCTTGAACCCTCTAACATCTCGGGTTCCACATCTACCCTATTCCATCCGTGTCGCCCGTGTAATGTGGTGATGATGTACCTCCGAGTAGCTCGAAGGACACCCTCAGACGATGTCGAAGCCCTTCCATCTGAAGGCCCAAGTTAGATTACGAAATATCCATAGGCGCCAAACCATTCGTTGGCATGAAGGTTACCTTAGGGGAATTCGCCATTCGCGACTCTAAGACCTTGAGCACGGTTAACGAAGGAACAATGGATAAGGAACCTCGACTTAGTCAAACCCACGATCTCCTCTCTCTCGCCTCCCGTCAAGTCCGAGAACGGGTCACTAACCCCTACGGTTACCCACAATCATGGGACGCCCCATGATCTCCGACATTCATGCAAGAGTGCCTCTAACCGTATTTCTTCCACTATAAATAGGTTAGGCGGACAATGGTTTATGGTATGCTCATTTCACACTCATCTCTTTACTTTCACACACTTATACAACCATAACTCATACTTACTCTCATCGTCGGAGGTGGTTCGCGGTCCTACCGCCTTTCAATCACTTAACGTAGTGTCTTAGTATTTCTTATTCTCGTGTTACAAAGTAGTCTTGGCCGGAACACACCCTCATTACTTTGATCCTCATCGAGCTGGTAGTGCAATCTTTTGCTCACGCGCCATCCGGGACCACAACTATTAGTCCGTAATCACCCGGTCTAATACCTTAACCAACCACGCTACTTTTCCGCATGGAACCGGTAGAGAAGATTCACCTCCACGGGTTTCTCTACTGTCCCACTCACCACAACTAACACCGATAACCTCGCCCCATAACAACCTCAACCTTCACTACACGATCTCGTTTGGAAACTACTCCAGTGCATCACGCTCAATATCCGCTAACCCCACGCCGGACATCGGTCCCGCCAGAGGCAAACTTTGAGGCCTTAAATTCTTTGCTAAGGGCTCACAAGAGACAAGTTCAGAATACGTAAATGCGGAGGGAGTTGGAGTACTCCAACAAGAGTATGACGAGGAGATTGAAGTAGAGGACATGCCTCAACCTATGGGCGGGGGCTCGGCCCATTTGAAATGGTTTCCTTCCGTTAGAAGGTCAAATGGAAGGACCGTGGGTTTTGAAGAAGGACTGGAGGAAATCCGGATGAAGGGACGAGAATGCATGGTGAAAGAAGGAGCGAGAACTCCAACGGAGGAAGCAACCCAAGAGGAAATGGAGGGTAAACACGCCTCCTGTTCTAGCAAAGACATTTGGGAAGAGAAGGGCGGGGCTCCAAGACACCCTCTTATGTTTCGAGTATCGGAGACCCATCTCCTACTCCAACATGAACCATTACCCCCTCCGGAATGAATCCCTACTTACCTACTCAAAACTACAACACTTACCCTCCTAATGGTTCAATCCCAAACCGAATTACAATGAGATGCCCTACGGACGATTCCTACACAATCGATGGGAATATACCTTCGTGCAAACTTCCATCGTGCATATCCTACCTATTCACAGACCATTTCTTAACTCAGATAACCCTACACCGTTTATCCACCATTACAACCCTTACGGTGCGAAGCCTCTGAGCTTGCACACCCTTCAGAAATGGATCGAGGACTACCCTTTACACGGCGGTGAAGATGCCTACTCATATAGGCACCTCTGACGGAAAAGGTGATCCCGACAACTTTCTCCATTTATTTGAAGGCGCTATCAAAATGCAAAAGTGGGTCATGCGGTAGCAGATGCCATATGTTCACGTACACGCCGGAGACTCCAAGAATATGGTGGAACGGACGGATGTCGGGAAGCATCATGAGTCTAGATGACCTTAAGGCTAAGTTCGGTTACACTTTAGCCGCCAGGAAGCACACCAAAACTCACTTAACCGCACACCATCAAACAAAGGGACAACGAAGCACGAGAGCCTTCGTTACGATACACCGATGAAACTTTGCAGATTATGGGTCTACATGAAGATCGAGGATCTCCTGCTTTGTACATGGCCTCCGACTCGAAGCTTGGTGAATTTCACGTCCACCGATCTTCCCAACACCTACAAGGCCTTGATTGAAGGCTTACACCAGATTGAGTCTAAGGATGTAGCAAGAAACGGGGTCTGATAGAGCCAAAAGAAGCATCCGACAAATTCTCTGTAGGTCCTCCGGGAAGGATCCAAAAAGCAAGAAGAAGAACAGATCGCTTCACCCCTACAACAAAGGCTCGAACCATGGATTTCGCAAACTTGGTTAAATCTCCCGAGAAATCCTCGCGACGAGAAGGCCGCAAAATCCTTCGATCCTCCGCCTCGGATGATAACACGAGGCAAGGCCGAGACATGTCAATCGCCATTTCCATGAAGATCATGGACATGACACGAACAACCGCAGGGAATTAAAGAAGCGATCAAGAGGCAAGACGATCCTGACGGTTAGCACACCGGTCAAAGGCATAAAGAAGGAAAGGATAAATTCTCGATACTCAACTAGAGAATGGAAGGGTAACAAGAAGGAAACTACGCCCGAAGCTCTCGATATCGATGGTACACAAACGCGATACCACTTTGAAGAGGAAGGAAGCGGAAGAAGAGCTAGGAAGTGTAGGAAATAACCTTTCCCCACATATCGTAAGCGACACCTTCGACCGATCCCGTGATCATCAAGGTACACATATCCAACAGGAGGTGAACCGGCGATATGGATTGCGAAGCTCTGCGAAATCATCTACGAGCATTGTTTCCTAAAGCTCAATTCATCTATACGCTCGCGAGGGTCGACTCAAAAGCACCGCTAGTAGGGTTCTCTCGTGAACACTCATGGCCTCGGGAGAAGTACCGTTGGAAGTCACCATAGGCAAAGGTCCCTTATCCCGCACGGAGACACTCATTTTCGCCATAGTAAGGTCGATTCTCCTTATAATTTATTAATAGGGAGGATAGCTATGCAAAAATGGGAATTGTTGTTTCTACTATACATCCGCCATTAAGTTCCAAACCCTTCGAGTAGGAACTGCTCATTCTAGTTATGGGCGCTTGATAAGGGTGTATATGGTGTCAAAAGATCGAGAGAGAATCGAGAGCCTCCGATGACAATTCTTAGTTGTACAGATGCAGAGGAGCGAGTTGTCGTAAACCCTAGCTATCCCGAACAAACAAAGGGTAGTAGGAAGCAACTCCCGACGAATTTCAAGGAAGCTCACGAATCTATTACGTACTAACCTTGATGTCTTTGCTTGGAAATACTACGACATGACGGTGTTCAAGAACATTGCCGATAGATGGACAATCCTTCGAACGGAGCATAAACTCAATGAGTACAAGCACATTGAGCCCATAAAGCGTAAAAAGAAGCCTTGCCCCGAAAGAAATGCCGCACTTGCAAAGAAGTTGATGAACTTACACAAGGGCATCCCGAGGAGGTTAAATACCAAACTTGGTGGCCAACCCGTGCCGGTAAAAAGAGCGACGGAGGATGGCGCATGTGTGTGATTTCATCGACATCAACAAAGCATGCCCCGAGGATTGCTACCCCCACCCGAATCGACGGAAGGTAGAATCCTTGGCGAGCTTCCGGTTAAAATGCTTCTTAGATGCCTACAAGGGTACCACCGATCCGGATGGCCAAGGAGGACGAGGAAAAGACGACCTTCACACAAGTAAAGGTGTCTACTATTACGAAAGATGCCCTTGGTTTGAAGAACGCAGGGCTACTTACCAACATCTAAGTAGATAAAGCCTTCAACAAACAGATAGGCGTAAATCTTGAAGCCTACGTTGATGACATGGTTATCAAGAGCAAGACCGAGGAGGACCTACTCCTTGATGTACAGAAACATTCGATCGACCCAGCAATCAACATGAAGTCGAACCCTAAGAAATGCTCCTTCGATGTCGAGGAAGGACAATTCTTGGGACATTTGATCACTAAGAAGGGGATACGAGCTAACCCTCTAAGGTCAAAGCCATCTCCGATCTCCAAGCCCCTAAGTGTCTAAAAAGACGTGCGAGCTGAATGGGAAGTTGGCGGCCTTAAGTCGATTTTTGTCGAAAGGAGTCGACGGTCCCTACCCTTCTTCAAGACACTCAAAGGATGCACTGGACAAGAAAACTTTCCAATGGAGTCGGGACAAGTAGCCTTCGTAAGATGAAGGAGTTCATTGAAATACTTCCAACACTTACCCCAATCAAAGGCTAAGTGTTGTTTATGTATTGGCATCCTCGTGAGAAAGTATTAGCGATCCTTATGGCGAGAGAGAAAGCGACGATCCCAATCTACTTTGTCGGCGAGGGTCCTACAAGGCGGAGGTCAACTACCCAACCTTGGAGAAGTTAGTGTTCTCCTTAATTTACGCACAAGGAGACTCGACGCTATTTCTAGGCCCACCCAATTACTGCCTTAAGCGATAAGCCACCAAGCGCATCTTGTCTAAACACGAAAAGTGCGGAAGGGTGGCTAAATGGGCTATTGAACTCGGAGAACATGAAATCGAGTTTAAAGGACGTAGTTCTATCAAAGGAAAATCTCATGAGACTTCTTGTAAACACCTTCCGACCCGATGAAGAAAAGGAAAAGCCCAAAGCTAATTTTCTCAAGCGCAGTTGAATGGAAGCTTTACAGATGGAGCATCCAGATTGGATAGCTCGGGCGCAGTCTAATGTTAGTCGGTCCGAAGGAAGGAGCATACATATGCTCTTCGGTTTGAGTTCGAAGCCACAAACAACGGCGAATCTGACGCTATTAGCGGGACTCGACTAGCCAAAGATATGGAGGTCAAAGCTCTTTGCGGTCTTCGTAGATTCCCAATTGGTGGCAAACAGTGATGAGTTCCTGACGCAAGGCAACCCGTCATCAAACAGTGATTGAAAAGACAAAGAGATGCTTGAAAACTTCAACTCTTACACCATCCAACATGTTCGTCGGAACCGAACAAAAGCGGACGCATTAAGCAAGCTAGCTTCCATGGCTTTCGCTCATCTCACTAAGGAGGTTCTCGTGAAATCCTTCACGAAGATCCATCGTTCTCAAAGAGGTCGTGATGTGATTCACGAAGAAGGAGAGACATGGATGACTCCCATAAGGGAATATTTGATAAGTGGTCTTCTCCACGAAGATCCCAAGCTTGCAAGAAAGATTCGGGTTAAATCCCATGATGCCGGCTAATAGGGAAACCACATATAGGAGGTCGTTTTATCACCTTGGTTACGATGTGTAGGCCCCAAGCAAGCTTGAGCATCATAGCCAAGTCCATGAAGAATCTTGCGGCCTCCATGCGGGACCTCGCTCGGTTGTCTCGAGGATAATGAAGTTGGGCTACTATTGGCCCTCGATGCCGCGAGGGACACAACCGAAATCATCCTCGAGTGTGAAGCTTGTCGATACACTCAAACGTTCCAAAAATGCGAAGCAAGATATGACAAGTGTGACATCCGCATGGCCCTTCTCCCGATGGGGTATCGATATTGTAGGCCTATGCCTATAGCTCCGGAGGTCAAGTTCTTGCTAGTGGCGATCGACTACTTCACCAGTGGGTGGAAGAAAACCCCAGCCGGTGGCGGAAGGCAGATCGAGAAGTTTGTATAGGAACACATTGTGTGCGATTCGAGTACCCCATCATCATATCTCGACAACGGAAAGCGGTTTGTCGAAGGAGTCTTTATGACTTCGCCGGGCTCAACATAAAACAATCCGGACATCCGCTCATCACCCACAAGGTAATGGACAAGTGGAGTTACAAGCGAGAAATCGTCAAAGGGATCGAGAAAAGGCTGGTCGAACTCATCACGGATGGGTGGGCGAACTCCTCAAGTCTTATGGGCTCACCGTACACATCCTAAGTCAAGCAACGGAGAAACCCTTTCACCTAACATACGAATGAAGCGGTCATCCCCGGAACTAATTGTACACACGGCGTGTGGCAACGTATGATGCCTCCCAAAATGACGATAGAATCGGAAAACCTTGATCTCCTAGAAGAAAGGAGAAATAGCCTCCATCCGGTAAGCAATACACAAACATAAGATCGAAGGCTACTATAACAAAAGGGTTAGACCTTCCACTTTCAAGCCCGGAGAATATGTATGCGCCTCAACGGTGCAAGCAAAGCGTAGTGTCGAGGCGGGACCAACTTGGGAAGGACCCTACATGGTAGCCGAGGCCTACCAAGATGGAGCATACAAATTGGCCACTCTTCTCGGAGAACCCATCGACGGGACATGGAATGGTGCGAACCTTGAAAGTTCTATGTTTAAAAAGTACTTTAACTTTTTCTTGTAATCAAAAGCTTCTCAAGGAAAGCACACATTATTGGTAGTTGTCTTAGTTTTCATTTCAAGAATGATGTAATCCTCCTACCAATTCAATGATAAATAAGACATTTCCACAAATCTCTTGCTTCGTTTCTTAAACACAAAGATTTGTTCAACCAAGTCGTTAATGAGTTTCAATGTCGAATGGCTTGAGGTGTAACATATGCCTTATTATTCAAAGCCAACTTAAACATTCACATTAACTCTCCTAGTAGATTATGGCGCTTGTAAAAAAAATTTTTTAACAAAGCCATGCTATGTAAAGGATCCGAGATAGAGTGGTCGACCCTCATCGATGGTCAAGTTGGCCATTATATTCTTGGTGTTGTAATTTACACACAATGAGGTTGTTGAACCTTAGGTTGTAAAATTTAAGCGTCGCAAAAATGGCGTAAGAGAAGTTTACATAACAAACTTAAGCTAAATATGTAGAGGTATGTCCTCTACACTATTGCATTCAAAATACTTGACTCGCCCTTATACACATAAGGAGCCTAGACTCTGTCAAATTGTTTTTGGCACATGGCCATACATCACAAGTGCTTAAATTGTTTGGGAAACACGACACACATTGTCACATAAAATAAATTGTCTTAAGGGTACATGCCACCTTTGGAACCAAATTATCGCTATGAGCGACCTTCATTCTTGTTTCTTCTGGAGAGGAGTGGAGGAGGTTGCACCGAGGCGGTTTAGTAGACATGGTTTTCTTGGTTGGAGTGGTAGGCTTGAGTTTAGAGGTTTCTTAGGCAGAGATCTTGAGGGGTGCCATTGGATCTTTGGTTGCCTCGGAAGGAAGGAGTACTGCAGCGTGGCAAATGCATTTCTGCCTCATCATATTCACTGCGAGTGGGACGGTAGCATTCAATCTTGGAGAGGTCCACATGCTTACTGCTTTGGCGACCTCCTCGAGCCAAACACCGTCCATGAAATAGGGGTGACTTGATGACCTTCCACATATGAGCTCCCAAATCGTCACTATGATAGAGTTCCATGGCTATGTAAGGCACCACCTTGAAACAACACGCACGGTCTTTACGCAACATCGTATACCTCATTTGCAGTCACGATCTCCTCCTCAACTTTACCTCTACCTCTCCAAGCCTAACTTTCTCACTTTCCAACCCAACACATTTAGCCTCGAGAGCATCATTACGACCGGTGAGAGTAATAACCTTGGCTTCTTCGGTTTGAGATTGCCACGTTCCACGGTCGGTCGAGCTATCTTTTCTCGAAGGTCTTGGGCGACGGGTTCTTCTCAACGTTCCCTCAATCTCGTCACACTTTGCCTCCAACTTGCCGCGGTTCGAGCAACCCCCAGTGCAGGCATTCAGTGATTATCCATCACCGCACCTCGCAACCCCATTATCATGCATGTCGCGAACTTCTCAATGGACATGTTCTCTAGCATACTCTTCCAGCGTGGAGGGTCGCATGGTCAACAATCCGATGGCGTGCTAAGGCATTTGGAAGCTCCTTCGTCTCGGAAGACCTCCGAACAACGAAATATACAGTTAGCATAACGGTTATATTTTACCTTCACAATGTCTCATAAGGCGAAATACTTACCATGAACCTCAGCGGATTCATTGGGCAATTCGGCGGACTTGATAAGCTTTACGCCTCGGTACTTTTATGCTTCACAACCCTACTCCCGGTGGCGGAGATTCTTCCTTTTGTTGGATTTCGCGACCTTGGCATTGTCCCTTTCTACTCTTTAGCCTATCGCCTATTCTGTTGAGCCAACGACGGGGACATCCTCATCCGCAGGATCGTCCGAGTCGACAATGTTCTCCACCGGTTGGGATGTGACCGCCATGTGATTGTGGGGTAATCTTGATGAAATAGGCTCGCTTCGGATGCTTACCTCATTATTCACGGATGTTGAAGGGAGCCAGCGCCATAAGACTCTCGGACTTTCTCCATGGGCATGAAACTTAAATCTTCATCAAATTCTTGGAACATGAAGTTTACGAGCGACATCTACGCACAATCAAAGCAAAAGAATAAATATCGATTGCTACATTGGTCCTATTTAAATAAAAGTGGATAAACATACTTTTTCCTTGGTATATGATCATAGGCTTCTTGGGAGACCCTCCCAACTCGACGAGCAATCCCATCCATGTATAAAATGGCTTCGGGAATACTTGCACATCCATTGTGGTACTTTGCCAAACGCAGTAACAAGGATCATTCCGAACCTCGTAGGGCGGGGGGTCATTATACCGTTTAGCATTATACCTATTTTCCTTGTTTAGCGACTACGAATATCGGGGGAACAATAGTGTCTTGCACGAAAAGCTACCCTTCCAACCCGATATGTTTGTGTACACTTTCTCAAACAGAGTGGGTACATCCGCTCGGTCTTTTGCTAGTGTCAACCAATTGCCCCGGGTACAAGTTCAAGAATCCTCTTAAAAGCATCAAGGTTGGTTCATATCCGTGAGGCTTTGCACATCACTATGAATGTAGTCAATTTGGCAAACCCAAAAGGATTGAATCTAGAGATATGAACTTTATAGTCTTGCATAAATTCCAAAATCAATGGGTGCGCTGGAATCCTAAGGTTTGAGTGACTAAAGGCATGAGTATACAACCCTCGAAAAACAGGGGGCCATCAAAGATACCACAGCGGGTTTGGGTAACATCACTTTATGTTCTATTGAATAGGATAATCGGCTAAATGATCATGCAAATCTTTAGCGGACAAAGTGCACTTTTGTTGTTTTATAATAAACTTAGAATCCATGTTCCTATTTTTGAAACAATCTACATGAGGAGATAAGTGTTTACCTTGGTTTCGAAGATGGTGTGCGCTCGAATGTTTATCGTGTAAATGGAGCGGAGAGTAAAAGTATTTTAGGGTTTCATCATATTCCCTTAAATACCCTTTTTTACCGCTCCTAATTCACACGTGTCCATCTCGATCACTTTTATCCAAGACAAACCACTTTTAAATTTTAAGTAAAGACTTTTGGTCTCCGGGTAATATGGGGATAAGTGATCATTTAAGGCGGGCATGGATCTTTAATTAGCATTTAATGCGCTTGGTTAGTTGCATAGTTATCTTCCAACTAGTATGTTTATGATAAGGTTTTAAAATGTACCTTTTTGAGGGTCGTTTAAGCCCTTATTTGATCACTTTGTATCCGTTATTGCTTAATATCATTCCTTTTCACTTTTAGGTCTCTTGAAGGCAAAGCTAGTCAGTAATGGCACTTATTTGGACGAAAAGGCACTGATATATGAAGAAAATGGCCAAAGTCGAGAATCGAGCCACTTCGATATCGCTTGGGCCGAAGGGGACGGCGTCGGTGTTAATCTGCGACGCCGTCGCATCACTTTAATGACTCGAGCTAAATTGCTCATTTACAAGTGGCGTCGAGAAGATGAAGCCGACGGCGTCACAACCGTAGGTGACGTCGTCAAGTGATCAAGTCATAACATGCGCATGAAGTAGTTGATATTGTTTTGGCCATAACTTTTGCATACGAACTTCGGTTTAGGTGGTTCAAAAGCCCACGCGACCGGAGCGAGAAAATCTACAATTTGGTGAAAAAATGGTCGTGGCGCGTCACTCTATAAGTGTGACGCCGTCGCCCTTCTTACAGAAAATACGCCTATAAATAGAACATTATAACTTCACTTTTGTGGGCTCTAAACCCAACTCGATTCGGGGCTTAGATAGGTGTTTTCCAAAGAACTTTGAAGGTTTCAATCACTCCAAAACATCTTGTAATGGTTTGTTGATTATATCTTAATCTATATATTCAATTTATCATTATGTCTATCCTATGTTTGATTGATTGTGTGTATGCTTGCATGTTTACCATGTCCGGCTAAATTACTTGTGTGTTTGCTTAGATATATGAAACCTAGTTGTTAATTATTGTTAGGTTGTCTCTAATCTTAATTGTAATTGGCTTAGGAGTGCGACTAGGCTATCGTTGTGTTTAATACTTGATAAATCTTTGATAGTTTATGAATGACTTAGTGGATTTCGTTTACTAAACCCAAAGATAACCTCAAAGTTAGTTTATGAATGACTTAGTGGATTTTGTTTACTACACTTAAAGGTGACTTCAAAGAGTTAGGGAATGCACACCTTACGACCTTAGAAAACACAACGCGTTAAGAATAAGGACGTGACAATTCAACCATCAATAGGAGATAACTAAGGAGTAGTAGCATCTATGTAAACACATCTTTAACTATCATACGAGCACACAACAATAGACATAGACTATCCTCACCCTAGCTTAGTTAACTAGATAATTAGACAAGTAGAGTAATCGGTAGAAATACCAACCCCCAAATCCAAACCCCGAGATTCGTACCTTTCCATTTCCTATAAAACATAAAAAGATAAAAACTAATCTTCCTCAACCCCAACCTTAGCGTAGTAACTTCTCACTAGCATTCCTATTCCCTGAGAGCGATATCAATACCGTGGCTTACCCTAATTACTACACTACAACGATTAGGTTCACCGCCTAGGGTGTTATAAAACTTTCTCGAAAAAGGAAGTTTCCTTGACCCGAGCGCCGCGTGTGGCGTTATCAAGTTTTGGCGCATTGCTTGGGAATAGAATAGCTAGTTAGTAGTCTACCTCGTTTAGGTTTCTTTGTGATTCCTATCAAGTAAAATTTTCTCATTTTAGCTTTCTCGTAGTCTATCCCCTTCTTCGTGACCTTTGTTCGTAGCACCCATCACTTTTCATCATGGAGGATGATAACCAACCACCACTCATCAACCCACCACCAAATGACCCGCCAAGAGCCCGTACTCTTGGTGAATACTCGAGACCAAGCCACCTAGGCTATAGGAACACCATTGAGCTTCCCGATCAAGCCCGAACTACGGCCTGCGATCCGACACCATCCGGTTGGTGCAAAACGGATGTGCATTCCATGGACTTCGTTAGAAGATCCTAATCGACATCTTAAGTTTCCTTAAAATTGTCGATTCCATCGACCTCGATGCTACTACTCGGGAGACCAGCGCGTCTGCGTCTCTTCCAATTCTCTCAAGGGACCAAGCTAGTAATTGGCTTGACCGACTTCCAGCGGATCCATCTCAAGATGGGATGATCTCACCACTCGTTTCCTCGCCCAATTTTTCCACCGGAGAACTACCAAACTTAGGAATGACATATTGATGTTCCAACAATGTCAAGGCGAAACTACATGCGAGGTGTGGACTCGATTTAAGGACTTGCTCCACAAAGTCCTCATCACGGCATCGATCTTTGGCTTCTAGTCCAAATCTTTTACGATCGCGTCAACTTCTCAACTAAGAAATCCATCGACCAAGCGGCGGTGGTAAACTTAGTAAACTCACCGTGGAAGAATCGTGGGGTATAATAGAGGACCTTGCCCTCTATGAAAGCGAATGTTGGAATGACCCCGTGATTTGTCCAAAGCGATAAAGCGATCTCTTTGCCTCCCATTGACTCCCAACCTTCCAATCGTAGGACTCTCGAACTTGAAGATCAAGCCAAATTCTAATGAGCTCCTACGAGACTCCTAAGCTCGAGCCTAATAACTTAGGAAAATCCTACAACAACCCTCCAAACACCGAACATCCACTAGTCTTGAGGAATGGTGTCGAAATTCATGTCATCTCAAGAAGCTCGATTAGCGCAACTTGAAGCCGATTTCAAGCAACGACAAAGCGAGATGACAACCAAGCTCGACACCCTCTTAAAAGCCTTCAATGGACAAAGGGATGAAATACAAGAAAAATGGCGGAGATGATGGACTCGGTGAAAGAGTACACTAAGGCGAAGATTCCCGAAGGTGCTAGTGAGGAGCGATGAGCACGCTACCCCACTTTGTCTATTAATGCCATTTCCATTGCTTCCGATGAGGATGGGCAGTTGAGAAGAAGGAGCACGAGAGCGGCAAGGATAGTAAGGATAAGAATGAGGCTCGGATCGATGATGAACCCAAATTCATCAAGCATTACCTTAAGCATGAGATCAATAATAAAACAATCGTTAACCAAGTGAAAAACTTTAGGTGCGATGATGTTCTTAGGAAATCCTCTTAGGTGAAGTAGGAGAGGAAGAGTATGACACCATGCCTATTGGACCTATGTATGAGTCGATTACGAGAAAGCCAAGAACTAAGAAGCAAGAGATCTCGAACTTTGTAATTCCATGTAGCATAGGTGACTTAGAGAACCTAAATTCCTTGGCCGACCAGGGATCCGATGTAAACATAATGCCACTGTCAGTCTATAATAAGTTGACTAAGGAGGAACCGACCAAGACCAATCTTAGACTTTCCTTAGCAAATCATTCATATGTTTATCCCATAGGAATAGCGGAGGATGTCTTAATTGAGGTTGCCAATATTGTCTATCCGGTGGACTTCGCAATTATAGACATTGAGGAAGATAAAAACCTGCCATTAATCCTGGGAGCACCTTTCCTGACCACCGCCAAGGCAACCATCAAATGCGGTGAAGGGATTATGATACTCAAAAGTGGAAAAGGACAAGTTAGGATACCTATTGTTCCGAGATATCCTTTGAAGATTATGGAGAAGGTAAAAGATATGAATTAGCAGGTCTCCAATAATGCCGTTCGAGAAGAAAATGGTTGAATGGGAAAAGGGCTTAGAGAATTCATGGTTCAAGGGTTAAATGCGACATTGTGGAAGCGTGATAAAAGTTAGAAATAACTATACCACAATACCACAAACTCAAAAGAACCCTAAGGAATTTTTGAATGGAGAAAAGGTGCTTTTGTATAAATCAAGAATAAAGGCATTATGGGAAGGAATAAGCCAAGATGGTTTGGACCTTATACGGTGAAAAAACTAATCTAAAAATAAAACCGTTATCATAATAGGCGATGTTGGAAGAGAATTCACGGTGAGCATACATCGCTACAACCTTATGATGAAGGCTTAGTGGAAGAAAGGAAGGATGGCAATGAAGTCACGTGGGGCACGACTTGAGTCTAGCTACAAGACTCATAAATAAAGAAAAGCACTTCGTGGGAGGCTAACCATGCTTAATTGTTTGCTTGTTTGTGTCGTATATCTTTTATTGATTGTTTATTCTCATGTTTAAATTTGTAAAAATGCTTTATTTTGTCTTTAACCTCGTCTTAATTACATATAAAGGTATTTTACATAAGGGATAAGTGTAGGAGGATTACACATTTTCAAAAGAAGCGTGAACATGAGAATTACAATTATTTAAAAGATATACATGTGTGTTGTTCGAGTCAAATGCTTGTATCGAGTCATAATGGATGTTATTGCGGAAATTTTCCAGATTTTAAAGATAAAAAATTTCCATAATTTTTCCGAAAATCGAGACCGAGTTTGTCGGATAACTGACGGTCGGATCGCAACCGACGACGTCGGGAGGAGCGAAACAGCGACTAACTTTTCTCGTTTTTACGTGCTACTTATAAATTTTGGAATTTTCGTGTCTTAATTTTCTAAAAATCGCAAACATCCATTCCACAAGCATTATATCTTATTTAAGTCCGGAATTACATCTTGTTGTGATTTTTCTTTGTTCGGTTTGATCGTTGGGTTGTTTGTTTTCTTCAAGTGTGCGGGTTTATTTATCAAGAAGAAGATACATAAGATTGGAAGGAGCTTTTCACGATACATTCTTCTTGGGAAGGATTTAACCACTACTTCACACACGGATCTTACCGAGCTAATCGTGGAGTACTAGTTTCTTTTGTTTTAATTACCTTCCATTATCATAACTTTGATACTTTCTGGGAACATTGGGGACAATGTTCGGTTTAAATGTAGGAGGGAAAATAAACAGGAACTTTGAAACTATGCTTATCCTTGATTATTTGCTTTGTCTAATTGCATTTGTGTAATAAACCATGAGAAAATGTCGGTTAGGGTAATTTTGGCACCAAATTTAAAATTTTTCATGACATATAAGAGTGGGCCATTAGTCTTAACAAAGCGTCTCATGGATAGGAAGTTGCATGACTAGCACAAAACCCTTTACCACCCAAATTCCACCCAAAATGTGAGGATCGCCTTAGATTAGTAGGAATTAAAGTATTCATCTTCAAATGCTTAGAGTGTGAACCGGTAGTATATTAGATTCTAGAACTTGTTTTGTGATGCATTCCGAGATCGCAAGTGAGGCTACACTTGTGTAGTTAGGAATAACTAAATGATAAGAGGCATTAGGATAACCCTTGTTTGATACCCGTAATATAATTACTTCTTCCATATCGGTTGAGTAATTCCCCACACCCTTTGCGTTGTACTCATCTTTAGTACACGATACCCTAGTTAACCCCTCGAGCATATCCTTTTCGCGGTTCTCGTGATGTTTCGGTTTTCGAATATCAATGAAGACATTGTTTACACCCCCCCCAAATATACACCCAAATCACCTTAGCCTACCCCTTATGCACTCACTTTTAGTGCAAATGTTTGTTATCACCCTAAACCCTTAGTTCAATTATCTAGTTGCTTGCATAAGTTGCTAAGTCGAGTCATATCCTTTGTATACGCTTTGGGACGATTGGGATTCATGGGAAAAGTTAAAGTTTATGAAATGACGGGAAGGAACGTTAAATTCAAATTCCTTTGTTTGCGTAATAATGTACCCCAAGTGTTTGATCTTTTCAATTGGGTCAAATTAGTGTTAGAGTAATAAAACTCAAGTGTAGGATATGCCTATAAATCCCTATTATTTTGATGTTATCATAGAGGATGGTAGAGTAAAAGTGTATGTGAAAAAAAAAAAAAAAATCGAAAAAAATAGAAAAAGAAAAAGAAAAAAATATAGAGTGTAAAAAAAAAAAAACATACAGGCTACCATCCTACATCTATCTTTAAATTTATGTTTGTTTATTTAAGTTATCTAGAGTTTAGAGTGTCGAGTCTTGGCTTAGCAACGCCATTCTTCGTATGCATGTAACATTGAGATTTTGACTTGCCACCACTAAAAGCCTATCCCACCAAACCCTTTGTTTCCCTACCGTAAGCCTAACGTTACAACCCTTTAAAGACCTCTTTGATAGTCTTTCCTAGGTGCTTCACGCTAAGCGATGGAGGTTTGATCTATTCTCAAGCCTATGGTAATCTATGTACTAGGACCGTTAATGAGTGTTTATCTTCCATTTCCAATTAGTTATATTTCTTATACACCCGAGAGATGTGAGTATCAAACACCCCATGTGAGGTGCTAGTATGTAATTTCCGTGCTTGTTATGAATTTTATTGGGCTTATATGTGTTGTGGACTGTTTTAAACCAATGCTTCATGACCCCTAACTTATAAATTAATTGGCTAAAGCACATTTGCTTGAGGACAAGCAAATACCAAGTGTAGGGATATTTGATAAGGTTTTAAATGTACCTTTTGAGGGTCGTTTAAGCCCTTATTTGATCACTTTTATCCGTTATTGCTTAATATCGTTCCTTTTCACTTTTAGGTCTCTTGAAGGCAAACCTAACGTAATGGCACTTATTTGGACGAAAAGGCACGGATATATGAAGAAAATGGCCAAAGTCAAGAATCGAGCCACTCGATCATTGGGCCCGAAGGGGCGGCGTCGGTGTTAATCTTCTGACGCCGTCGCATCACTTTAATGACTCGGTAGCCAAATTGCTCATTTACAAGTGACGCGCCGAAGATGAAGCCGACGGCGTCACAACCGTAAGGTGACGCCGTCACAAGTCGATCAAGTCATAACATGCGCATGAAGTAGTTGATATTGTTTTGGCCATAACTTTTGCATACGAACTCGGTTTAGGTGGTTCAAAAGCCCACGCGACCGAACGAGAAAATCTACAATTTGGTGAAAAAATGGTTGTGGCCGTCACTCTATAAGTGTGTGCTGTCGCCATTTGCCGACGTAAAATCGCCTATAAATAGAACATTATAACTTCACTTTTTGTAGGCTCTAAACCTAACTCCGATTCGGTGGCTTAGATAGGTGTTTTCGACAACTTTGAAGGTTTCAATCACTCCAAAAACATCTTGTAATGGTTTGTTGATTATATCTTAATCTATATATTCAATTTATCATTATGTCTATCCTATGTTTGATTGATTGTGTGTATGCTTGCATGTTTACCATGTCCCGCTAAATTACTTGTGTGTTTGCTTAGATATATGAAACCTAGTTGTTAATTATTGTTAGGTTGTCTCTAATCTTAATTGTAATTGGCTTAGGAGTGCGACTAGGCTATCGTTGTGTTTAATACTTGATAAATCTTTGATAGTTTATGAATGACTTAGTGGTTTCGTTTACTAAACCCAAAGATAACCTCAAAGTTAGTTTATGAATGACTTAGTGGATTTTGTTTACTACACTTAAAGGTGACTTCAAAGAGTTAGGGAATGCACACCTTACGACCTTAGAAAACACAACGCGTTAAGAATAAGGACGTGACAATTCAACCATCAATAGGAGATAACTAGGGAGTAGTAGCATCTATGTAAACACATCTTTAACTATCATACGAGCACACAAAAATAGACATAGACTATCCTCACCCTAGCTTAGTTAACTAGATAATTAGACAAGTAGAGTAATCGGTAGAAATACCAACCCCCAAATCCAAACCCGAGATTCGTACCTTTCCATTTCCTATAAAACATAAAAGATAAAAATAATCTTCCTCAACCCCAACCTTAGCGTAGTAACTTCTCACTAGCATTCCTATTCCCTAGAGAACGATATCAATACCGTGGCTTACCACGATTACTACACTACAGCGATTAGGTTCACTTGCCTGGGGTGTTATAAAACTTGCTCGAAGAAAAGGAAGTTTCCTTGACCCGAGCAGCGTGTGGCGTTATCGTTTAGCAACGGGATGGTGTTTTTGAAGCATGAAGTCGAAAGCAATGCCTCCTCGCTCATATGCATCACTTTCAGCCTGGGGCTTGATGATGTACCCTCAGGGTAGCTCGAAGGACACTCCTCGAGATGTGTGAAGCCGCTTCCATCGAAGGCCCAAGTTAGGATTCGAAATATCCATAGGCGTCAAACCATTCGTTGGCACGAAGGTTACCTTAGGAATTCGCCATTCGCGACCTAAGCCCTTCTGAGTGCGGTTGGCGAAGGAACAATGGATAAGGAACCTCGACTTAGTCAAACCCACGATCTCCTCTCTCTGGCTTCCCGTCAAGTCTCGAGCGTGGGTCACTAACCACTGCGGTTACCCACAATCATGGGGCGCCCCATGATCTCAAACATTCATGCAAGAGTGCCTCTAACCGTATTTCTTCCACTATAAATAGGTTAGGCAGACAATGGTTTATGGTATGCTCATTTCACACTCATCTCTTTACTTTCACACACTTATACAACCACAACTCATACTTACTCTCACGCGGAGGTGGTTCGCGAGGTCCTACCCTGCGCAATCACTTAACGTAGTGTCTTAGTATTTCTTATTCTCGGGTTACAGGCGAGTCTTGGGTGAACACACACCCTCATTACTTTGATCCTCATGAGCTGGTAGTGCAATCTTTTGCACAATCGGTAGTGATCTGAGATCATTCTTTGGATTGTTGATAGCGGATGTTCCCGAGCACATGACAGCAACCTTAAATCATTATCAAACTTTATTGCAAAGTTCATTGGCACCGAGTTCGGAATGATCACTTGCGACTATCATGGGCTACTAAGATTATGTCAATGGGAACATCGAAATCGGCATGGTTTACTATGTGGAAGGCCTCGGTCATAACTGCTCTCGGTTAGTCGATTTTGTGATGGAGATTTAGAGGTTGCTTTCGGGAGAAAACTTGTTTCATTCGTGATCTACAAGGAAATGACCTTATGTCCGGCTCGCGTAATTCTAGTCTCTACACTATCTCTATGCAAGACATGGTTGCTTCATCTCCCATATGCTTACTTTCAAAGGCAACATCAACAAAATCCACAGCTATGGCACCGTCGTCTCTCATCTAAACTTTCAAACCATCACCAACCTTGCTCGACACAAACTAGTTGAAGGTCTCCCACGATTCCGGTATTCAAAAGATCATCTTTGCTCGACTGTGAACAAGGAACAAGCATTCGTGCCCATTTTCCTTCAAAGGTGGAACACAACTCTCGACATGTGCTTCATTTTCTTCACATGGATTTGTGTGTCCCGTCGCGCGTGCAAGCGATCAATGGCAAACGCTACATCTTAGTAATTGTTGATGACTACTCACGATGGACTTGGGTCTACTTTCTTGAAGCAAAGACCAAGCTCCACAAATGATCATCACCTTTCTCACGAAAATGAGTTCGACTCCGCAACACCGTCGACTAATCGAGCAGACGGGTACTGAATTTGTTAACCAAACCCTTCGTGAATTCTATGAGAAAGTGGGAATTCAAAGATCAAACATCTATTGCACGTACACGAGAACAAAGCGGAGTTGTTGAAAGACGAAACCGAGCGTTGGTGGGCTGCAAGAACAATGTTAATAAATGCTAAACTTCCAGTTACTTGTGGGCGAAGCCGTATCTCATCGCATGCTATACTCAAAACCGTTCTATGATCACAAAACGCCACAACAAAACACCTTCGAGCTTGTCGAAACCACAAACCGAATCTCAAACACTTTCATATATTTGGATCCCTTTGCTATCCGAATAATGATCGTGATGATTTTGGAAAGCTCAAAGCCAAAGTCGACATTGGGTCTTTATTGGATATTGTGAGAATTCTAAAGGTTTCGGATCCGGAATCGTCGTACAAAACAAGTGATGGAAGCGATTCATGCTCATTTGATGAACTCGCGGAAATGGCTTCGAGTACAATAGCTTAGAACCAGTCACAACCGTTTAAACTTCCTCAACCCCATCATCACCGAACAAAGCCCCCGCCTAACTCGTCAACAAATGGAAGGTTATTTGCTCCTCTCGTTCGATGGCGATATTGATGAGCGTGCTCGGTGTATCTCATTGTTTCATTGCACAACCCGATAATATTCCTATACGATACACTGCTACAACAACTCTTCGTTGAAGATGCACCTACACCGCTTGACTCCAACACAACAGATTGAACACACCTTCCAACAATGATGAACCGGTGATGATATTACGAATGAAGTACCCCACCGCAAATTTTGATCCAAATCGTTCTTGACCCGTTTGCTAATGATCTTTGCTGCACGGATGTCGCGGAATCTTCAACAAACCATTTGAACACTCGAATCGCACAATGTATATCAACATCAACCTCTACACATCGATGGACAAAAGACCATCCTCGGCTAATATTATTGGCGGCCCGAATCAACCGGTCGTTACGAGACAGCGTCTTCGCACGAGACGGTGAACATTGCATTTATGCACTCACCGTCCGCCAATGTCGAGCCTAAAAACATTAAAGACACAATGACAAAAGACAAGCGGATTGAATCCATGCGGGAAGAACTCAACCAATTCAAGCGTCTTGAAGTATGGGAATCGGTTGAAAGACCAACGAGGTCTCGTCATTGGTCTAAAATGGTTGGAAAAACAAATTGGATCTTTGAAGGGCGTCATCCGAAACAAGTCACGTCTAGTTGCTAAGGGTTTTCGTCGGGAAGAAGAATAGACTTTGAAGAATCATTTGCTCGGTTGCTCGTCTTGAGGTCGTTCGGATATTTCTCGCGTTCATGACTCATATGAACATGACGGTATTTCAAATGGATGTCAAAGCTGCGTTTCTCAGCGGACAACCGAAAAAACGGTTTATGTCGGCCAACCCAAAGGATTCGTTGATCCAGTGCCGAACCATATCTACAAACCGAACAAAGCTCTTTATGGTCTCAAAAAGCCCCTCGGGCATGAGTGCGATAAGCTATCATCTTTCCTCATTGCTAATAATTTCACCAAAGGCTCGGTTGACCCAACTCTTTTATACAATATCACGGGCACATATCTTAATTGTTCAAATTCGTGGATGACATCATTTTGGGTCTACACATAAAAAGTTTTCAACGCTTTTGCAAAACTAATGAAGAAAAATTTTGAAATGTCCATGATGGGTGAACTCGCGTTCTTTCTAGGGCGCAAGTTCATCAATCACCCGTGGTATTTTCTTGAGTCGATCCCAATATGCCCTTGAATTGTTAAACAAATTTGGAATGAAAACTGTGATACTTATGCCACACCAATGACTCATACCAAGAAGCTAGATTTGATTTACATGGGAAATTAGTTGACCTACCAAATACCAAAGTATTATTGGGTCTCTCATGTATCTAACGACTAGCGGACACGATATTGTCTTTGGTTTATCTATGCTCCGTTATCGATCGCGACCAACTGAAACCCACCTCTACGAGGCTAAAAATCCTCCGATACATAAAGGAACTATTAACTTGGGGATCCGGTATCAGAAGGATTCATTTTGAACTAATCGCTTTTGACGGCGATCACGCGGGATGCTTAGACTCGAGAAAAGTACTTGAGAGCTCTACAATTTCTTGGTGATAAACGGTGTCTTGGCAATCAAAGAAGCGGATTGTACATCATTTGTCATCCACCGAAGCGAATATGTAGCCATGTCCGCGTGTTGTGCTCAAGTCATCGGATGAGAACACAACTCAAAGACTATGGTTACGTGTTTGATGAATCCCGATGTCTTTGCGACAATCGGTGCCATTGCAATCTCGTGCAACTCGATTCGACACTGAAATCAAAGCACATCGATCTTCGCTATCATTTCATCAAAGACCACGTGGAGCAGTGGTAGATTGAATTATACTTTGTGGTATCGAATACCAATTGGCGGATCTTCTCACCAAAGCCTTGCCTCCCGCTAGGTTTAATGGTGATCCACGGATTGGTATGAGGTGTTTGACTCAAGAGGAATTGGATGACCTCTTAAAGCAGTCTTAAAACCTCATCGAACACCAAAACATCTTTTGTAAATAATTTGTCAAAAACAAAATACAAAAATATAAAATCTTATAAAACAACAAAAATATTCTTCTAATCTATAATCTTTCAACATGGCAAGTACATTTCTTCCTTCCACACTATAATCTTTCAAAATTCGGTATTTTTACGATCAAGTGTTGAGGGAGAAAATTTTCACTTAACTTGCTTCAAAACATCTCGTGCTTGCATGTTATCATATCTCGGTTGTTTCATTTAACAATGGTGGTGAATTTTACGGTTAAATGACACTCCTCGGACTAAATTTATAACCTTTCATTATTTCTTAAGTCGAGGGGAGTGTCGTCAAGTTTCTTTCCTAAAAACTTTGTTTGGTAACCATAATGAAAGTTAAATGGCTTTGTTTGAAAAAGGAAAAGTGGAGGGACCAAAGCATCAAAATGTTAAAGTTAAATTTAATAAAACACCTTCCACCTACCTATTCACTTCACATTTATTACTTTCAACTTTTAACATCTACGCCTAAGATTCATTCAAGAAATCCGTTACTTTGATCATCATTTTGTAAGTGTTTTAACGATCTTAACATGTTTTAAGCTAAGGTTTTAATTTCATGCAAATCCTACGGCTAAAAATTGTGTTCTGGCGTGATTATGTGTTCTACGCATAGCGTATGAACACACAATCATTGTGTGTGTTTTTTGGTTAAATGGATTGTGTCAAAGCGTTTCTAATACATCAAGAATATCATTTTAACCATCAAAACTCACCCGAAACACGTATTAATGATTTTGAAAATTAGGGTTCTTGAGTCGAATTGGGTATTTTCGAATGAGAAGTGTTTTGGTCAAAAAGATTGTTGGGTTATGATCATATGTTGATGAATTGATAATTTCCATGGTTATTAACCACCTAGAAACACTAATTGGTTAACAATTTGGAATTAGGGTTTAATGTTCATATCTTTGGGTAATTTTTATTCTCAATGAATTAGATGTTATAACTTGTTTCATAGACTCTCTCAACATCATAGACCTACCAGAATTTGTTTGGTGCATATCCCATGGCTAGAAATTATACGCGTCAATCTGAACCCTTAGGGTTTTGACCTCACGCGTATGACTTTCTACGTAACTATTAACGATGATTCATGCCATGTTTTGTTGATGAAATGATGTTTTGTGTTAATATTGATGATTTGATGAAATTATTTCGTGCTTTGCTCGCCTAATATTCGAATCAAGGTCATTTGCAACTATACGCATAAGGATTACCCTACGCGTAGTCAAGTTATGCGTATGAATAATTCTCGCATAACTATTACGCGTAAGGTTCTACAATGGGACTCGCGTATCCCGTGAAGGATATGCGTGGCAGAACCTCCACGCATAAGGTCAACTCTTACGAGTAAACCTTACGCGTAAGGTTGTTATACGCCCTGGCGTAAGCCCTACGCATAAGGCCCGCTTTACTACGCGTAACATTTCTTACGCATAAGTTAGGTTCCTACGCCGTAAGCTTTCGCTCACATATGTCATTACCGTTTACGCTTAACTTTGCCAAAACTACGCTTAAGCCTGGATTGACCTTCATTATGAATTGTTACGTGTACAAATTTGTTAATAAACTAATCATATCATCACGAAACCAATAATGTCACTAATAAACTCAAATGTTTGATGTGTTGTGAACAATAAGTGATAACATAAACTTTAAAACTTAAAGTTAACTAACTCACGAAACATTTCACGACGTCATTGGACTATTGAACAAACAAGTGACTTAGGACTCGTAACAATCATTGACACTTGTACATTCAATAACGAGACAATAAGACCTTACATTGACTAACATTATGTCTTCGATATGTTGGTTCTTTTGGCTAATGTTATTTGAGATCACGACATGGTGAACAAATGAATGTGGATGCATCGAAGTTCTTACAATTGCGATATCTTTCGAGAGGGTTATCAGAAAGCTTGGAAAGAACAACCTTAGGGTTGACTTTGACACCCTCGCATGCTCGTAATCTTCTTGTCACATTGCGGTGGATATTCTCGGGAATCATCCCTACCGAACATGCTCTCACACTCTGCCACGCCCGAGGTCTACATTCAACAATTCGGGATTCTATGCAGAGGATCACTTTGGTCAAAATCTTGTGAATGTGACTCTTAATCACAAACAAGTCACTATCACTCCCGATGACTTACGAGGCGTCTGCAATTCTTGATAGATATTGGTTATGATGAATCTACGGGAATCATTACTAAGCACTCTCACGTGGGTGAAGAATATTCCTCAACCATGGAGGACACTCTATATGATCATCACCAAATCGGTCTCAGTCGTGGCGGTGGCTATGAGCATCCCAAACTCATGGGCCGCAAATTTTACGGTGGTTGATGAACAAGAAGGACATTATAATTGAAACCTTTATGGGAAGATATGATCTTTGTTTCATAAAAGCTTGGCTCCAAAATTCCTATGTAAGATACACCAAACTGTTGATCGAGCTCTTGGACTTCATCCTGAAATCCCCAAGAGACTCAATGACCCGATAATCATGACATCTTGATCGAGCCCATACTATCCGCCGTAATCAAAGAATCGCTCTGAAGAAACAGGGTCTTGAGTTGCCCGATCACCTTCTTACAAAGGAAATCAAAAATCGGAAGCGTTACAAAAGGTATCGGGTAGCCGTAAAAGAAGGAAAAGTTGGCCATCTTGATGAAAAGGCTTTAGGGACTCCTACTCGGAGAACCGAAGAGGAAGTCTTTGGAAGTGCGATAAGTTACGAAAGTCAAAGGAAGTTTCCCAAAGGAATCCTCCTCGCAAAAGGATTGTTCCGTAAAGGAAGTGAACCTATTCCCACACTTGAACCGCAAAGAAAGCTTAGGACGAAAGCTCAAGGTCTTGAATCGGAAGAAGAGATTACATACTCGAAGCGCAAGGATGACACTCCATTAGTACCGAAACCTCCTAGTCCTCCAAATTGAACATGGCAAAGGGAAGACTCAGCGTTTGTGCCGTATGATCAAAGCTCAAGCTCGAGAAAGTGATGAAGAGCAATGGATCAATCCTACAGGAAGAAGTTTAAACTCGTTAGACACCTTTAAAAAGTCAAGAATTTGCAAAGATCAAATGGGTGGACCCGAGGATCAAGTGGTGTTGCCACTCTTCACGTGTCCCGATGCGGTTAATCAACCCGATAAGGGATCCGTGCCACCACTCTTTACAACAACAAAAGCTTGTGGAGGATACTATCGAATATGACTTTGAGAAATCAAACCGAGAAGTCCGAGAAAGATAAAGATCTTGATTATGACAAGTCGCTACGGAAAGTCCTACGATCCTGACGGAAACTTTTGAACCGCCTAAGGACCCCGAGCCTCCTCATGTCTCCTCTTCATCGATTCTTCATCTAACTCCTCACCACCACCATCAAAGAAGTCAACCAAATCAACATCCAAATCTGTGAAGAAACCACATCGATCTTGGATTTCATACTCATGAAAGAATTGTGAAAGTCATCCAACAAGTCGAAAGAAAGACATTCTCTAAAAGAAGTTGAATTTCTATCTCGATCACATACAACATCCGTATGACGAGCATGAAAAGATGAAAGAAGAAAGGAAGTTTATTCAGAATTCATGAAAAGTCATCGTCAAGAGGAACCGAGCGAAATGATCGAAGGTTACACTAACAAGTATCTTCAAAATATCGTTCCTAAAGTCACAAAGGAGATGTTCACGAGACAACTATATCCAAATCTTATGCGGATAGCCAAGCAAACTATAAGATCAACACCTTTAACCGTCACAATCAATCCATCGATCCTATAGTTTTCTCGGATAATGAATTGGTGGCCAAGCTTGTCACACAAATGTCTCAACGATCCGGGACATTTACCTCGATGAAGGAAAGTCGTTTCAAGCATTGTTGGACTACCAACTCCAAGAAGCATGTAGATTCGAGCGAAAAGTCTAAGCGTCCTAGAGGCGATGAAGATAAAGATTAGGATAAGAATGATGAAGCTAAGCGTCAAAAGAAGTCGGTGAATCATCTTCTATGTTACCTCCTCTCAACGGACTCCTACTCAACAAAGGTCCCTCCTCGTTCTTCTACTGGTAAACCTCGGGATCGATTCAGAGTTACCACCCCGACTCGAAAACCGGTGATTATTTTGAGTATACGGGTGGTGATGATGAAGAGGTCCTTGAGCCCCTACAACAACCCACCTCTCCCAAACAAGTTCGAAACCAAATCATCATCTAGGCCTTGAAAAAAGAAGAAGAAGGCGCCTCGGTGGCGTCGTATCTTGGCTAGATGGCGACAAAATCGAAGAATTTGAATGGTTCTCTACTCTTGTTAATAACACTCCTACCACGAAGAAGGTCGAATTTGGTGACGGTTCTACATTGGAGCATGCAAAACTTTTGCAAGAAAAGTTCCATGTGAAGAAAATGGCGAAATCGAGTTGAGCGAATCAAGAATGAAGCGTTTCAACTTCTAAAAGACGACTCGAAAGTGCCCTCGAGGTCGAATATCACCTTGAAAACATTGCTCGAGCTATGTCTAACAACATGGATTGGCTCAACCCAAGCAAACATTGACTTCACAAAAGGGACAACCCTCCATACTACACCGATTGGACCAAACCTCTACCGACCATTGGCCAACCGGATGAACCACGGATTCCTTCCGATATTTCTTCAACTAATACCGGAATTTCTTCTCCATGGTGGCGATGGTTCAAGGAAATATGCTACATCCTTGACACTTCCATTCCTGCAACTATCTACTCAAACCGCATTGCCATTGAGGAACGTGCCACTCACTTGTTCTCCAACCACGGTGGAAGCATACGACCGAGATGCATTGTATGGGATTCATCATCGGCGAGCGCCGACGAATCTACTACGTGTCGCCAGTTGAAGTCGCAACATGCGGTGTTTAGTACTAAAGACATCGTTGCCATCCAACATGTTGGTCTTTCATCCAAATGGGACTACACCTTTCTCAAGAAGATTGTGGTCAAAAGATAGGATGAAAGGGATTATGCGATTCAATGAAGTCGACTTTAAAATTTGTCTCTCAACGATATTGAAGACATGTACCTTGCAAAAGTGCGTGGTCGCATGAGACAATTTTCAACCGAAATACAACGTGAATTCATCAAGTCACCGCTCATTTTAATTAGGCGATAGTCATAAAGAACGTGTTGAAGATCTCCGACTTGCCGTTGAATCATATCGACGCGTGTCAACTTCACTCCACCACGCCTTGATCTTCCGATATCAACCAATTATCACAATTAACGCCATCAAGAAACCGTGTGGTGTCGTTTATCGCGATGAACTTCATCGCAATTGCTTGATGGCGTGTAATGAGCTTCACAAATTTGGAGATCATACTACGAAGATGGTTAGGGACGGATTAGCTTATCGATTGAAGGATATACGTGAAAACATTGGGAACCCTAGCGATGGAATTCTCGGGATCGGAGGAATGTGAGAAGGATCATCACCATGATTGATGAGCGGTTGTTCGGAAGGATCGATTCGAGCGTTGGAAAGCTTTGTTGGTGGTCGACCGGGATCAACATCACCGCTATCAGCCTGCTTAGTACTCACAGGAACATCACCGCACTTCTGGTACCCTTGAATTGTTTCTTTCATATAATTTTGGATGTGTGATTATGTATGTCTATGGCTTGTGCACACATACCATGTACAACCCGTAATTGTCAAGAAAGGACCCCTGGTACACTTGATTACACAATCCTTATAAAAGGAGCGAAAGCTTCTTACTTTTGAGTAAAACCTATCAAACCTTTCATTTTCAAGGTTTTGCTCAAAAGGACAAGTACTTCCCGTATGATTTTCAAAACCTCAACCGTTTATATCACTTGTTGAGGGGAGTATTTGAATTAAAACTTTGTTCACAAATTGTTCATAGTGGTCATCTTCCAACAACACTCGAAATGGTCATATTTATTCTCAACTTTTCAAAAATAACATTTGATATGCCATTTTGAGGGAGAAAATTGTGTGATAAGAAATATGTTGTGCAAAATGCAAATGAATAGGTGTGCTTCGGACTTAACCAATGAATTGACGATACTAAAGCGTTAGTAACTCGAAAAGACTTGTCCGGACGGGTAATAATTTCAAGCTAGTTCGCTAGTAATGTAAACGTGTCTCACAAAGGACTTGTCCAAGTAGAAAGTACCATTCGAGACACTCTTGGTAGACATGAACTCGACGGGTATGACAACCTTTCAAGGTTTGTCTACACCTTCAAGGTAGTTATTAGAGCTAGTTGTCACCTAAAAGGCGACAATGTAACTCTTTAACTATGCAACGTAACCGTGTCTCGCGGGGATTGTCTATCTCCGGTGGATCAATTCAAAGCGTCGCGCTCTTTCCTCACCGTGCATTTAAACCATTAAAACTATTAAGCACATGTGGAGGCGTGTTATGCAAAATCATATCTCTACGGTGGTACTAAAATGTTTTCATTAATAAACACCGTGAGAGATTTAATTTTCGATGGTACAAAATGGTTTTATGGCAACATAGGTTAGTCATGGTGTTATAAGGTGACTAAGGTTAGGAATAACCGTCCTATGATCCGCTAGAGCGGAGGGATCTACCAAGGACTCTACCATTAGTTAGTGTTAGAAGTCCTTAGGAATGATTGTAAAAAGGAGAAAATGAGAATCGGAGAAAGAAGGAGTTGAAGAATCAAAAGAAATGTAAAGTAAAGGGTGAAAAGAAATAGCCCTCAGTTATTCAACTTAGGCGGACAAGGGTTCAATTCATATACTCTTGGTTGTCACTTAGTGACACCGTATTGAAGATTAAAAGTCGTCATGGACCCGGTGGCGCATGCACTAAACCTTCTTAGCCACTCAAGCTTCTCTCAAAAAAGCTTGTTTCACTCTCACGTGAACCCTCGTAAACTATTGGCTTTCTCTTAGAGATCACGGTATTGAAGAGGAGACCCTCTCCCTAGTCTCAGCCAGAAAACCAAAAGCACTATTGAGTCTAGAGCCACGAGATTCATCAAAGATCTCTTAGGAACACTTGACATTTTATCCTTGACTATCACCAAATAAGATTATCGGTGATTCATATCGAGTCCTTCATGATCTTAGCAATCTGTCTAGAACATTTATGAGAGGTTCACAACCGTGATCTTGATGATTGAATGGAAACTCTGCCGGTCAACATCAAATGCACCACGACGGCGGTCACTTCGGTAACTCCCGTGGATTACGCGGAGTGTGTCTCAAGCGGTCTGATCGTGAGTGGCGCTTGTACCTCGGCGACTCATCTGACATCAGATGTACTTGATACATCGCGTTATCTCACTTGTGGGACTCAGGTTCAGAAACCTTTGTAAAATTAGAGTTGTGTTTTCACACTATCTTGTAACACTCTCGAAGTTCAAACTTATAAGTGCGGAACACCTTATTACTAACCGTTTGAAATGTTTTCTTCTTATGGAAGCTCGGGAGCAGATGATCGTCTTGATTCTTCTCATGCTCACGCCAACATCATCACTAATGGAAGTTCTATTCAAAAGCAACACAACATCGAATGATTCTTCGTCAAACCAAAGAATCTACAAAGTTAAAGACTTAGAGAACTTCATCGATGGTGAATTCCAACGTCAAAGAGCGTGTGAGCATGTTGAAGAATGACGTGGAACCACCGGAGCAACAAGGCAACTGAAGCGAGACTTGATGCGAACAACAACATACTATCACTTTCACCACAAGAACAATGATCAAAGAACAAAGTTAAAGATGACGTCAAAGCATAAGCGCTCAAAGAAAACTATCTCTACACCTGGGGAGATTGTTCGAATCAAGGCAATTCTTCTCACAAGAAAAAGAATGACGAAGGCGTCGAGCTACTATTACCTCAACGCCTTCACGGTTCATCACCAACACTTGGGGGAGATTGTTGGAATCACTCTAAACCATAATCAAGTGTTAGTGATTAATATGTAATAGTTAGCTTTATTATGGCCTTTATGTTTGTTATTAGCCTTAAGCTTATGTAGAAGGCCCATGAGCTTAGGCCCAAGCCCATAAAGGAAAGGAAGGGAACTAGGAGTGTTGCCTAGCTTCCTCCTATAAATCTCTTGTAAACCCTCATTTGAGGTTGGTTGTTCATGTTATTCTCTCTTCACATACTCTACGCATAACCGGTCTTACTTTATCGTGTGTGTGTGTTTGGATCTTGTTCAATCGCCTTATCTCTTTCTATATTACTTGTGTTTGTAAAACTAGTGACCTAACAAGTTAAAACCATATCCAAATCGAAAATCGAATTTTTAGTTCGATTCGGTTATCTTTAGACAAATTCGGTTCGATTATAAGTTAGGTTCGGTTTTTTTTTCTATTCAATTCGGGTTCGATTTATTCGGTTATCACCGGACCCATTAACACCCTAGTTAATATTGGAAAACTATTGTTATCGTGCTAGGCTTTACGAGCCCATGCCTGATGCCACTATATGATTTTAGATATATCAATTAATTTGAAATGTAGGCCTATTTTATTGTGAAAGCCCAATAAGTAATTTGGTCAATAATCCCAATTTGAGATTAACGAGTCGGGCATCGGTCCGCCGCGTTGCGGCGGGGCATCGAAGATTTTATACAAATTCTGGCATAATTAAAGCAGGGTTATGAATCAAGTTATCAAGTACTGAAGACAAAAAATTGGGCCAAAAATTGGCGTAATATAAAATTTAATCTTGCGAATGAAAAGTTTCAGGTGTGTGTCGGTGGGTTACGAGACGTTGCCGACTTTCGGTGTGTAATGTGTATACACTTATCTAAGTAAAGGCGGCATATGTTTGGACACGGCCCAAGACCAACACGGCCAAAAAATCTCGGCCCATAAAAGCAACAGTTGGCAACCAATAAGCAACCAATAAGATGGCAGGGAATTGCCGTCAAATTATATATACAAGGATGGCTTCGACCCGCCGCGTTGCGGCGGGGCGTTGATTGTGCGTTTTAATTGGTGATAGTTTTTGATAGCGTGTTTAGGATGCGACGTGTGCTATCGAAATTTAAGTAGAGTGTGAATATTATAAACTTCAAAACTAATGCTAGTACGTATAATTTTCATCAGGAGCAAAATTTTAGATGGTAGATATCAATACATGATATAAATACAACAATCATCACGTTTATCGGCAAATAAATGTAACAAAGTCACAACAGTTTCCTCGAAGAATAATGAAAGTAGCACCTTGTGCGATCATGATTAAAGAGGACTTCTTTGAAACTATATAAGTTTTTAGTCTCTTTTTCTATCTTAACATCGAAATTCAGTATCATTCCATATGAAACTACAAAAGTGGACAAAGATAGAGCCTATAAAATATTAACCAAAATATCCTTGTCAAAGTTTTGAAATATTACCCGCAGATCAATTAAAGAAAAGAGACACTTTGTTTGTTTCTTCAAGTGGTGAAGTGACCATAAGAAATTTGCTCCTTGTACATTTTTGTGCATAACTAATGGAGCGACTTGACTCCCTTGTAATCTTTCAATTATGTCTTCTTCCTCTGCACAAAAAATAATAATATAATCAAATTCGACATTCCAATTGAATTACGTAAATTTGGAATAGCTTATCTTGTGGGCTTATTGCTATCGAGCTTCATCAAATGCTAATAAGCGGATTCTTCTCACCTTGTGACCTTGTCCATTTGAGCTTAAGTAAGCCATAGTATAAGATTGATAACCTTATAAGCTAACAAAAGTGGTCTTATTGGTTGCAAGCAAAGAGGTATTTGTACCAAATTTGAGCGATACTTGGAGTCTTTGCAAGTTCCTTGGTTGACTTTGCTCACGAAAATATTTGTATCTAGTCACGAATACACGCCATTTAGTACCATAATGAAGTATCTGTTTCAACAACATCAAATCCAAAATGAAATGCAAAGGCAAACAATCATGAAGCCCACTTAAACAAAGAAACCTTTTAAAAACCTATCCATTCTGACTCGTTGCGCAACCTTGAAGCCCCATCCGATAACCTGTTGCACATTGCCCAAACACATAAATTACATAATAGTCTTATACTCTTTATTCATAAATTTCGTTTCTTAAGTTCAACCCCATTTAACTACAAAATGCAGATTGGAAACTATCTGAGTTTTAGGTAACACATAATTGTTACTAAGTTAACATGCCAAATGCTCTTTATATTAATATTGGAGACTAAAGGCTACCACTAAACAAATTGCAGTTCATATTCATAGTTAAAAGAGTTGGCATCAATTTGGTTTATAATTTTAAAGTTAGTATTCGATTAGCCACAAATAAAAGGTTTGTAGTAATAGTTAGAAACTAAAACCGATAAAACCAAAAAGCATAATTTAGAAAGTAAATCTACGTGGTTGTGATAGCGATCAATACCTCGTAAATAAGATCTTGACCTGAGATAATACCCAATTTGCAGGTCCTGTAATCCCGAAAACCACTTTCTTATTAATAACCAAAAGGAACCCGCAAACCTGTTCGACAGTTGAATTGTCGGTTAGTGTACGTGTACCTTCACAATCACCAAGCTAACGGTTACTGTATCTGTACCTTCACAATCCATCAAAAAATTGTCAGCTTCGAGATCAGATGCAACGGTACTTGTGTGGAAAGTTTTGGATAGTCGGCGTGCTTTTATCAAAAGGTGCGAGAGAAAGAGTTATCCAGAGTTAACACCGACAAACCTTTGATGGACCTGTGGGCCATGCGAAAATTGGGGTGGAAAATGGGCGTCAGATCTTATTAGCGAACGCAGCCAGTATTAAGCGAACATAATATATATAGTAATATTTCAACGTCAATCAAGAAAAGAAGAGTTAACTACATGTGTAATAAACTAATATTTATTAGAAAAAAATCATGTATTTATCATCCCAATCAACTCTATGACTCGCCAGAACTGAGTTTTGAGTATCGAATTCTCTACAAAATATACTAAATACGTGGTTTCTAGTCAAATACTACCTTGTGGTGTTATTGAACCGAGTAAGAGTTAAGACTCGTACCACAAAGATAAATGAGATCTCATAGGTTTTGTATTCGTAAAGCCAGTGGGATCAACCGAACACACTAAAAGAATTGTATTAATGTCATCGTAGTATACATTAAAAAAAATACAGGAATACCAGCCCGAAAAATACACAAATACTTCTAGTTATGAACCAGCCCGAAAAATTTCAATACCAAAATATGAAAAATAATCCATTCAGCTTCTGATTGTATGTTTGTTAATAAGATAACCATAGATTTATTATATGGTTCAAAACTCTTACATTTTTTTAACATCTACTCATAAAATCCGTATTAAGTGTCGCGATAGAATCTTGAGATGCCCCAAATTAAGTGTCAGAATCTATTTCAACCAAGATGAGGCTTTGGTGGGTAAAAATAATATTTGATTGGTGGAGGCTGTAGTTAGTGGAATTTTACAAAACTTGTGACTTTGAAAGTGACTTAATATGGGACGGAGGGTATAACGTTATCAATTCTTGACTCACCTAGAAGATTTCAAAACCAAATTTTGATTTGACCTCAATAGTATTATCAAAAAGTTCAAGATTGCAATCAATAGAAGATTAAAGTAATCTGAATATCCAATTATTTGCTCTAAACAAATAGACCACAATTGGCCTTTTCTTAAGGTTTGTTGTGGACCATATATAACACTAACCATACTCATACAATGAATCTGATCACAATGTGATCTTTAGTTGTATCTTAAAAAAATCCATAATTGACATTTAACATAGTCCAATCAAGGAATACATTTCCGATTATCATTTACACCACAACAAAAAACAAGATATTCACCGTATCTCATTAGGTGGTTACTTCAAAGACAATAATCACAAGAGACGGAGCCAGAAATTAGCAATAAAGGGGGCCGAAATATTTTTTTCTCAAACTAAGAAAGTAATAGTAAAACTTTAAATGATAGTGAGCAAACAAAAAATATTTCCTTCTGGTCAAGCAGACAAACTAGTGTATAAAAAAGTTTACATATTTAACTGCTGGCGGCTATGAGACCACCAATCAGCATGCACCACGTGTCCCAATCAACATTCCTACTTTCCCCCTATATGTAGTGTAGTATAGATAGTCATGAGCTCCCAATATCCACATCAGTAGAAACATAGTATGGCAGCCAAACCAATCATCAAGATTGCTGCCATTTGTGGGTCCCTACGTAAAGCATCATACAACGCTGGCCTCCTAAAATATGGTACTACTTGTTTTTATACAGTATATTTTTACATGTGTATACTTAATTCATTTGTACTTGGTAAAAATTCAAAAGTAATATTATTTGAATTGCAGTGATCGAGTTGAGTGAATCCATAGATGGAATTGTGGTTGAGTATCTTGATATATCGACTCTGCCGATGCTGAATACTGATTTGGAAGTTGACGGGAGGTTTCCGCCTGTGGTTGAGGAGTTTCGTCTGAAAATTCTCGGGTCTGATGGCATCCTCTTTGCTTCTCCTGAATATAATTATTCAGTCACTGGTAATAATTACTGTAAATTTGCTTTTCCGGTTCAAGACGATGGGTGGCTTGTTTAAATTTTCTAAAGTAGCTTATTAGTTTATTGTGTTATCCGAAAACAATAAGCTGTTTTGAGTACCCCGAATAACCTACAGCTTTACAACTTGTTTGGCACAAATAAGTTGTTTTTGAGAAGCCAATAAGAGCTTATATTGTTTGTAAGCTAGTAAGCTGAACACAAGCTGTTTACACAAGCTTATCCAAACACCCCCTGCATTTTGCTTTTTTCCTAACATTTTGTGAAGTGATTGAAATTGTTATTTCTGTATAGGAATTGAAATGACTCATCTGAGTCTTCATTTTTTTAATAAACGTACAGGTTGGAAAGGTACATTGGTTATGTGGCAAAATCAATCATTTTATTACAAAGTGGCTAATTTTACATTGTGTCTCTGAATAAATCTGGTTTATGTGTTTGGAAGAACAAAAGTGAGGGTGAAAAGCAGAATGTGACTGTTGAAAACTTGAAATTCGTAAGACTTGACCCCACAAGATTTTGGCTGTTTTGCTACCTGGATAATTGTTTGGACAAAGGCCTATTGGTTGTCATGATCATTTATACTTTTATATCATGCTTTTTTATATTTCAAATCAAGTACTTACAAATATTTTCATTTCTTATTGTAGCACCTTTAAAGAATGCACTAGATTGGGCATCAAGGCCACCAAATGTATGGGCCGATAAGGCTGCTGCTATCATAAGTGCCGGAGGAGGGTTTGGTGGAGGAGTAGCACAGTATCATCTTCGCCAAATTGGAGTCTTTCTTAATCTTCATTTCATTAACAAGCCTGAGTTTAACTTGAACACATTTCAGCCTCCTGCTAAGTTTGATGATGATGATGGTACTTTAATCGACCCTCAAGCTAAAGAGAGGTTGAAATCTGTTCTTCTATCTCTAGAAAAGTTTACCTTGAGACTCCAACAAGGAAATCGATGATTGATTTACATCCTATTGTGCTTTTAAAACATTGTTGTTAAGTAGTACCAATAAAATGTGTCTGAAATACACATTTTGAATTTGTTGCGCTTCACTTTCCCTCTGACTCTGGAGGGGGATTTATGTGTACTAAAAGTATGTCGAGAAATGTTACCCTTGTCAATTCTTGTGTTTTACAAATGTAATTTTATTTTTATAGCTGTGATGCGTGCACATATCTCGTAAGAGATAAACTTATGTTTGAATTGCTGAAGATGGATTTGGACAACTTTATTGCTCTTCTGTTCATTGTATCAAAGTGATTGTGTCGTTACAGGGGCAAATCTAGGAAAATTAATACAAACTGAGGAGAATGTAACGATTTATTAACACTATTGAGGGTAAAGTAACGAGCCGATTTACAACACTTCAAGTGTATTCAGTGCATTATGGAAAGCATTTCAACGAGTTGTGATCGTATCATGTTCAATATTTATTTGACTTGGTATCCTTTAACCCTTCAAGAGCAATTCACTAATCTGTTGGTCCTAGGGATGAGCATTTGGACCCAAATTTCGGTACCAAATCATAACCAAATCCGAATACACAGTACGGGACCGGTACCATGAATCGAGCCAAAAAAATGAGACCACTAGTACGGTACCGATACATAAGCGGGATAGTACCAAATTTTTTTCGTAATTTGAGTAGTCATGTTTTTTTAGTTAAACAACTTATCTAAACATTTATTGGACCGCTTACATCTTCTGATAGTCGTATAAAGCATAAAAATGAAACTAAACGTTCCAAAAACCTACTGTGACAACTATAGATCCTTCAAAAACCTTTTCAAAAATTAAATCGCACCTATTATTAAGAAGATGAGATTGCCAAATAAAGCGCTAAAGAAAATGGGATTGCAATTACACAAGATTAATTGTTTTTTGTTGAAAATAGTTTAATTTGTTTATTTTGAACGATTTCATATGATTTCGGTGGAATTTATAACTTTCGTGTTTCAAGTATTTCAAGATTCGAATTTTGAAGGTAAAAATAAAATTAAAATAATGAAAATATCGAAAATTAAAACTATTTTGACGTTTAAAAAAGTTTGAAATATTTAACAAAATTTATACCAAATTAAAGAGGATTAAATTTTAAAAATTATGGTGAAATCGTTTTTTTATAAAAGTTTGTCGTTTAAGAGATATGTGCATTTGTAATTTGAGGTGGAAAAGAAAAAAATGGGTAAAATTACGATTTTAACCTTGGACGAATTTTTTGAATAAAATAGATGGGTGAACACGTATAATTTGATAAGTGACTTTTCACACTTTTGAAAGTTTATCACTTTATAATTGATCCACTACCTGAAGATAATCGAACATTCGTAACAACATTTTTAAAACAAACACTGAAAGACTCTCATCCATAACACCATAACATCAATAACACCAGTCAGCGTTAGCGTATCGCCTTTTAACATTTAACATTAACGTCCCAAAAACACTCACAACCATAACATCCGAATAACACCATACTTAATAATATTTCATATTTTCAATTTCAACCCTAAACTAAAACAAACCCTTCATTTATTAAAACACATATTACCACCCACACAAACACACACACAACATAAAAACACAATCATCATCTTCATCCTCTCTCTCTTCCTTTCAACCCTAGCCGCGACCACCACTTCACGCCGCCACCTCCCCAACCACACCACCGCTCAAAACACTCCCACTCTCATCTTCTTTCACCGCACAAAAGCGCAAGCCCGGCTACAACGAGGGGTGTTTTGATTTTCTTGCCGCTAACAGGCGTTAATGTAACGGAACCCACTGCGGCGTTAAAGATCGACACTTCCAGCGGTATAACGCCGATAACGACGTTAAAGCCCGTAATGGGCGTTATACCGTTAGGGATGGAGTGCTCTCGATGTAAGTTTGATGCCACAATAGAGTGGGACACCATCAAAGCACCAAGTGTAGCGTTACTTACATTTACCGCCACAATAAAATTACATTACTTTTAACCTCTACCAATAGGTGAAAGCGTGGCCAACAAATTCAAAGTCGTCCTCGAGAATTCAGGGCCCCGGGCGAAAATAAAGTGAACCCTCAAATATCAACGCTAAACAAAAGTTTAGAGCAAAGGGTATGGGTGCAAGATAACATGCCAAAGGAAAGAAAGAAAAAACCAATGGCATGCTATTACCATACCATCCAACATGCCATTTACATGCCAAATAGTTTTGAGTTACTAGAGTGGCTCAAGCCAATGGTCTTTTGTGTTATTATTATTATTATTTTTTGTGTATTGTGAGTGTGTGGGTATTTTTAGTGGGGTATTTTGTGGGACTCAATAACGTGTTAGTGGTGTGTTATGAGAGAGGTGTTTGAGTGATTGGTGTGTTATTGAGGAGGAGATGGCGTGGCGAGGTTAGCATCACAAATAACGTGTTAAACGTCAACACGATCACTAGTCTTTCTTGAGACTTTTTATTAAATACAATACAAATTAACTATATAAAAGCGTCATCTTTTCGATATTTTGTTATGCAAAATATACTCAAATCTTCGCAGTCAATTTGCTCCAATATAAAAAGTATATGTTAGGAGAATGTAAGTATGTAACCAAACTTATTCAAATAACTAACGGACAAGATTAGCTTTGATGATAAAGAAAGTTGTATTACACCTTCGAAGCTTGTTTAGTTATTTTCAGTATAGCTTAGTTTTCAAAACCAAATGAGAAAATAAGAAACGGATAATAGAATAAAAGAAATGCTCAACCGATAAAAATTAGAGAAAGTTATCAAAGATCTAGTTTTTCAGTGTGGTCTCTTTTAAGACTTTTTTCTCATCTCTTTCCAAAAGAAACATTTCATTCTTTTCAACCTTCGACCCCATACATATTACGACACGTGGCGTTTCACATCTTATTAGATTGTCTGTTAAGTGTCGTCAAATCTTCAAAATCTCTTATTTTGTTTTCTTGCATAAAGTCAATTTCAACCGACCGGTATTTCGGTAGTCGGTTGCTCAATGAGACAACTTTTCACTTAGGAAATTGAAAAGAAACCAAAGATTTTCGAATCAAAGTGATCGACAATTTTTATTTCTTTTTTTCTTTTGCCACTTTAACGATTGAATATCATCAAAGAAAAACACACACAACACACACTAACAGTGCATGGATTAAAAAGAAAAAAGTCACGAAACTTTGATCACACAACACCCGTTTTGTTGTTTAGATCATTTCGAGACCAGATCCGTTGATGTTCGACTCGATTATATGATAATGGCTTCTAGACAAGTAAGTAAAAGTGCGATTTGCACGATGCTTACATACATCTGTTTTATACCCTTTGATTATTAATCGATTTTTTCGATTTGTCTGATAACTTTGATTATAAATTTTTTAGGGTTTTAAAATTTTTAGGGTTATTTGATGTTAATTGTGGTTATTGTTACTATTATTGTTAGAAAACCGACTATGTTAGTATACATGTTAGGGTATGCTTATTCTAGGTTTGAAAAACCAACTATGTTAGGGTTTGCTTTTACGCACAATAACCAGCGTTTTGTGCTTAACATATCTAAAATGTATTGATTATCGAAAAATTGGACACCGCATCGTGAGATGTTTAGGTTATTAAGATATTGGTCATTAGTATATTTTATTGCTCATAAGTTTATAACATATGCTAATATGTGTATGCATCTAATGTTCTTTTATTTTTTGTGTATAGGTGTATTCTGCTGAAGCTCGGTGCTAGATCAAAGTTGCACTATATCAAAACTATAAGTCAAAGTTGAGTTTCAATCTCGATCGTCTTGAACTTTTTAAAAGCACGGTTTTAGGAAATGGTTGAACATAAAAACATACGAGCTTGATAACCATTTGCTTCATTATTTGCTCCAACATCAGCGCTTTGTTGAAAACCCTAATATAAATACTCCATTGTATTTTGATATCCGGGGACACAACTTAGAGTTTGGTCGTGAAGATATGTGTCTAGTATTAGGTCTTCACTTTGGTGATGTTTCTTTAGAGCAATTTAAAAGACGGGAATCTGGATTTGGTAAACGTATGCTAAGTTTTCTTAGAGAGAGGCGTAACGAGAGAATCAGCAATATAAAAGCTGAACAACTAGTTAGGGTTCTTAGTGATCAAGTTGAGTTTAATGAACTTTCAGATTATGATGTTGTTCGCCTTTATCCGGTTACGATGTTAGAAACGTTTTTATCGGCAAACAGAAAGAAATTTGGTGTCCCCGAGATATTGGTTTTAGTAGATGGCATTTATGCATGGAATGCATTTCCATGGGCGAGTACATTTGGGTTGAGTTTCACAATAAGATTTGTAATGCTATCTCAAAGGTTAGAGATAGACATTTGGTGAAAAGGCTACTAAGGGCGATGGTTACATTGCAACTTATACATTGAATGGATTTGTGTTCGCTTTGAAGGTGCGTAACTATTGTTTAAATACTAAGAATTTAAATCAGTATTGTAGCATGAACCTTAGTGTAGTAATTTTTATGCTAATAGTAATAATAATTCCTTCAGATTTGGCTTTTGGAAACCTGCCGCAATTCACTAAATTGGTGGGTTAAAGAAGATAATGTGATCCCTCGGGGTGTTGCGTGGGAGGATGCACACAGGTTTGAGAAGACCGATTATGATCTTCTTTTTCGTAATGCAGAAATGGTTCGCCTTGTCTTGAAGCGGGTTATACTCTACTCTTTTGAAAAATTGTTTATGATTTTGAAGGTATTTGCGTTAGTGTATAATAATTTTTTATATGCGATGGTGAGATGAAAGAACTTTGGTGGACATCTAGTTTAGAATTTTTCAAGTATATAACGCAGATACACCGGTTAATAGATCCGTCTCCGGAGAAGTTGAGACCACGGAGAAGGTGTTCGGTCTCAAATGCGGATACATCACGGTCATTAGGAAGGCGCACTAGGCATGCCAGATATGGGGGTTTGATGCCATCTACAACAACAATTGTTGCTCGGATGGCTAAAATGCAACAACAAATTAATCAATTACATAAATTTGTCAAGCATTTGAGGCACGATTGGGATAGGCGATTCGGGTATGGATGGAGAATTGCCACCTAGTGCAACAGCTTTAGATCGGATGGCTAATATGCAGCGGAAAATTGATGAACTTGAAAATATATCCATACAATTTGAAGCTTGATGGGGTTAGTGAGAAGAATGGGGTGAATCGATACTCCACGTGTCTGCTTGAAAAGGTTATATTTCTTGCAATCCTTTTAACTGTTTCTCTATTTTGTTTTGCTTCTATGCCGACTCATTTGATGTATTACTTATTCATACGTGTTTTATGTGGTATGATATTGTTTTGGATATGCATTTTAAAAACTTCACGTAAACTACTATAGTTTATGTTGTTAAAATCTGTAGCGTTTAAGTAATAAAAAGTAAATTGTAAATTATAAATTTTTAGTTTTTGTAAAAGTTAATAAAAACTTCACCTAAACTAGTATAGTTCATTTATGACACTAGTGTTTTGTATTTAATAACTTCACCTACACTATTAGTTCATTAACTTCACCTAAACTACTTACTCTATAAATAAGGCTTCTACACTTCTACACATTCATAATTCTACACATTGACAGTCTTTATTTTCCACTGTTTCTAAAAAATGTCCGACAACATTCCCTTCGAAATTCAAACGGAAATCATTTCTAAACTTCCTGTACATGCTTTATTTCAGTTTAGAACTGTTTCAAAGACATGGAAGTCGTTCATCGATAGCTCCAAAATCCTTATTGGTTTCGGTGTTTGCACGTCTGTGCCTTGTAGTTTCCTTATTCACTATCAGCAAGGATTTGTTGAGTCACAATTTTTATCTTTTGTTGATGATAATGTCAATTTGTTCCAACGACGTCTCTTTTTCCAAGTTTTTAAAGTCATCTCTAATACAAGTCTCATGTTTTGAATCTTTTGCCTATTGGCACCTCTCATGGTTTGTGGTGTTTTTCCGATTCTTATAAGATGGTACATTCTTTGGAACCCGTCAATAAGAAAATCGGTTGCTATAGTTCTCCACGGTTGGTTAAGTCAATCAGATACGATAAAGTAGTTATCGGTTTGGTGTTAATCCGGTCACTTTTGACCCTACCATTTTAATGATTTCATATCCGCTTGATGGACACGAAACATGGAATGTTTCATTGTTTACATTGAGCTCAAGCTGGAAGAAGTTAGAAAGTCAACATATGCATTGTCGGTCATTCCGACTTAAGCGGTCAAGTCAGTTTGTATTAGGTAGTTTTATTCTTGGGTGGCTTCTCAGCGGACTTTAGGCTCATCTCGAAAAATCTTATATGATTGTCTCTTTTGATTTGGTTAACCACGACTTTTCGTATTAGATATACCTTCTGACTTACTTAATCGGATTGCAAGACCTTTCTATATTTCAAAACTAAGAGACTCTCTTGTCATTTTGGCAACATGATTGGAGATCAGTGGCACACGGCCTGTTTATGGGAGATATTGTTGGATGGTAACAATATAAAATCCTTTAAAACACTATTTAACATTTTCACTCCTCATTTACTAAAATTAATTGGATTTACGAAGATCGGGGATCCAGTTTTTGAATCTGATCAACCTTACCAAATGGATCACACTCTTGAAGTCTTCCAAGTTCGGTCACAAGAATTAATTAATCTTCGTGTTGAAGGAGACGCAGGTCCTTCTTCATGAGTCCTTTCAGCGAATCGCTACTTTTGCTTACGCATCCGCATTATTCGGTTTATTAATTTGTTTGTATGTTATAGTTTGTATGTTTTATCTAGTTGGTTGTATTTTAGTTTCTAAGGTTTTACGTACTTGTTTGTATGTTTGAGTTTGTATGGTTTTGTAATCTGTTATGTATAATAAAACCATATTATTTATGTAGACGATAATAAATCTCGATCCTAATTAACAAATGTAATTTAACTTTTAATTTTTCGGATCGGTACTCAAAATGATGGTAGTATGGATGTAGATGATGATTCAAAGGTTTGTTAAAACAATGGTTTTTACGTATTCGGTACACATCAATTAGTTGACCAAGTACTTAACATAAGTATATATTTATTTTTAGACGGTGCTCAAAATGGCGGTGGTATGGATGTAGATGATGTTGTGAAGGATGTTAATGTTAATGCAAATCTGAATGTGCAAGATGATATATTTAGTTCTAAGAACGATTTATCTTCACAACAAGTGCAAGAAGTAATAAATGAGTTTTTGACTCACCGCAAGATCATCTGAGATGTTCGGTGTAATGTATGATAGGAATTACATATCAATCTTATGAGTTAATACATACCCAAAATTTTGAGAAATTTACACGTGCATTTGATTAGGATGGGAATGTTTGTGACGTTGATCAAGATGTGCCAAACAAGCAAGAAATGAGCGAGCCCAACAGGATGGATTCACCTCTTTATCCGGTAAGTATGTGTTATCTGCTTAATATAATGATAGATTCACCTTTTAATCGATAACACACATTCAAAAATATGTATGTTTTTATAGGTCAAGACTCATTGTGAAGTTGAACATGTTGAGCATGTGGATCGATGAGTGAGGACAAAACTTACATTCTCCTTTATGCAAGGTAAATATACTTTGAACATGTTAATATATTATCTTAAATTAAAAAAGCGAACATGACATTAACACAAAGTAAACTTCTTTTCGGGATGATAATGTTCTTAAAGTTGATGAAGATGTGGAAATGAAGGCCGTGATGGTGGCGACAAAAACTTACGATCTCACTCGTAAGCATGGTGAGTATACTCGGAACATTATAATATAATAAAATAAAAAGCGAACATGACATTCACTCAAACATGATATTGACACAAAGTTTTTTGTTTTTCGGGTTGAGAATAGTGTAAAGTTGATGAAGATGTGCAAATGAAGGGTGTGAGAGTGAGGCACAAAACTCAAAGTCTCCTGCTTTTCGGGATGAGAATGTCGTGATGAGAGGCACAAATATCGAGACTCTCCTTTTAATCCGGTAAATATTCGTTGAAGATGTAAATCTAATAAAAATTTAACCATACTCACTCAAGATAAACTGCTTTTCGGGATGTTCTTCTTTTGACGAGGACCAACATGTTCAAGTGGCCTTGATCTGTCTCTAGCCACAGAATTAGCACTCTGTTGATGTGAAGTATGTTGACGCGTTTGGTGTGATGAAAAGAAGTTAAAAGCGTGCGTTCCTTTTGAGCGGGAGAGGAAGCGAGCAAGCTCCTTGATCCCCATATACGCATCAACCTTGACCACACCAAGAAGGTCTCTAAGGCGACATTTGAAACTGTGATTTCCGCGTCATTGGACGGATGGGAAAGAAATCAAACTCAAACCGTTCAAAGAGGTATTTTAGTGATAACATTTTTTTATAATGTTAATAACAATGATATAGCTTTATAATTTTATTATAATCCTTATTTCCATTGCCCAAATCACGAGAATCTATGTCGTCTTGGTCTAGGGACAATGTTCGGACCTTTGTGCATCCGAAATAAAATTGTTTTGGATAAACAAATAATGAATAAGAACAAGGAGTTGTTTATGTTCCCATGGGGGCGGAGGGACGATTGCAAATCAAGTTTTGCCGGGATTATTAGGCGAGACGAGGGACACAGTGTTGGCTAAGTGATGTGGTGCGTATTTATTACAAGTATATATTTCAAAGCTTTATTGCGGGTGGTTCGTACCTAATAGATGATCTGTTTCAATTTTGAAATCACAGCATGTTGGATTGTTTGTGGATTTATTGATGCATTTTAGACCTGATGATGCTGATTGGGTAATGGTTAGCCCATTTTGGGCAACAATGATCCTTGACGAGCAAATGCCGCTCTATTATGCAGACGGAGTGACGAACGGCATCCCGTGGTTTCGTGAAGGCGTCAATAAGGTGTCTCTTTCTTTAATTATCACATATAATGATATATATTAATCTGCCTGGAAGAAATCTTTGATCAATTAAAATATGTCCTATAAGAGTAGCGATAATTTAGTTAGTCAGGCGATGATGAAACTTTTCTGCAAATGGTTTATCGGATTATAATTCAATGACACTCGTATCTTGGTGGGGTAGCCACACCTTAGGGCATGTGGTTGCAGCCATGGCGGGTGTGTTGTACCATTAATACATTTTAAGATCTGAGCCTTACTTTCCAATGACACCCATATCTTGGCGGGGTAGCCACACCTTAGGGCTTGTGGTTGCAGCCATGGCGGGTGTGTTGTACCGTTAATTTTCTCTTTCCGAGAAAATTACCAAAAGAGGCCATTTTTCCAAGTGTGGTCCATTTTTAAGACTTTTTAATCATCTCTTTTCCAAAAGAGCCACGCTCAACTGCTCAACTGCTCGACTCCATACATATTACGACACGCGGCATGGCCTTGTACTTTTCCAATTGTACACTAAGTGTCACATCAAATCTCCAGTGTTACGAGATCATAAATGGCAAACATATTTACTTTTATATGATTGTTAATACTATGTGAGGACATAAATGGCAAGCAGTTTACTTAAATAAGCATTGGTATTTAACAATTAATGTACAAAAGATTTGAAGAACATAAATGGCAAAGCAGTTACGTCCGTAGATGAAAAGATCCTAGACAACTACGGCCCCTTATAGTCAGATCCTTGTTGGTTTTGGTACATATTTATAGGGTGAATTGCTGTTGAAAACTCTCAGACCTTGACAGATCTTTAGCACTCGTGGATCGTTAGTGTTGCCTATGTAATCACAAGCAAACTAATAGACAGTCTCTACAACTCGTATTCTATAGCGGAATGTAAATACAAGTTGTTATAACTAAGAACTCTTAGATCCTCTATGGATCTTTTATTAACTGAAACTCTATGTTTTGAATTGTTATCTATTACAAACTATGAGGTTCCTTTTATAGACAAGGAACCCTAATCTATTACTACCCAATCGACTAAACATGCAAGCATGCATTTAATGACTAATACACTAAACTATATTGAGCAGTACAATAAAACCCATGCTAACCTCGGGCAGTTCAAGAATAATGATGGGTTAGCATTTAAATATCTGACACATGCCGATCTGAGTCGACTTCCACCCTTCAAAGATAACACAGTGCGACTTTTACACTTCAAGAGAATCTCTTCTTGATGGATTCTACTTCTACTTCAAAGAGAATCATTCGGCGATGTGGATGGTAATCCTACTTCACATAATTCCCAACAATCCTCCCTAAACGGAATTTGACTTGGTTAAGTTCCAGTTCACCTTGAAAGATCTTTGAGACTTGATTACTAGAGGATTGTTTTCACACATCGATAGTAAAGAACCAATAATAATCTCATCTCTATGATGATCAAACATTGAAACGCTCTTTGCGGCAACAAATGACATAATGTACATCAATACTTATCGGTTGCAAACTATTCTCATCACATCCGGTGTGTTATCTCCTGTGAGAGTGAATCATTGAAAATAATGGATTTGATGTCTCTTTACCAATAGCCATCACTCTGGGTAGCCGGATGTTTAAGCCCGAAAACTATGGTACATTGATAACCATCGATTTATTAGCAAATCGGCAACTATATAAACGGTTTGACTTGTCTTTACCGTAGCCGTTGCGGGACTAGTCAATTCTTAGAATTGGTGAATTGATAACCAAATATGGATGCGGTTGCCTTTACCATAAGCCATATACTTGTGGGCTTGCCAATTCTTGGATTCCAACAAGGAATATATCATGGTGAATTAATGACCATACAACTCTTAGCAATTAAGCATGGGTGGTTGCGAGACCTATGATTTTGAGCAAATCATTACATTTATCAACAGATTTGATGTGTCTTTACCAAAGCTGTACCCTTTGGACTAGCCAACTCTTTGATATACACAGGTATATCGGTGAGTTAAAACCATCAACAAAATACAACAAACCCGCAGAGAAAGTTTTTTTTTTTTTTTTTTTTTTTTTTTTTTAACTAAGAAACTAACAAACAAACAAATCCTCCCACGAGGCCTATGCATCCCTTAAACTTTGCGTTAAGGGTTAAGCATTCAATATTGACCACAAGGTGTTAAAACCTTGGTCCATCAAAAGCTTTTGTTAACGGATCGCCACATTATCATCTGATGAATTTTAGCCACATTTATCAAATGTTTTCATATGCATCTCTTATAAAGTGGTGTCGATTTCAATATGTTTGGTTCTCTTGAAAAAGCGGATTTTGACAATGCAAATGGTACTCGATTATCAATAAAAGAGTTGTGTTCATGAAGTTATACCCATAATCCGAAGAATTGGTTTTGAATCCAAAGCACACATCCGCGGCAGTTTGCGGCAGAACATACTACCTTGATGGTTGAGGTAGCCACAATCATTTGTTTCTTGCCGCCAAGAAATCAATCTCTTTCAAGGAATTGACACCTCCGGTTGTGGATCTCCTATCGGTTTGCACCGGCATAATCACCGCCACTATATGCTTCCAACTTAAAAGGAGACTCTTTTGGGTACCAAAGGCCTAAATGAGGTTGGCCTTTGAGGTACTTAAAGATCTTCTTGACTTGCATTGAGATGGGAAGTAAGTGGGTGACTTGATGTCGAGAGCACACACTTACAAAGAAAGGTAATATCGGGCCTTGAAGTCATTAGATACATTAATGAACCAATCATTGATCGTATAAATGAATATTCACGTGTAGATCCGGATCATTGTTGGCTTTTGTTTTGGAGCTTCACAAGGTGTTGTGGCGATCCGACACCTTCCATACCAATTTCTTCAACATGTCCTCACATATTTATCCCGATGATAAATATCCCATCTTGTTTCTTTGAACTTGGAGACCCAAAAAAAGTAAGCTCCCCATAGCACTCATCCGAAATTCTCCTTCATCGGATCCTAGAATTCCCTACACCAAGCTTCTTTAGTGGATCCGAAAATGATGTCATCCACATACACTTGCACAAGTATGATGTCCGTCGAGTTCTTCTTCGAAAAAGAGTCTTATCAATGGCACCTCTTACGTAGCCATGCTTGAGAAATGATGAAAGCCTAGCATACCATGCCCTTGGTGCTGATGAAGTCCATAAAGTGCTTTAACGACTTTGTAAACATGATTAGGATGATCGGATCTTCAAATCCTTTGGGTTGTGTGACATAAACTTCCTCTTCAATCTCACCATAGAAAAGCACCTTTAACATCCATCGATCAAGATGAAGCCCATGTAGGATGCATAGGCCAAGAAAATTCGAATGGCCTCTACTCTAGCCACGAGAGCAAACACTTCATCATAATCAATCCCTTCCTCTTGCCTCGTAACCTTGAGCTACTAATCTTGCTTTGTTTTTAATAACCACACCCCTTGCATCTCTTTTGTTCTTGAGAATCCATTTAGTTCCAATAGCATATTTGCCATCGGTAATGGTACCAAGATCCAAACTTGTTGGTTCGGCTGTTGCATTTCATCTTGCATTGCCTCAATCCAACTTGAGTCTTCAAGAGCTTGAGTGACACTGGACTTGAGAAAGAAAACACGCAAAGACAATGCTTGAAGTCCGTATGATTGTCTCTTTGCCGATTTGAGACATAAGAGAAAAGCAACTGTCAAATTTAGGACTAGAGATAGCCCTTGAGTTCTAACAGAGCTAGAATGTCTCCAATAATATTGGATTGAGGGTGAGTTATGTTGATTCTTTTAGTAGCGATGGGGTTGACTTCAATGGTAGGTTCAAGATTAGTCACAGTTGGTACAAAAGTTGTGTCATAGGAAGGTGAGGTGAAAATGCGGTTGGGTTGATGATTTCCAAGATCGAAGGACTTGGAAGCGAGTATCTGATTCCCCAAATTCGTGGACACTCTAGTAGGAATAGGAGTAGTAGCAGACGAGCTTTCGGTGATTTGATGACGATGGGAGGCGCATCGGTGTCGGCGAAATATGGTTTCCACCGACCTCATTTGCAAGCTCCCATTCACCTTCTCGACTTCAAGCATAGCTACAAACTCTTGAGTCGAAGCCTAGCAAGGTCCTCGAAGATAGTGTGATTCATCTTCACACTCGTGAGTATCTCTAGAAGAGTTACCGCAACATTGTTGGGGAGAAAGAAGGCACAAGTATAGGTTGTTCATCATCTTCAAATTCACTTCCGAGTCGACATCCAAGGTACCGCATTGTTAGTGGGAGATTCTTGAGAGCACGCACTTTGGTTAGCCATATGTCTAGTATAACCCGGATAATCGATGAAGGTAGTCGAGGTCAAAAGACCACACATGACCACATCCTTGAACATTGGGCTTATCCTCCGTGTATCTCGGTTCAAGGTCTCCTCTATCTTCTTGTTCGATAAGTTGTACACTCTATAAGCCTTGCTATTAGTGAATAACCCACAATATAACCATCATCGCCTTCTCATCAAACTTCCCCAAAGGATCACCGGTGTTCGAATGGTCACTTGACAACCAAAAGGTTTGAGGTAATGAATGACCGGAACCTTCCCAAAGAGAAGTTCATATGGGGTTTTGAGGTGAGGTCTAGTAATGGAGACCCCATTAAGCACATAGCAAGTCGTGCCAGCGACTTGATCAAAACATAGTGGGCAATTTCGATTATAAGCATTGATCTTGCGTCTCTATCAAGGTCCTATTCTTTCTTTCAACTACCCCATTTTGTTGCGGGGTTCTTGGATTGATATAGTCCCTTTTATCCCTTTAGACCTCTGAGTTCTATAATAATTGGATTCTTGAACTCGTCCCATTATCACACCTAATTCCTTAACCTTCTTGTTCAACCGATTTTCAACGAGGGTGATGAAGTCTTTCAAGACCTTGAGTTGTTTCATCTTTAGTCCTCGAGAAAGAACACCCAAAAAAAATCGCTATATCCATCGGTGATAACCAAACAAAAGTACTTGTGATCAATGCTTCGACTTGAGTTGGACCAAAAGATCCATATGTAACGGTGAAGAGGCTCGGAGATAATGCTCACCGCAGTGTGACTTTGTAGGATGCTCGTGTTGCTTCCCTTTGTTGCATGCAACACAATTATGATCATTGGAGAAAACCTTGGTGGGTAGACCTTGACAAGTCCCTTTTAGAGAGTGTTTATTGTTTTGAAATTCACATGAGCCATTCTCCTATGCCATTTGTTAGACTCATCCAATGATGCTTTAGCCAACAAACAAGTGAGGTCACCTTCGGGGTGAACTTCATTGAGGTTGAATGTGTATAGATTGTGAGTTCGAGGACTCTCGGTGAATTGAAGTATCTTGGAAGCTTGAACTCTTTAGAAAGCACAAGACATTCATCTTGAGAGAAAGTACCTTATTCTTGGTGTCACAAATTTGTGAGGCGAGAACAAGTTGAAGATCCAAGTTCCCAACATAGTACACATTCTCAAAGTTGAGAGAGGTGTCTTGATGGTGCCTTTCCCAAGAATTCTACCATCACTTCCACCAAAGGTCACATTCCTCCTTCTTCAATAGGAACAAATATGTGCATCATATCTCTATTTCGGACATACTTCTTGAGCGACCACTATCAACAATACCAATATCTTTATGCTTAAGAGGATGATCCTACATAAACAAACATATATACAAAGAATGTTAGTATCGAGGAGGCTCAAGTCATTCTTGACTTGAACCGCCTTGTGGATCATAGGAGTTATGTCTAGCGGATGAGAAAGATCCACCATTGTTCTTGGGTTTCCATTGAAATTTAGGTCCTTTTTTTTCCCAAGAACAACTGCTTGAGGACTTGACAAATAGCATTCCCAACACCCTTTCCCATGATTCATAGAGTCAACATATGCGGCCAATAACCATGTTTAAAATATGGGCTCGTGGGTTGCACATAAGGTCTATCACCGACCTCCTCCAAGAGGTCAGTCGATTAGTAACAATGGGACATAAGGTGGAATATTCTTAACATTGGTCCACTCTGGTCTAGGTTTCTGCTGAAGAGCACATGCACCCAATCTTTGCTCATAGAAATCACAATCCTTAATTAAATGAAGTATACTTCCACAAACAAAACAAGTCTTCCTTTTGGAAGATTTATTCAACAAAGCAGATGTTCTATTACATGTAGAAGAACTTAACCCATAAACATTAAAGGAATTGTTTTTAACAGACAAATTATGCAAAGATTTAAAAGACAAGTCTTGGGAAGCAGGCTTGGAAGTGAATTCTCAAAGAACTATCCTAGAAGGCTTGTAGATAGACTTGGGTGCGAGGCTTGGGTGTAGGCTCGGTGAGGGCTTGACAAGGTCGACTTATCACTTGAATCACGGTTGTAAGTAGATCCTTGATCCGATGAATTGTCCTTTGTCGGAAAGAGACAAAGTCATAAGATGAAGCATCGTTGTCCGGCAAGTCTTTTGAATTTTGCCATACGGATGGTGTGATCCATCAAAGTCAATAGTAATGAGCGTGTCGGTGGGCATAAATTCACCTCTAATAGGTCCGGGACGACATGTAAATCACCTTCCTTTTAAAATGTTCTAAGCCTGCGGTGTAGATTTATGCCCATCTTGCCTAGCTTCCAATCCTACATACTTTTGAAAACCTAATCCTATTCACGAGGTCACCGATTGACTACTATAGAGTGCTCTAGCTAGATTGTCACCGATATTAACCATTGTTTATGTCTAGCTATTTCCTCGAAAGTTTCTCTTTAAGGTCTAGGTTCTCGGCAATAGCATCGCTTTTTTCTTTTTGGGTGCGTTTAAAGTTAATGTTTGCAATATCTAGATCAAATTGTAGCACCTTAATCTTTTCTTCATAAGCTATCTCGATTCTTTTGAAACCATACCTTTTGTCTTTCTAATGTTTTAACGAAAGTTTATAAGCTTCATTATCAACATAGCATTCATTGTATTTAGGTTTCATAGTATCATAAGCTTCTTTAAGTTCATTGTATCTTTTACTACAACTAAATATCTGATTGTGTACGAGAAAGTCCCATCAAGGCAAACCGATCATGCCTATCTTTGAAGTACACTTTGCCGACAATCAAGCTTCTCAAGATCGCTGACTTCCTCATTCACGGATCATGTGCGGCCAGTTGACTGTTCATCCATGGTGACTAGAGTTGCTGAAGTGCTAACTCCTTCCGATTCTCTGGCGATATGAATTGTAGTTAGCTCCTCTCCACTCTTTCTCGTCCTTGCATTCCGCCGAGAAATGACCCATCCGTGACAAGAGAAGCACTTGACCTTTCTCCGTCAAAGCGAGTTGGATCCTTTCCTTGAAGCCAAACTTTCTTCCCGCCTTCTCTTCAAACCTTTTGATATCCACTTTGAAAGCATGGCCACCTACCATTTCGACTTCATCTCCTCCATCTCAAGTGGGTCCACCGATCAAAATCTTCATAGACAAGATCTTTCTTGAGTATTATAATCGACAACAAATGAATGAAGAACATCCTCCAATATGCTACCGGTTTAGCTTGAGGATATGATGGAGTGGGACGATAAGATGATGATGGTAAGTAAGATGGACTTGAAGCATGCATCATCATATTGGGTGAGATGTCCCAACAAAGGTGTATGACCGTAAGAGGATGTACGGTAGGAGATCGACATCGAGTTCAAGAGATGCGAGTTTGTTATACTGACTCGTCAAAAGTGAGCATGTCCAACCCACCTTTAGCCTTAAGAGCTATCTTGACATGTAACCATGATGGAGGCGAGATCGTAGGAACTTTGAGTTGCAATCATCATTGTCGGGCTTTGCATTCGGTTGGTTAAGTTGACTCAAAATCTTGTGAAACCCGTCAGATCCCTTGTGGATGCCCTCTTCTTGAGATATTGAACTCTTGGAAGTGTTGTCTCGGCATGGACTTCCTTATTCTCTGGACTCTTCATTTCCACCAAACCTTGCTTTAAGAGCCATCCGGATGTCCTTTGCATCAACCATGTGGTGAAAATCACCCAAGTGATCTTCGGAATAGATTGAAGAAGGATGGTTCTTACTTTGTGCTCTCTTTGCACCGCTAGAATCTCTTGACGGTTTTGGGAGGAGCAATGGTGAACTTACCATCAAGATCCGGATAGTCTTCTTGATGCTGCCATTCTTCACAATCTCCCACAGATTCCAATCAATATTGAGATCGATTCGCATCTTCATGGTCCACGATCATATTCTTCCTTTTCGGATAAGGAAACTTACCATTCTTGTTAGAGACTCGATTCTTTGCATAGAGGTGGTGTTTTTGATGTTGTTGTTGGTGACTTGATTCATCATCGGTTCCGAGCTTGGTGAATATGTTTTTGGTTGTATGGGGTGAGGTAAATAAGGTTCTCGATGTCGTAGAGACTCTCCGAGGCTCGATACCACTTGTCGAAAACTCTCGGACCTTGATGGATCTTTAGCACTCGTGGATCGTTAGTGTTGCCTATGTAATCACAAGCAAACTAATAGATGTCTCTACAACTCGTATTCTATAGCGGAATGTAAATACAAGTTGTTATAACTAAGAACTCTTAGATCCTCTATGGATCTTTTATTAGCGAAACTCTATGTTTGGTTGTTATCTATTACAAACTATGAGGTTCCTTTTATAGACAAGGAACCCTAATCTATTACTACCAATCGACTAAACATGCAAGCATGCATTTAATGACTAATACACTAAACTATATTGAGCAGTACAATAAAACCCATGCTAACCTCGGGCAGTTCAAGAATAATGATGGGTTAGCATTTAAATAATACATCGCATGTTGATCCTAGTCGACTTCCACCCTTCAAAGATAACAGTGCGGCTTTTACACTTCAAATGAATCTCTTCTTCAATAGATTACTGCTTCTACTTCAATGAGAATCCTTCTAGCGAATGATGTGTAAATCCTACTTCACATAATTCCCAACAATTGCCTTTCTCGCAATGTGGTACCTTAATGTTAATAGTACCACGTGGTTTACCACCTTGTACTTGTTGATCCATGTAAACTTGTTGTCTTAGCTCTTCTAGAATTTTAGTAGGTAATCGGTCCCTTGGTTGACATTTGGGCCATATCTCTCTTCAATCTCGTGAAATATGACCTCTCTTATTGCCTTGATTGACCATTCCATATCATCGACATCGCCTTGAATGTAACTTTTTTATTTTACGTTTTGACATATTTAGAATAAAGTGAAGTAGGGTTAATCTTGAATTAAGTGTCCACTCTTAAATAGGAAAACCACACCTACCAAAGGCCATATCAATCTTGTTTGGTTTTGAATGACAGTTGATTCTGACCTATATTATTGTCAAAGCGGCGGTTGAAAATCTGAAAATCACATGCAAATATTCACGATCAACAATACGATATATACTCTATATATTATTGTCAAATCTTTTATCATTTCAAATAGACTAAAAGCGAAAAAACTTTTGGTGCAACAATGATGTGATATGTAAGAGGCGTGATGACGATTAATCAAATGATGCGATGTACCATATCTTGGCATGGCAATTTTATAGAATTATTTTGCAGCCATGGGTGGTTATGTCCTGATGTTGTTTTGCTGATCTGAGCCTTGTTGTGTGTGTGTTTCTTTGATGATATTCAATCGTTAAAGTTTCAAAAGAAAAAAAAAAGTGTCAGATCACTTGGATTTGGGAAATCTTTTGGTTTGCTTTTTGACTGGCAACAGTAATGCGAGAATTAAGAGGTCGTGATGACGATGAATCAAATGATGCGATGTACCATATCTTGGCATGGCAATTTTATAGCATTATTTTTCGACCATGGGTGGTTACGTCTGATGTTGTTTTCTTGATCCGAGCCTTGTTGATCCGAGCCTTGTTTTGGTTCAACCATGGGTGTGTTGTGTGCGTGTTTTTGGTTCACATGGATTTGAGAAATCTTTTGGTTTGCTTTATCAATTTTCTAAGTGAAAAGTAAGCCTCGAATGCATAAATTGTATATGCTTTAGTCGGCGATGATGACTATTTTCTGCAAATGGTTTATTGGACTACAATTTCATAACCGTATCTTGGCAGGGTAGCTACACCTTAGGGAATGTGGTTGCAGCCATGGTGGGTAGCAACAGCATAGGCCATGTGGTTGCAGCCATGGCGTGTGTTTTGTACCGTTCATACATTTCTAGATCTGAGCCTTGTTAATGTCAAACATTACTTACGTAATGCTTACAGATGCTAACCTTGTACTTTGGGCCTCTTTTGGTAAGTTTCTCTTGTTTTATGCATGTTGCTAGATTCGGTCCACAAAGGCCACGATCGGTGAGAGTGCATTTCACCAAGAAAGATGGGACACCAAGAGAATGTTGTGGCAAGTAATTTGGTGCAGATTACTTTTCGCAATATCCTCTTACTTTCCCATCTTTCTTTGAAATACATTCTATTATTGATCAGGGCCTTTTGTGGAACTGGAACCGAAAACATGCAAGACCGTATTAATTATCACGGCCTTTGGCATCTTGAAAGATTGCGTAAAGATTTGATGTGACACTTAGTGTACAATTGGAAAAGTACAAGGCCATGCCACTTGTCATAATATGTATCGAGTCGAGCAGTTGAGCATGGCTCTTTTGGGAAAGAGATGAGAAAAGAGTCTTAAAAATGGCACACACTTGGAAAATTGGCCTCTTTTGGTAATATGAATGTAGTTTGAGCAGTTGAGCGTTGTCGGACTATAATTCAATGACACCTTCATATTGAAGGGTTGCGTCGACAAGATAGGTTTAGAAAGGCGATGATGAAACTTTTCTGCAAATGGTTTATCGGACTATAATTCAATGACACCCGTATCTTGGCGGGGTAGCCACAGTCTTAGGGCATGTGGTTGCAGCCATGGCGGGTGTTTTGTACCGATAATACATTTGATGATCCGAGCCTTACTTTTAGCAGTCGGCTGATATAAAATTGACATTTGTAACCGGGGGCTTACTTTTTCGAACCCATCAAACAATTTTAGTTTTAGAAAGGCGATGATGAACCTTTTACGCAAATGGTTTATCGGACTATAATTCAATGACACCGTATCTTGGCGGGTAGCCACGATCTTAGGGCATGTGGTTGCGACCATGGCGGGTGTTTTGTACCGATAATACATTTGATGATCCGAGCCTTACTTTTAGCAATCGGTGATATGAAATTGACATTTGTAACCTGGGCTTACTTTTTCGAACCCATCAAGCAGTTTTAGTTTTAGAAAGGCGATGATGAACCTTTTACGCAAATGGTTTATCGGACTATAATTCAATGACACCAGTATCTTGGCGGGTAGCCACACCTTAGGGCATGTGGTTGCAGCCATGGAGGGTGTTTTACCGATAATACATTTGATGATCGAGCCTTACTTTTAGCGATCAATGATATAAAATTGAGATTTGTAACCGGGGCTTACTATTTCAAAAGAGGCCAATTTTTCAAGGGTGGTCCATCAACGGGTTTTGTGTTAGTCGGTGATGATGAACCTTTTAAAACGACACCCGTATCTTGGCAGGGTAGCCACATCTTAGGGAATGTGGTTGCAGCCATGGCGGGTTTTTTGTACCGTTTATACATTTTAAGATCTGAGCCTTACTTTTTAATGTCAAACTTCCAATTCATATGTTCACTTTTTGTGATTGTAAACATTATATAATCATTTGGCTTTTTGATGAATCTGATGCAACTATTTACATGTTTAGGTGTTCTTTCCATCAATGAACACGAAACACACTGCTGGTGCTGGGTGAACTATCAATCAAAAGCAGTGTTATAACTTTATATGATAGCCTTGGAGCCTAAAAGTTGAAACACGTGGGTGGTGGCTAACTTTGAGGAAGTTTTGCTTGTCAACTACCCGCATATCTTGTTGAGAGTGAGGTGATGAAAAAGAAGAAAATCGATGCCAATAAGTATCGTGTTTCCTTTCAGTATGCACCTGATGTCCCTAAACAAGGTGGTCTTTATGGGTATTTGGCTGAATATTTCTGGGTATTTGGGTCCGTATACTTTTGTACAGGTTGTCTCATAAGCTATCATTGAAAGTGAAGAATCCTGTCCAAGCTGCTTTGGCTTACCGTGAGTATTTGGCTGAATATTTCTAGAAATACAAGATTCCAGTTCTGAGTGACATTTGACATTTAAGTTACGTAAATAATCTAACTTATGTAAACAATATAACCTGGCATTGGTATACTCTTGTTGGTATGCTAGTGTATGGTCGTTTGCCATTTACGAATGGCTTATTGTGAACATGTTATGTAAACATTAATATGCTAGAGTATGGTCGTTTTATGTGAGCGAGGTTATGCAAACATTAATATGTATATACTTATATATTTAACTTATCTTGCTAATGTATCATGTTGCTAGTGTATGGTCGTTTATTAAATATTGCACATGTTGCTCGATTGGTGGTTGGGAGATGGTAGTTTGGGAGATGGTGCATTTAATGTTTCTTGTGTGATTGTCGATATAAATATAAGTTAATAACATATGGAATTTCCACACAAACAATTATATACCTTCTAGTGTTCTAGAAAGTAAACAACAAATGAATTCACTCCCAAATTGGGAAGAATTACTTGATATAGATGACTCAGATCTCCATTGTCGACCACCTCCCAACTACCATTTTCATATGGAAACACTACAACTCAAAATAATGCTAAAATGCGGTTCACGATATCGAGGTCCTGCGGTATTGTTCAAGCGGCGAATGATGTGGGTGTGGATGATGGTATAATGGCGACACATGAGTACATTAGAAAAGTAGTGTATGATGTGGGAGAGGATTCCGATTTTAATAGTGGGCCATGGGTTAGTGCGGTTGAGTATATGAAACCTAATGGTGGTATCATGATTGGTTGTTTCACGATATCGAAATTTACCAAGAAGGGAAACTTGACAACATTGTTGCTATAATTAAGTCTTGTACCCCAAACGTCTTGGGTGATCTCACGATGTCGTTGAAAGATGTTTCGGGTTTTATATCGAGTTCAATACATCACAAAGTGGTTAATGACGAGGTATGAAAAGTCGCTTCTTGTCGGGTGTTTTGATCCTTCGTAACGTTTCTTTGTTTTCTCAAAACAATGAAAATCACTATCTTAATATTACTTTAAAAATGTTGTTAAGGTTTTCTCAAGGATAGTGTTGCTAACAATGAAAGTGGAGTTGGAAGTAGTGGAAGTGTAATCAATTTTAATTAATGTAATTTTCTACTTGTTGATCCATGTAATTTTCTATTAATTCAATAATTTAATCTACTTAGTTAAATGTGATGTGGTATTCAACAATCAAACAATATAAGATATAAAATAACTAGATGAGACGCATTTGATTCCAATTTGACTAACGTAGAACATAAGTCAACACATTAAACATACGTTAATTACTACCCCACACTAAGATTTCCTACCGAATCTAACAGCTCATTTAGCAATGCACCTGACATACATGCGTGGTTTTCTGGATTCATTTCCAGTTAGAGTTTGGTCTCCAACATCTTTATTCTTGTCTCTAGCATGTTTATTTGCAAATCTTTGAACTTGCAGTTGGAACATTCTGTTAGTTTAGATGTACAAGCTGGTGGAGTTGAAGGTCCCGGATTTGGAGGTCCCGGAGAATTAAAATTAGGCTGTTGTGAAGGATTATAACCGAGATTGTTATCAAATTCTTCCGTCCACATAAAAAATCTACACCCCTATTCTTTTTTTGCTGGCTGTTAAATATTAAAATAAGAGATAGTTATGAAATAACATTTTAACTATACGGGAAACATAAGATATCTAACCTTTGAACGAGGACATGAATAGAAAAGTTGACCATAACTATGCTCCTTGTATGATTTTCGTAGCACTATGTTTCCAGCTCCACATCGACACATATATCGATCCATACGAATTTGTTTAGGGATACAATTCTTTGAGATTCAATATAAACGTGCTCGACTGCTCAACTGGTACGCAGGAGATGTGTGTATATAATGTGCTCGACTGCTCAACTACTCAACTGCTCAACTGGTAGTTGGGGAGATGGATATATTTAATGTAATATAAATGTGGTGAGGTAGATGAAAAATTTAATGTGGTTGCTAGTTATATTAAATGTGGCATTAAATATCCATCTCCCCAACTACCAGTTGAGCAGTTGTTGCATTAAATAGCCCCAACTACCAGTTGAGCAGTCAACTCACGTCATATTTCAACACGTGTCCATTCTCGACTGCTCAAAAGGTAGTTGGACACATGCGAACAGCATGCAGGGAACCATTGCCAAAGAAAAAGAATGTAAGTGAATAAAATTTGTATTCAAAAAACATAATTTTGCTTGGTAACTAACGAAGAAAGAAATGTCATAAATGTTGAAACTTTGTAGGGAAATGTATCTAATAGAGGAAGCTCAAGTAGGGAACTACCATCGATGGAGATTGATATGGTGCAAAGCTTTGATCCTATTAACTTGGCTGACCCGTAAGATCAACTAGCGGAAACATTTGATGGGTTGTTACTTTCCTTTTTTTCGTTGCTGTGGAATCATGTAAGGCGCTTTTGTTTTTGTTTAGTTTGAATATGTACTTGTCGTAAAACAATCTCGGGTGCATTGGATTATAACCGGGATGTAAGGCGCTTAATGTACTTGTTTAGTTTGACCATGTAAGACGCTTAATGTTGAACCTTGTTTACTCTCGCTTATGTTGCACCTTATTAGTCATGCAATCCAGAGGAATAAAAACAATTTAGAAACATACGAACAACAAATATATCTGAAAAATTAGGTGCCAAAGTTAGCCGTGAGGGATACATACATTCATCCAATATTCACCAATAAACCATACACCATACACCATACAAGTTATCCGGAAAAAACACAAAAGTGACCATACCATGCGGGCGTGTTTTAGACCCATAAACCATACAATTGTTTACAAATTCGACGACTAAATGATTAACAAAACAAGCACATAAAACATTCACCAACATGTATCTTGTGCTTGTAATAAAACCTAACCATTCTTTCACGATGCGCCAATGCGACTGAATGGATTATCCACATCCAACAGTTTGCCATTCCCTAACACAGTACATTTATACGCTTGATTAAGAGTGTGATTTTGGTGGACACCTACTATAGCAATACTAACCTAATGTAGGTCGCTAAACTAGTAAACATGTTTTACGTTTCACATTACAGTTATATCAATCGACACCCTAGAAATCCACTTCCAAATATATCAGTCGACACCTTAGAATACCACTTCCAACTACTACACCTATTTTACGTTCAAGATTACATTCATACTAACATGACAAATAGTCCATTAAAAAGAAGATGCAGAACTGAATAAGAAGATGCAGACCCACACACCACAATCATCATACAATCCACCCTGCTTGGGAACATTCATAGCATTGTTAAAAGTAATCCTATAGGTCATAGGATCAATTCCATTCTTCTCGAAAATACCTGCCTCTTTCAACACTTCCGAAGCCTAGTTTCTAGACATTTCCTCACACTCAAATAGAATGGGCGAGTCTCGGGATCATATCTGGTCCTTGTCATAGAATGTAACTCGGCCGGTGCGGATATGATACACGCAAGGGACCAATGTGTTTCTTGCCGATTTATGGAATGAAAACTCGTTCAACATCACCCCAACCCGGAGGGTAAGTTTCTTTGTTTGCGTACAGACAGGCATCCTTCCGTTCATCGGTAATGGTAGGAAAAGCGACTTACCATAGACCAATCCATATCGATGGTGCGGTATGCCACATGTAGCTAATCCAAAGATCAATGTCTTGAGGTAAAGCAAATTGACATATATATTCGATCATTTATAAAAAATGTGCTTTTCATTTTCTCTACTGCACTAGATATCAAGTAAGATAGTGTTACGAGACAAGCATCATTGCCACACCTTCCTACTTTTAGCCTCGCTCAAAACCCATTCCCATGACGACGTAACATGTACAATGGCTTACACCAACACCCATTGCTATGTCGTCATGACAATGGATTTTCGAGGGGAAACTCAAAATAGAAAGTTGGATCAAAATACTTCAAGTAAATTAGGCATCTTAGCATAACATCCACCAAATTCACAAAAATCATTTCTCAAATGATATCACTACTGGTTCAAAAAATTGTTGTGTACAAGAAAAAAATGAAGTTAATCAAGACTTGTAAAATCTGTACTGCTAAAAGCAGCAAAGTTTTGAAGTCATGAATAATATACTCTTCTCTGTGGCTACACTACACTTTTTTTAACAAATAATAATGTCATTTGAGAAAGAATTTAATGAATTTGGTGGATGCTATACTAAAATACCTAAAGTGCTTAAAGTAAATGATGGATTAATGATACTTATATCTAGTATCTCATGTAACACTAAAATGTAAAAATTACTTAAAATCAAATGGCAGGCAGAGACAACCAAAAGCATGTTTTATAAAAAATTAAGTAAAGTAAATAAAATTTACTTTACCTCGTCACGTAGCCATCCTTTACGATTATCGTTGAAACCGGTTAAAGCATCCCAGAAATGACGTTCAACAACGATATCAGACCAAGGGAACACACAGTTACACCACCCGTCCTTAACCAGGAATCGATCAACTTCAAAGTTAACATAAATTTTATCGAGGTTTTGGTATGGCCGTTCTAGAACCTAAAAATAAAGACAATGTAAATCATTCATGTAATAATCGTTTACGTTTACGGTTAACTCTTGATGATATTTCAAAGCAAATGAATCATTTCTCATACCTCTACCCTTGGTTTCACTTGTACTAACTTCTCGACCATAAGCGGGTATGAGCAGTAAATACTTTCGACCCTTCAACATATCTTCTAGGCTAGTAACATCGAAGTTTTACTCCTCTTCTCCACATAGGGTGACCTAGGAACATGTTCAAGCCTCCTCTTCTTTGTTTCGCCTTTGCTCCAAAACCCTTTTGATGGGAGGTGAATTCGGTTTCTCAATAACCTTCAATCTATTTTCGACTTCAACACTCAACTTCTTACTCGCTCCCTCCGCTCCTCCTCTTCCTCGTGTTTTCAACTTTCTCATGTTTTTCTTTTGAGGCGTTTTCCAATCCATCAACCTTGCCATCAACATCAACATGTGGCGTATCAAACAACATGAAAAATCATTGACTTGATTTGCAATACTCATTAGCAAGATCTACAGTGCGGATGATATGAAAAGGTTAACAAACTTTTATTATCGCAAGTTATTAATTATATCGAAATTAAATAAGAACAAAACAAAATATCATTAAATTACATTTCTCCGTCGGTGTGTTAACTATGTCTCCATAAACACGCATACCAAAGTGGTAGACACTTATTAGTATAACATTAGAATGAAAGGTAAAATCACATAAATACATTTTAATTACATTTTCATATGCATCATTCTTCATTTTGTCTCCATCAACTGTGTTAACTTTGTTTCCATAAACACGCATACAAAGTTTATAACACCTATTAGTAGAACATTAGAATTAAAGGTATAGTCACATTAATACAATTTATACTTACCTTTTCATAGGTTTCTTGGTTCATTTGTCTCACACTCATTATGACTGCGAATAAAGTTTTAGAAACAAAATCCAGATAGCATACCACATGGTAATTGTTTGATAGCAATGTAACTTGGTCAAGAATTGATAAAGGTAAAAACTAACTCGAATAATAGTCTCAAGTTTCAAAGTGCGGGCTTCCAAAGCCTTAACCTGTTCATTAATCGAAACAACTTCTACCTCTTTACCCATGCTCTCCATTGAATAAGCCTCGGGGTATACCACTTTCGCCTAGCTTTATTCGCGGCCACTTTACGAAAATGTTCATCCTGGGTCCCCGTTTGCAAGAGGGCGCTCTCGGGGTATACCACTGAAAAATTCAATGCTTCGTGTGAACCATTCAGCTTGACCTCAAAGCATGTTGGCATAATCACGTTGGGTTTCGAGTCCTTACAAAGATTTATAAGTTATATGGTATCTAAAATTGTGTATATGTTTAAAGTTAACCAATCAATAAAATACTATATATAATTACCTTGTCAAAAGTTGGTCGAAATAATCGGTCTTTCTAAATGGTGTGTGTTTCGACCATGCAAGTGCTCTTGGGATCACCCACGAGCCTTGTTCCTGTGTTTACTTTTACTCGTGTCAAGACACTCTATGATCCATATCTACAAAAGTTAACACAACAAATATAAGTTACGAGGACGAGAAACATATGAAGATAATTTTCAAGCCCTACCATTAAAGGAAAAAAACGATAAACTAATGATAGCAAATTTTTTTGTGTTAACCTTGAAAGCAACAACAAATCCTTCAAGCTATAGGTAGGAACATCGTTGGATTCTTTATCACCAATTCTTTGACGGTAATTTGGATGATTAGAGACATTTCTAATAGACTCATAAAGCTGCCTCGAAGGAGTTCCCCCATGGAAATGCATTCCATTCATCAAGATCCTCGACCATCCTTAGAAAAATATCATCAATGATAGACCCCAAGTCTTTACCCATTAATATCACCTCAGCGTTAGCAATGAGACAAACCCGTATCGCATCCTCATCGACGGTTTAAAACGACTCTTCATCTTCAATAACCGATAATAGATCAATTAATTTAACATGTTGACCTACATGGTTTGGAAAAACTCGGTGATGGAAAGGGATATCACCACTACGCCATTTCCTAAAGCCGACCATACCAAATCTAAAACCGGTAACTGTGTAGAATTCATTTCGAGCAAAATAGAGAGAATGTTCATTCAAATAGTATACAAGTGGAAGATCATAGCTATCATTGTTTTAATGGAATTGTTTCGAGCATGTAATGACCAAGGCCTTCCTCATTATCGACATAGGTAAGATCGAGCCATGGTCCAAAACATGTGGCTTTAAACATGGAGCGACGCTGGTCTAATCGATCCTTCATAAGTACAGTAATGCACTTTGCTTTTAACAATAACTCTAGCACCATACGCCTGCACGAAATAACATATTAAAAAGTTAAAACAAACAAGAAGTGTCTACAAGTAAAACAAACAATGACCAATAACAACTTGCTACATGCACACTATCATTTGCTTTTAAAAGCACTCATCAATTCGGGCATACAACATCTAAACTACAAGTATCTACAAGTAAAAGCATATCCATGAAAACCAAATCTATGCTCGAAGAGGTTGTCAACAATATGAATGGTTGCATCGACACCGATGTATTCGGGACTAAGAACTCATCGCTAAGTGTTCATTCTGTCTAGATCAAGTGTTAATACACGTTAATTACACCTATTTGGCAACTAACCCTAAACCTCTTATTAAATGGGACTAATACAATTTCGAACCCTCTCATTTAACGCATTCTATATGTTACTTACACCTTTATAGCTCTATCACAGTATCGTTTTACCAATCAACTCAACCGCTGGAGAAATGAAAACTACAGTGTCATTTTAAAATTAGGTCTTCCCATGTTCGTTTTATTCATTTTCCTCTTTTTGGACTAACACAATATCGTTTTATTCATTTTCCTAAACCATCTCAAAAGGCAAAAAATTATAAAAACCACAAACGTGTATGGATTTTTCCTCTTTTTTGGTAATTTTCACATAAAACAAAACATGATGTAAAGGGATGCAACAAAACCCTAAGTTGCAACAAAAGAGATGCAACAAAACCCTACGTTGTAGTAAGAAACGAAATTAATCAAGTGTGAATACTTACCATTTTAATTTTTTTGCGTCTACTTTGTCATCTGGATCATGCAGTGTGTGTTTACTGTGTGTTGTGTGTGTTTTTTTTTTAATGATATTCAATCGTTAAAGTGGCAAAAGAAAAAAAAGAAATAAAAATTGTCGATCACTTGGATTTGGGAAATCTTTTGGTTTGCTTTTTCAATTTCCTATGTGAAAAGTTGGCCCCAGTTGAGCAATCGACGGTTGGCGTGCGTCGGTTGGCGCTGACTTTATGCAAGAAAACAAAATAAGAGATTTCTTTAAGATTTGATGTGACACTTAGTGTACAATTGGAACGATGCCGAAATGCCACATGTCATAATATGTATGGGCCTGACGGTTGAAGCGATTGGCGTGGCTCTTTTGGGAAAGAGATGAAAAAAGTCTTAAAAATGGACCACACTTGAAAAAATGGCCTCTTTTGGTAATTTTCTCTAAAAATTAAGTATTACATAGCAGAGAGTGACATGACGGCCGAGTTTTCTAACACAATCATATTAATTACGCTATTTTCTCTTTGAAGGCTTCCAAATTTGCGAGGACGACCATGTTCACAATGTCAAAAGAGGAGACATTTTCTTTTCTTTTTTAATTCTTGGTGATCGAATCCAACTAATATATATATAGAAACTTTTATAACGGATTACAATAAGATGGCAGCAAGCGGCAACAAGTCAGTCTTGCAACCCCTTTGAATGGCAAAACCAATTCTACTAAAATGAAATTTTGTGACTTAGGGTCATAAAATTACTTTACACCCGTTGAACCCTAGTCAAAAACTCCACAAATGCGAAGCTAGGAACCCAAATGTATCAAAAGCAAAGGGGTAAATACGTGTTGATTCTCTAAACAAGCTTTCTCGTGTTTAGCAACTTTGCTCGATTCCGCTTTCAACGCCGCTTGTCCCGCAACAAACCCCTTGTCCCTTAGCCCAACAAGAGGGACACTCGGTAAGATCCACACAAGCATGTTTCCCCGGCTCATCCAAACACAAGTATATCGACTTGCAGTAAAGTAGACCTCCCTTCAAGCGGATCCATCGAGAAAGTTCAAGGGGCCTCTTTTTAGAAGAAATTTATGCTCGTTTAAGAACATCATATGAACATCCCTAACCAAATCATGCTCAGTATTTGAAACCGGTAACTCCTTGCAATGGACCGCATGCTCGCAAAGTTATCTAAACAAACCTTGCGGCAGACCGGGCAAGGCTCATCACCGGAAACGAGAGATCATTAGCCGGTGCTTAAGGATAGTTCGGTACTCGGGCCGACATATGTTGGCCTAGCCCTTCAATGGGGATAACCGTCAAGAAATCTTGAGCATGAGGAGCTCGAAGACATTCAAACACCGCTTTTGCCGGGGGATAAATCAAACTTCTCACCCAAACTATGGACGATTCCACTAAAAGGCACACGCCAAAACATTTTGGGCTTTAGGTGGGCGGTGTCCTTGTTAGAGAAACCGCTAAGATCGAAATCGGGGAAGGGACATGCGCAAGCGATCCATTACATACCCATAATCAGAGTCAACCCCATCTGTTAGGTCACTAAGTTTACAACACAAGCATCAATAGAAAGAATAGAGAAGAGATAGCGAGGCGGATGAACAATACACACACAAACACACACGTATAATAATGGAGAAGGGTTATGCGTAAAGGTGAAAGTGTGAAATGATCAACCAACCCTCAAGTGAGGGTTATTACAAGGTATTTATAGGAAGGGGAGCTAGGGCAACACTCCTACTCCCTTCTTTTCCTTAATGGACATGGGCCTAAGCTTATGGGCCTTCTACATAAGCCTAAGCTAAAACAAACATAAAGGCCATAATTAAGCTAACTATTACATATGAATCACTAACACTTGATTTAGGTTTAGGAGTGATTCCAAAATCTCCCCTAAGTGTTGGTGATGAATGAATATGAGCGGTTAAGGTCTTGAAGTAATAGTAGCTTTGGCGTCTTGACATTCTTATTTCTTGTAAGAAGACTTGCCTTGATTCGAACAATCTCTCCAAGTGTAGAGAAATTTTCTTCTTTGAGCAGTTACGCTTTGGCGTCATAATTATCTTTGTTCTTTGTTCTTTGTGATGAAAGTGATAGTATGTTGTAGTATGCATCAATTACGCCTCAGTCAAACCCATTTCGCCCGAAGTCTCCTCGTCATTCTTCAACATGCTCACACGCTCTTTGACGTTGGATTTTAGTCTTGATGAAGTTCTTTAAGTCTTTAACTTTGTAGATTCTTTGATTTGACGAAGAATCATTCGACTTTGTGTTGCTTTAAGATAGAACTTCCATTAGTGATGATGTTGGCGTGAGCATGAAAAGAATCACACGATCATTCCGCTCGAGCTTCCATAAGAAGAAAACATTAAAACAGAGTAATAAGCGGATTCCGCGCTTACAAGTTTGAACTCGATAGTGTTAACGACATAGTGTGAAAACAAAACTCTAATTCTCACAAAGGCCGTTCTGAACCGGAGTCCCACAAGTGAGATAACACGATGTACCGGTACACCTCTGAGCTCGGATGAGTCACGAGGTACACCAAGCATCACCTCACGATCAGACCGTTTGAGACACACTAAGCGTAATCCGGGGAGTTACCGGGTGACTGCTTGTCGAGGCATTTGATGTTGACCATGGCGTGAGTTTCCATTCAATCATCGAGGATCACGGTTGTGAACCTCTCATAAATATTCTCGACAGTTGCTAAGATCCGTGAAGGACTCGATAACGTACCACCGATGTTCTTATTGTTGAACATCAAGTGATGAAATGTCAAGTGTACCTAAGAGATCTTTGATGAATCTCGTGGCTCTAGACTCAATAGTGCGTTTGGTTTTTCCCGACGGAGACTAGAGAGGTCTCCAAATTCAATACCAACAGCTCTAAGAGAAAGCCAATAGTTTACGTATGGTTCCACAGAAGAATGAAACAAGCTTCTTTGAGAGAAACTTGAGTGGCTAAGAAGGTTTAGTGCATGCGCCACCGGGTCCATGACGACTTTTAATCTTCAATACCGGCGTCACTAAGTGACAACCAAGAGTATATGAATTGAACCCTTGTCCGCCTAAGTTGAATAATTTGAGGGCTATTTCTTTTCACCCTTTTCTTTGCATTTATTTTTAATTCTTCAACTCCTTCTTTCTCCGATTCTCATTTTCTCCTTTTATAATCGTACCTAAGGACTTCTAAGTACTAACTATTTGTGATGTCCTTGGGTAGATCCCTCCGACTCTGGCGGATCATAGGATGGTTATTCCTAACCTTAGTCACCTTATAACACCATGACTAACCTATGTTGCCATAAAACCAATTTTCAAGAAAATCTCTCACAAAGGTTATGATTGTAAAACAATTTGTACCACTTGTAAGAGTTTGATCTTTTATGAATACTCCCCCCACATGTGCTTAAGAGTTTTTACGGAAATCGCACAGTGAGGAAAGAGCGCGACTTTATGAATTAATCAACTCAAGATAGAAAATCCCCGCGAGACACGGTTACGCTTGCATAGTTAAAGAGTTACATTGTCGACTTTTAGGTGACAACTAGCTCTAATAACTACCTTGAAGGTGTAGACAAACCTTGAAAGGTTGTCAAACCCGTCGAGTTCATGTCTACCAAGAGTTTCTCGAATGGTACATTCTACTCGGACAAGTCCTTTGCGAGACACGTTTACATCACTAGCGAACTAGCTTGAAATTATTACCCATCCCGGACAAGTCTTTTCGAGTTACTAACGGTTAAGTATCGTCAATTCGTTGGTTAAGTCTGAAGCACAAAGATTCATTTGCATTTTACACAACATATTTCTTATCACATAATTTTCTCCCCTCAAAATGGCATATAAAATGTTATTTTTGAAAAGTTGAGAATAAATATGACCATTTCGAGTGTTGCGGGAAGAGTGACACAAAGAACATTTTGGTGAACAAAGTTTTAACTCAAATACTCCCCCTCAACAAGTGATATAAACGGTTGAGGTTTTGAAAATCATACGGTGTTGGGAATTACAAGTTTGAGTTGATAAAGACAAAAAGAATGAAACAAGAGGGACTTAATATGACAAGAAGGAAACCTACTAAAAGATGGAAGGGCTTGCTTGCAATGAAAGTTTTATTATTTAGTCCTTATCCTCTAGTATATAAAGAGGACATAGGTGTAGGTTTTTAATTAAGTCTTCCAATAATGTAGTCGACTAAAAGATGTGTGTTTAGCCTAGACGTTAGGGAAGAACGTCTAGGGTATTAGATTTAGATTAGTGTGTCCTAGGCGTATGTTCATGTAAACGCCTAGGTTATTAGTTTAGTTAGTAGATGTGCTTCTATAAACGTCTAATATTAGAGTATTAGTGAACGAAAACCTTGTTCAATAACAAAGTATTGTTTTGATTATTCCGCCGCAGACATGTGTATGTCTTTGTTATTGATCCTTAGCCGGCTTATAAACGATCTTATCAATTGGTATCGAGAGGGAGCTCTTGATATAGGGAATCACAAGGTTTTAAGTTGTCAAGAAAGCGCTTTAAAGCGCTTTTGAAGATGATCTATTGTCAAGAAAATTTTATTGGTGTCGTGTTTATTAACGCTTTTACCGATGTCGACAAAAGTAGCTACGGAAAAATTTAACGACAAGGATGAGAGAATTATTATGGATTGGTCGCGATGAATGGTGAATATTAATTCTCACAAGTCACAAGTGCACGTGGTTTTTAATTTAATCAAACCGATTTTGCACGGATATTGCTATCTCTGCCGGAGTTTAATGATCTGACGGTAGAAATATTAGTTTAGGTTTTAATCCTCTACATCGCATATCTTGTTCCAATATATGTGTTAAATATCACGTGGTTTTGCGAATATTACGCTTGCTCAATTGGGTCATGTGTTGTGGATTCAACAACAACAAGTGGTTATTACTTCATGCTATTTCATTGTGAGTGTTCACGTGGGAAGATTGTATCTGATGTCACATGTCGGTCATTTGTGATCGGATGAGTTTTGAAAGTATCGCCGTGCATAATGTTTTTCAAAATCTTGTTTCTTGTTCCCAAAGTATTGTTCATTATTTTTATCGCAGATTCATTCGCTCTCAAAGTCTTGTTGGAGTTGTTCAAAGTCTTGCTTTAGACGAGATCAAAATCTTCTTCTTTGCTATTATTTTTAAAGTACCGCCGAGGATTTTTAAAGGTCTTGATGCATGATTATTTGAAAGTACCGCGTCGAATTTTGTTAAAGTATCGCTTAACGATTGGATGAAAGTCTTGCTCCTTCCCAACATACCGCTCATGCTTTATTACGAGAAGATTTTCGATTTAAGGGAAATCGAGCATGATTTTGGATGACACACAGAGGTTATTGTTCACACACGGAAGAAATTTATGTTCTTAAAAGGATTTTAAAAGGCTCGCTTTTATTTGATTTATTGAAGAATTGATTACTGAAGAGGATTATTTATCACTTATTTGAAGGTGAAGTGGAATTACTTGGTTTGGTTGGGGCTCGGTATGTCGTGATCCTCACCACCGCAGTATGTAAAGTGATCAACGGTTTTCCATTGGTGGTGTGGTTTCGAATCCTTGGTTGATCGGATGGTGGTGGTTGTGTAGCTTGTTGTGTAGTGGTGATAACACCTTAACCATTTTTCGAATCATTGGATGGAGTTGTCTTCTTAACAAATTTTGTTGTTGACATAGGTGTTTCTTATGTTGATGGAGGTGGTGATTGAGATGATGATTTGGGTTTGGTGGAAGTGTCAAGAGGTGGTTCAAGACCGCTGAGGTTTGTGTATTGGATTGTCAACTATGTAGTTGTCTCGATTCCTTCTTAAACTTTTCCTCCTAAGCTCTAATGACTTCTTTTGCCTCTTTTCGAATCATTTCCTCTTCACCGCCAAATTATCATCATCGGGGACTCTTTCATCCTTATCATGATCATAATCTCCTTCGTCCGATATTTCCCCATCTTCACCATGCTTTTCTTCTTGCGGTTGTTTTAGTTGTTGTTGTGGTTGCTTCATTTCAACAATAGTAGTGATGTGACACCACAGATCCTTACCGGGTTGATTAACCGGATTGGATGGGGTAAGAGATGTTAGCAATGGATCTTCCATAAGTGGAGAACTACTACTTGATCCTACCGCCCACCGGGTTGATTAACGAAAAGTTTGAAGCATGGTATTCCATCCTTTTATGCTTTAATGACTTATGAAATTGTATTTTCTCATCCATTGAATCATACTTATCATCGATTATGACTTTGTGAGCATGAATTTGAATGGATGTTGCAGATGGATGTCCACAACAATTACGCAAGATGATTATGAGCATATGAAGTTGTTGAAGATGACACGGAGATTGTTCATGCCAATGGTTTTGTCGTATCCACCGGGAATATGTTTGCCATCGAGAGCTCAAATTGGGGCATTGATGTTTGCTTGAATTGCGCCCATTTTGTGATCCGAAAGACATTAGACAAAAATGTACATATGGAACACAATGTGTTTGTTTTAGTCGATTTATTATCTAATTCCTTATTTGATGGTAACATGTTTATGTTAGTTACAAGTCCTAAGTCACATTTTCTAATTGATTGAAGTTGATGTGATAAGTTAAGTGAACATGTTAATTTTGAAATTTCAAAGTCCAAATTTTCACTTAACACACAACATATTAACTTTTGTAGCTTATACGAAACATCGTGTATTTGTGACTTATGCGTAACATTTAACAAGTAACATATGCGTAATAGGCCAAAATGTAGTGAACAATGGGTTATGAGTAACAAGGATCCTTATGCGTAAGATATGAGCTTATGCGTAGGAGTAAGCTAAAGCGTAAGACCAAGCTTATGTGTAAGAGTTTCTTCGTGTAAGACAAGTTCAAAGGCTTTAGGCTTACGCCGTAGGAATAAGCAAGATGTTACGCGTAAAGTTTACTCGTAAGAGTAAAGCTTATGCGTAACAAGCCTTGTTTACTTAATATCTTTCCAAGACACACGTAATCCACTTGTAGACCCCTTATGCGTAAGAGCTATGCGTAAGATTACTTTTAGGCGTAACCTTTACGCATAAAGTATTCCTTGCGTAACGGTTTGAAAACCTAAAGATTATGATATTACGAATAATTAACTCAGAAATATAAACATGAAAACTTGATTGTAGTTGACTCCAAACATCTTTTAGATCACAAAACAAGCATAAGAACATATCGATACACAGAAAAGACTTAGGCGTAAAATTACTTAAACCCTAATCTCTTAATCTACGCAGTAAGAAATATAGCCACACAAATCAAGCAATATTGTTTCGAGTGTCCTAGATGTCATATGAATGCAATGGAACAAGATTTAACACATTTCCACCACAAAATCGAAGATTCATGGAAGATGAACCTAAAAACCTAAAACTTAAATTCTTACAGTTTAGATGTTTCGGCTAATTTAAAGGTTCAAAACATGCATATAAACTTATTCTAACACTTTCTTGACTACCTAATAACATGTCACGAATAGAAAAACCCTAGATGAGCACAAGAACCCTAGAATTCAACTTAATGAAATTTAATATTCGGTGATGGTTTTGGATGATTGAAACAAGTTTAATAGACACTAAGAAAGGTTTTAACACAACTCATTTCAATCCAAACACTTTTATGCATAAACACCCAATTCGCTCGGTGAACAATTTTCCAAAATCGCTTTAAAGAGTTTTAACCGTTGGATTTGAAAGATTTTTGAAATCCTTGTTTAGAATCTTGATCAAAACAATTTAGAACTTACCGATTATGAACAGCTTGAACGGATTTAGAAGATTTGATTTGGGCCGTTTGATCTTGGTGGTTTAGGAGTAAATGATTTTGTAAAATTAATTTGCCAAGTTGACACATTCAGTCCCTCAACCTTAAAGAGGTTCCAACTAAGATCCTTAAACTTTCGCTTAGGTTAGACAAAACACATGGAAGGCAAGAAACTTAACGATACTCCCCTCGACTTTTGAAATAATGAATTTTGAAGACATTTGAGTCCGAGGAGAGTATTTGACAAGAAACGTATCCACCATTTTGGAAGAAACAACATATTTTTGAAGAACATTGAAGTACAAGGTTTTATGAAACTGAAAAATATTTACTTTCTCCCCCTCAACACTTGTTCGGGAAAAGTAGTGAAAGATTTGATAGAACAAAGTGTTGACTGAAGATTTGTACTTGCCATGTTGAAAGAAATAAGGATAGAAGAATATTTTTGATGTTTTATCTGATTTTATATTTTTATATTTTGTTTTTGAAAAGTATTTACAAAAGAGATTTTGGTGTTTGACCGGTTTTAACACTGCTTTTAAGAGTTCATCCAGTTCCTCTTGAGTCAACACCGCATACCAATTCGTGGACCAACTCATTAAACCTAGTGGGAGGCAAGGCTTTGGTGAGTAGATCGCCAATTGGTATTACACCACCAAGTATAATTCAACGATGCACTGCTCCACGTGGTCCTTGATGAAATGATATCAAGATCGATGTGCTTTGATTTCTAATGTCGAACCGAGTTGCGAGATCGCAATAGCACTTCGATTGTCACAAGACATCGGGATTACATCAAAACACGTAACCATAGTCTTTGAGTTGTGTTCTCATCTAGATGACTTGAGCACAACACGCCGACATGGCTACATATTCTCGCCGGTTGAGGACAACGATGTACAATCGCTTCTTCGATTGCCATGACACCGGTTTATCACCAAGAAATTGTAAAGCTCCGAAGTACTTTTCCGTGAATCTAAGCATCCCGCGTGGTCAACGTCAAAAGCGATTAGTTCAAAACCGAATCCTTCTGGATACCGGATCCCCAAGTTAATGGTTCCCTTAATGTATCGGAGATTCTTTTAGCCTCGAGAGGTGGGTTTCAGCTTGGTCTCGATCGATAACGGGAGCAAAGATATACTAAAAATACAATGTCGTCTCTGGGTCGTTAGATACATGAGAGACCCAATAATACTACGGTATTTGGTAGGGTCCACCAATTTCCCATGTAAATCAAAGATCTAGCTTCTTGGTATGAGCCATTGGTGTGGCATAGGTGTCAGCTTTTGCATTCCAAATTTGTTTAACAATTCAAGGGCATATTTGACCGACTTAAGAAAATACCACGGGTGATTAATGAACTTGCATTCCTAGAAAGAATGTGAGTTCACCCATCATCGACATTTCAAAATATTTTGTCATTAATTTTGCAAAAGCATTTGAGTATTTTAAATGTGTTGACCCAAAATGATGTCATCCACATAGATTTGAACGATTAAGATATGAGTCCGTGATATTGTATGAAAAGTGTAGGATCGATCAACCTTTGGTGAATTTATTGGCAATGAGGAAGGATGATAACTTATCATACCACGCCGGGAGCTTGTTTGAGACCATATAGAGCTTTGTTCGGTTTGTAGACATGGTTCGAACTGGGATCAACGAATCCTTCCGGTTGGTGACATAAACCGCTTTTTAAGTTGCCCATTCGAAAGCGGTTTTGACGTCCATCCGAAAGACCGTTATATTCAAATGAGCGCGAATGAGAAATATCTGAATGACCTCAAGACGAGCAACCGGAGCAAATGATTCTTCAAAGTCAATACCCTCTTCACATCGATAACCCTTAGCCACCGACGTGACTTGTTTCGATTACGCTTCCTTCAAAGATCCAATTTGTTTTCCAAATCCATTTTAGACCAATGACATAGACCCTCGTTGGTCTTTCAACCGCTTCCCATACTTCAAGACGCTTTGAATTGGTTGAGTTCTTCTTGCATGGATTCAATCCAAGTGTCCTTTGTCATTGCGTCTTTAATGTTTTTAGGCTCGATTGGCGGAGCGGTGAGTGCATAAATGCAATGTTTACCATCCGTGTGAAGATGTTGTCTCGTAACGGTGGTTGATTCGGGTTGCCAATAATATTTTCCGGAGGATGGTCTTTTGTCCGTGATGTGTAGAGGTTGATGTTGGTATACATTGTGCGATTCGAGGATTCAAATGGTTTGTTGATGATTCCGCGACATCGGTGCAGCTTTCATTGGCAAACGGGTTAAAGAACGATTTGGATCAAAATCTGCAGTTGGGTACTCCATTAAGAACATCATCACCGGTTCATCATTGTTGGAAGCGGTTTGTTCAACTGTGTGGTGGAGTCAATCGGTGGTGCTTCTTCAACCGTAGTTGTTGTAGTACGGTATCAAGTATAAGAGTAGTATCGGTTTGAGCGGTGAGGAAACGGATACACCGAGCACGCTCATCAATATCGCCATTTGACGCATTTTGGTGAGAGCCATAGTCGTTGTACCAAGATAGAAAAATAGAAGGGGCAAGGAAGAAAAACATGGATCCCCAGTGTAATTGGGTTCCGATGTTAGAAGCATAAAGATGTAGTGTCAATTATCTTCTTGACACCGAACATGCTATTTTGATGATTTCCTTTCTGCCTCAAGGATGGGTGTTGGGGTATCCCACTTGTTTTGGTGCAACTACTTAGTATCTTGCTGTAGGAATCCACCTAAGACTAACGGCTTTGAAAATCCTACCGTTGGTATCCATCTAAGGTTAGATCTAGGGATGTTGACACTTCTTTTGGGAAGAGTCTGCGCCCTATATGGATCCACCTATTAGGTTTCGACGGTTTACATTTAGATCAACGGGTTTATTTCTAACTGCTTGTTGAGTTAACTTAGGTTTTGTTTGCTACTACGGTAGTGTTTAGTAATACACTCGAAGGTGATACACTAGGTCGTGAACCTAAGATTCCATCCTTTTGAAGAAGTGCCCTTTTCCTAGCCTTTTCTAGATCATAGTTCTTGTATCGTCTATTTGAATCATATGAATTTTTAATTTTAATGCTCGGTTTAGACACGGTGTTTGAACTAATCCTAGATTTGCCAGAGCGACCACATGTTGAGGTTTAACATAAACAAGTATAATGAAACATGTTTAATGAAATGAAGCATTATTCTTAGGCCGGGAATGTGGAGTGACCGGTTTTATCAAATGATTATTCTCAACAACTTGGGAGGGAAACCGTGGTTTTGAAGATTTTGAACGTTGATTTTTAAATGCGCTTGGTTGTCTAACTACTGATTTTTTACGAAGGTTGTAGAGACGATTTCCCAAGATTGTTGGTTTAGCAAAATTAGTATCCACACTCTTGTCGCTTAATCTTCTCGCTTTGTTTTGTAAAGCAACATGTGAAGCCCCTTTGCTTGAATTTGAGCCTTTAAATGCTCATTTTCTTTTACTAATGTATCCACACGATTACTTTGTTCATTTGAATATCGACCATTGTGTTCAAGAAAAGATTTGTTTTGTAGTGTAAGTTCAAGAGAGATGCAATGTGCCTCTAGTTTTGAAAAATATTTATGAAACCGAGCAATGGTCTTTTGAGAAGAATGTTTCGATTCAAGAGTTTGATTTGACGCTTCAGTTGAATTGTTAACAAGTAAGGGCTCGTACATGGGATAGTTGTATGGACATTGTGCAACACATCGTCAACCTCCTTCATTACTAAATTCAGTTGCTCGAAGATGTTGTGTCGCATTTGCGATCGAAATATGATCAACGATGGATTGTACCTCGACCATCATTACGTATCGTTGTCATAGGTGGGTGAGATATCTTCCTCAACCATTTGTTCTTCGTCACAGTTGGGCTCGGTGTCGTAGTTAAGTATGATATCTTCTCCGGATCTGCTGCATCATCATCCTTTTCCAATGCTACAACCTCATTGTCCGCATGACACGATTCGCGATAATCACAACATTCTCAACGTCCATTTGAGCATTCCTTTCATGTACATCAACTCTTTCACCTTGCACGACTGCGGGATATCGGGAATTTGATGATGTCTGACGCTTCAATGCCAGAGCCAGAGCCATGTATCCTTCTTTCAATGCTACAAATGCAGCTTCATTTTTAGAATCCATTGCTCTCCCCTGCAGAAGAATCAAAGAGAAGAAAAGGTTCGAAGTCGATGTAGCACACAAAAGGCCGATATAGTAAATTTCAATTTCCCTCCAAAAAGAATTTTGAAAAAATTTTGACTCTCAAAATTTGAAATTCACTATAAAATTCAATTCTAAGGTTGAAAGAAAAATTTGAGTTATGACAATTTTGACGCAAAATTTGACCCGAAAAATTCGAATTTGGACCCAAAAATTTGAATTTTTGACCAAAATTTTCACAGTTAAACCAAAATTTGAATCTCGCGTAAAAATTGAACGCTTAGTCTCCCTAAAAATAAATTTTACTCAAACTTTCCGCCAAAAACTTTTTTTTTGATAGCTTGTGTTGATGGATCTTTGTAGTCGAATGAACCTTTGTTGATGAAGTATCCTTAGGCGAGAAAACACAATAAACCAAGTAGCACTTATGCGTAAAAACACCAAAGTTACGCGTAATGACAAGAGTTACTGCGTGGGTTTAGCTTACGGCGTAAGTAAGGTGAAAACACTAAAGTTATCGTAAAACAAGAAGTTAGGCGAGAAAACTTAGGCGTAGGATGACCTTATGCGTAAGACAAAGCTTAGGCGTAAGATAAATCTTATGCGTAGAAGTTTCTCGCGTAAGCTTATGCTTATGCGTAATTTTAGGGTTTTGCCCAATGATCTTTTACACTATCACAAAGCAAAAGATATCCCAAGTCGACGTATTTTCGTGCTTATCCAAGCAAGAAAACACGGAGTAAACCACTAAACTCAAGATCAAACCAAGGAATAAGTTACGCGTAGAATTAGGGTTTTGATACGCGTAGTTCTACTCGTAAGATGACTTTTGCCCAAAGATGTTTCTAAACCAGATTTTGTGATGAAATAGCTTCAATATCACCAAAATAACACAAAATTGTGAAACTTGATTCAAAAACACGGTTATGCGTAGAACGAAACCCTCGTTCAAAAACAAGCTTAAAAAACTATGATCCACGTGTAAAGGTTGAAACTTTTTGCTAAAAACAGATAGTTTAAAACCTAAAAATGTTGAAAGGACAAGAATCTTGGATTAAAAAATGTAAAAAATCGATTTTTAAGCGTGACAAAGTATCACCCGTATTCTTTATGCGTAGGACCAAAACCCACTTCAAAAGCAATACGTTCACCCAACTATTTGGCGATTGATACCACTGTTAGGTCACTAAGTTTACAACACAAGCATCAATAGAAAGAATAGAGAAGAGATAGAGAGGTGGATGAACAATACACACACAAACACACACGTATAATAATGGAGAAGGGTTATGCGTAAAGGTGAAAGTGTGAATGAACAACCAACCCTCAGTGAGGGTTATTACAAAGGTATTTATAGGAAGGGAGCTAGGGCAACACTCCTACTCCCTTCCTTTCCTTAATGGACATGGGCCTAAGCTTATGGGCCTTCTACATAAGCTTAAGTTAAAACAAACATAAAGGCCATAATTAAGCTAACTATTACATATGAATCACTAACACTTGATTTAGGTTTAGGAGTGATTCCAACACCATCAATACCACATCCTCGAAGAATGTGATCCTGCAAACTCCAAGATTGCGCCCTCGAGGCCACAAAAGCATAAGTAGATACATCCTCAAATTTAACATAAACCCAACCCACCAAACCGAGTCGGAAGGGATGCGAGCCTCCATTGAAAATCCCCAAAAAAGGGCCCCACAAACCATAATGACCTCTATTGCCTTTCGAATGCCATGGTCAAAAAAGCGCTTCCCTATATACATAGGTTGGCACGCTCGAGACCGAACATCGCCTTTGCGACGCCCATACATGAGCAAAGCAAAAGGAGCTCGATTGAGGGTCGCGCAGACTTGTGAGACAACTCATTAGTTCCACAAGACGAGATGCCCTTTTCACAACCAAACTACTAATAAACCACCGCATCCGGCTATGAGCGCCTCCAAGGAGTTTCACACCCATTGTCGGCCTCCCAATCCGGGGAAACAAACCGTCTGCACCTTCATCCTATTGCATGAGGGCCAAAAACTTCGCTTTCTTAATGTTGAGTTCAAGGCCGGTGGGGCCTCACCATGATTATATCTAAGGCCTTAGCTACCTCTTTAGTGTCACCGATAATCGTACCATCATCCAAATACCAAGCATGGAAAAGATGTACGCAACAATCCCTAATCCGGTGTGAGTGCGTATTCACTCATCATTTTAGGTCAATCTGAGCGCAAAACATCTAAAACACTCGAAATGCATCAAAATACTAAAAATATCTCAAAATTGTGTTTTACATGTTTCAAATGCAAAATTATTGAAAAACGAACAAAGTTTGCATAATTGGCGTTTAGGTCCCAACTTTCAAAAATTGATGAAATAGTCCTCGAGCACGTAATTTAAAAGAAAAGTCACCAAAGGTCCTTTTGAAATCATAAGTTGTCATAATTAGTCCTTTGGTGAAAAATTTCAAAAGTTTGAGAAATTACAGTTTGATCCTGGATTTTTAAAATTGTCAAGTTTAATCCTTGGGTTTCGGTTTTGGCAAAATGGTCCTCAACCTATTTGAGATTCACATGTATGGACCTTGGATTACATTTTCGAATTACATGAATGGTCCTGGATTTTTCGGTTTTGGCACTTTTGGTCCTTAAATGTTAAATGGTTTCATGTTCTATCCTAAGTCCAAAAACTACCCAAACATATAACCTGGCCCAACCTAATATCCAAACCCATGACCCCGTCAAACCCTTACCCATACCGGTCAATGATAACACAACTCACATCTTTCTTCCCCATTCTTTCCCGCCAAAAAGACAACAACACCCAAGAAACTCGGACTCCCTCCTCCTTTCCTTCCCGGTATAAAATAATACCATCCTTTTTCCCTGTTTCTCATTTACCCAACACAACCCATCCCAAGACACTCAAAACCTCTTACCCGGATAAACCCAAATCCCAAACCCACTACCCAAGTTTTCCCCCTCATCCCAACTGCCAAGCTGGCAATCCCAGCTTCAAAAGGCCCCATGGACGGCTCTAATATGTCTCATATTGTACCTAACTCTATTGGATGGCTTGGATGAACCCAAAGAAAGCACAAAGATTGGTTTTTGGCTTGACTGCCCTCACACAAGAAACACAAGATGTTGAAGCTTGAAGACCTAGAGTAGTATAAATAGGACGACTGTAGCCGTTGAGGCACCCTAGTTTTAATAAAATATTTCGGTTTTTCTTTGTTTTGTAATCTTCAACTTTATTTGAATGAAAAGCTGCTTTGAATTTAACTTGTTCTTTTTTTAGTTGATTATTAATCTTTGTTGTTAGTTAAGGTGTTTGATTTTCGGAAAGAAAAGAAAAGGGGTCAAATGCTTTGAAAAAGAGTGTTTGGTTTAAGCTTTAGATTTGGTCTCAAAAACACTTTTAACCCGTTTGACTTGTCAAAGTCAAAGTCTTTTCATGTTCTAAGTAAATTAGGAGAGTTAGAAATTGGTCTACCAAGTTGTGTGCAAGTTCGACAAAAAAAGTAGTATTCTTGTCTAAATTAACTCGGTGGGGTGCTAACTCAGCCCCACTCAAGTGCTTGTTTGAATTCTAAAATAAGCAAAACTTGTTATTTTACTAGGTCATTAAGTCACCAATTCAACTGTGTCCACTCCAATACCTCAAATAAGCGGTTAACTTGTCTAAATTTGGAATTTGGTTCCCAAATTTCCTTTGTTTTCTTCTTGTCTCGACAAAAGTCTAAATAGTTAAAAAGTCAAGGCGATCTCGACTTATTTTCAAGCTTTAAAAGCTTATCCATGGTCCCATTTTGCTTTTCTTGAATCTCTACCACCCTAACTTTTGTTTTGCGACTTGATCTTGCTTGGAAGCTCATCTTTGCGCTTTAAACATAAGCTTGAAACAGACACCTCAGTCGGTTTGCGACTGCTGCAATAATCACGAACAGTCACTATAAGTCTTATTTTTAGCTTATCAATAGTATGTTTGCTTATTTGGATTAGATAGGACTTAAGTAGTTCGGTTAGCAAATCTAGGTTTAGTGCCCTTTTGCTTATTAGGAGCTTACTTAAGTTTGTGCTTTGTTCAGGCTTATCTTAGCTTTTAGGATTCCTAGAGTACTAGCTCTTATACCAACTGCTTTCCTCTTCATTTTTAACTTTTCTAGTTATTATTTAGCTTATTTCCAATCTTATTTGCCTTTTTTATCATTTATAATCATCAAATTTGCTTGTCCTCTCTTGTACAAACCCAAGATAGCTATAGGGGTGTTTGGTTTTAGCTTTAAAAGGTGTTTGTTTGCTTTTACGTCCTAGTAGTTGGAGCAAATTAGCGATCTAACTGCTTATTGCAATCTCTTTAAAGGTTTCAGTTTTACAAAAGAGTCTTAGTTTGGTCTTATAAACAAGTTTCAAAAGAAAACAACAAAAAGGGTGTGTTTGGTTTTAAATTTGTCAAAGAAGCAAAGTAGTTTTGTTTGTCTTAGTTACTCTTGTTGGAATAAGCGGTTTAAGCGCTTAAAGTTTCAAGGATTGTTCCAAAAGTAAAGTTTTTACAAAAGTCTTCATTTGACTAGGTAAAGAAGTTTCAAAAAAAAATCAAAAAAAAATGTTTTGCAAAAGCGGCATGGTGGGACTCGAACCCACGCCACCCACTCACAAACACACACTCTACCGGCGCCTTGGGACTTGTCTCAATCAAATTTTGCATCATTTAATATATAAGGTACTTGGCGGTTTACTTTAAGCTCTTTTGAGCTTATTTCTAGCTTATTTTGAATAGCAACCACCACAGCTTTCTTATTTTTCCTATTAGTAGCATAACTTAAGTATTTTTAGTTAAATTTTGATTTTTCTTGAGTAGTTTAGTATTTTTAATCATTTAATTAGTGTTAAATAGTTTTTAATTCGTAGAAATTATTTTAAAAGTCGAAAAAATATTCCGCTTTTCCTAAAATTATTTTTAGTCGAATAGATCGTAGGAAAATTGATTTCACACCGTAGCCCTTAAATTGCAAAACTTTTACGTTTATGGCTCGGGTTGTTTTACCGTTTTTACGTTTTTGCGTTTTTGCACCCTAGGACTTAGTGTAGCTTCATTTTATCATTTCTTAGGTTTAGTGCTAGTTTAATTTTAGTTTATTAGGGTTCCCTTGCCTTAATTACCTTCCCGTTAATTAAATTGTAGAATTCGTAATCAAATCCAAATCATTAAAATACCAAATCAAGTCCATAATCACGAAACTCAACGAATCCTTCCATTCACACCTCGTTGGGACACGACCCGGGAAATCACTTTTCCGGTATCACTTTATCACACCCGTGAGGTTTGATACGTTGACCTTTTTCCTAAAGGGTTAATTTGTCGAATTTTACGGTTAATTTGATATCGTTGATATTTGTGTTTTCACACTCACTTCACACGAATCAAATTTTGGCGCCGCTGCTGGGAGGTGTGTTGCGACAATATCGTGAAGTTTTGCGATTAGTGACTTGAAGAACCTTCCTCGTGAAGTTATTGTTTTATAAAAATACAAAAATACAAAAATATTTTTCTTTTCTTTGTATATATATGTAAAAGATTAAAAATACAAAAGATTTTCCTTGTTGTTTTAAATAAATAGAAGACACAATCAATATAACATTCTTAAGCGAGGTGTTATCATTATAAGTTCCCGAACAAAAGATTTAAAACTTGCCTTTGTGTCGCTCGTGTTTTGGTTTACTTTTATCGGTTTAACAAACTAAAGAGGGGTATAAGGACGGCTGACATTAAATTGCATTTGAAAAGAGCGGGTTTTAATAAGCTTGTGACGACCTCTGTTTCTCCGCTCCTTTGTGCGTTTACTTATAGAAGTGATCATTTCACGTGGGATTATTGGTTTAAGTTCACTTTGTTGTTTTGCCTCGGTCTTGTTTTAATTGAAAGTGTTGTTTTGGAAGTGCATGCTTTCGCTCTCAAGCTCGTGAGGCGTAACAGTAACCAAGCAAGCGTGCCGAGATACGTGCCGTCGAACAAATCACAATGACACATAACCTAGGGAGCGGACCTCAAGTCCAACAACACGGGCCACAAAATCAAGCTCCCGATCTCCGAGCGATGGAGGAGCTTTGTCAACCCACGATGGATGGGCGGGCGGTCCTATTGCCCGGTCAACATCGAGGCCACGGTTTTGGACTTAAGCATCATATGATTCAACAAGTCCAAAGTTTTGCCAATTTCACGGATCACGGGTGACGATGCCAACAAGCATCTCGACAAATTTCTCACCGTCACCCAAAGTATGAAGCAAAATGGGGTCACCGATGGCGCCTTCGCTTATACCTCTTTCCATATTCCTTGACGCTTCATGCCACCGCATGGTTTGATCGTCTTCCCAAGAACTCAATCCATAGTTTCGATGAAATGGTCTCCAAATTCTTGGCGAAATATTTTCCACCGTCGATGGTGGCGAAACTACGGAATGAAATCGGTAATTTTCGGCGACATCCGATGAGTCCTTATTTGAGGCATGGGAGCGCTATAAGCTTTCAATTGATCGATGTCCGAACCACAACATGTTGCTTGTCACCCAAATAGATACGTTCTATAACGGGTTAACATTGAGACATCGTGACACGATTAATCTTCTGCCGGTGGTACCTTTATGAAAAGCGACCGAAGAGTGTTATGATCTCATTGAAAACATGACCGCCCACCACAATTATTGGGATTCCTCGGTAGAGAGGAGTGAGTCAAGGAGATCTACCACCCTTCCATCTTGAATTCACGACTCTAACCAAAAGATTGAAGAAATATCCCTTGCCGTGCTTAAATTGAGTCACAATAATAACAATCAACAAGTGAATGTCGTAAACAAGAGTTGTGAAACTTGTGGTGGTCCACACCCTTATTTTGAGTGTCCGACCTCGGTGGCTTCACTCAAGAGAGCGTTTATGCCGCTTCGTTCCTACAATACGGAGGTAATTCCTACCAACCATGAGGGACGAAACCTTCTCATTATCGTTCTAACAATTTCCTTGGACCACCGGGTTTAATCAAAATCGAACAATCAAAATGTGCAAAATAGAAATAATCGGTTCAATCAAAATCAGTCGAATCGAATTTTCAAAATCAAAATCAAGGTTTTCAAAATCAAGGAAATTTCAATCAAAACCGATTCCAAGCTCCTCAACAAAATATGCATGCCCAACCTCCTCAAGCTTCCATTGACATTGCTAATTACATCAAAAGCAATGAAGCTAAGATGGTGTCCATGCAAAATCAAATTACCACTTTGAAGAATGATTTCACTTCCGAGCTTAGAACTACTAGTAACAAGATTGATCAATCTCATAGCAAGATTGAAAGCATGATTGCTAGTCTCATGAGTCAAAGAATCAACCTTCAACTTGGTGCTCTTCCGAGTAATACCATTCCCAACCCAAAAGGTGAATTGAATGCTATTGCCACCAAGTGGTAAGTCTTATGAGGGACCCTCGATGCCTAATCCTTCTCCGGTGAGGATGTGGAGCGAGAAACCGAGGTATCAAAGGACAAGGTGCATAACTCAAGCCCAATAAGTACCGCACAAGTCCAACCTCCGGTGGTCTTACCTCCAATTCGGAACCCGTTGTTCGATGACCACTCCTAAGCCTTCACTTCCTTATCCTTCAAGGCTTAATGACCAAAAACTCCGTGATAAAACTAGTCAACAAATGGAGAAGCTTATCCAAATCTTTCAAGATTTGCACTTGAGATTAGTTTCATGGACGCTTCTTCTAATGCCAAAGTTCGGTCCAACAATCAAAAATTTGTTGAATAACAAAGAAAAGATTTCGAAATGGCTAAAACTTCTTTGAGCGAAAATTGTTCGGTGGTTATCCTTAAAAGCTTCCGAAAAGTTAGGAGACCCGGAAAATTTCTCATCCATGTGATTTTCAAGGCATAGTTCAATGCTCCGCCTTGGCGATCTTGGTGCTAGCATTAAATTGATGCCACACTCCATGTGGAAAAAGCTTTCATTACCTCCGCTTACACCTACATGTATGATCCTCGAGCTTGCGGACCGTACAAGTTCTCGTCCGCTAGGTATAGCCGAGGATGTATTTGTCAAAGTAGGCAAGTTTCATTTCCCCGCCGACTTTGTTGTTGTCGAATTTGATGCCGATCCCGAGTACCCCTCATCCTTGGGAGGTGCTTCTTGAAAACGGGTCGTGCATTGATCGATGTTGATGAAGGGGAAATCACTTTGAGGGTAAACAAGGAAGCCGTTACCTTCAATCTCAATCAAGTTCTGAAATACTCCCCAATTATGAAGACAATTCCGTCAACAAAATTGATGTCCTTGACATTGTGTCGGGAGGTATTCTCAAGAAATTCTTGGATTCTCGGTGGCAATCCCACTTCGGTTGATCCTATTGTTGCTCTCTTCCCTCCCTCACTCCGTTTGAGGAAGTGACTTTATTTTGGAAGAGATTGAAGCATACTTGGCTAGTGATTACATTCCATGGGAAATAGATCACGCTCCCATCGACATTGAGGAGATATACTTCTTATCGAGAGGTTACTCAATGAAGATCCTTCATCACTCCTCCTCAAGAACTTCATAAAGAGGAAATCAAAGCGATTGAAAAATCTAATGATCCTCCCGAGGTCGAACTTAAGGACTTACCACCTCATCTCGAGTATGCATTTTGGAGGGTGACAATAAATCACCCGTCATCATTGCTAAAGACTTGAGTGAGGATGAAAAATCCGCTCTCATAAAGGTTTTGAAGTCACACAAGCGAGCCATCGCTTGGAACCTTCCGACATCAAGGGTATTGACCCGAGATTTTGTACTCACAAAATTCTCATGGAAGATGACTTCAAACCGGTTTCAACACCAAAGAAGGGTGAATCCTAAAATTCATGAGGTTATCAAAGCGGAAGTCATAAAACTTCGATGCGGGATTGATTTACCCTATCTCGGATAGTCCTTGGGTTAGCCCGTTCATTGTGTGCCCAAAAAGGTGGCATTACCGTTGTTGAAAATGATGAAAGCGAGTTGATTCCTACTCGATTGGTTACGGGTTGGCGTGTTTGCATTGACTATCGAAAGTTAAATGAAGCCACCGTAAAGACCACTTTCCATTACCTTTCATGGACCAAATGCTTGAGAGATTAGCGGAAGCGAATACTATTGTTTTCTCGATGGTTTCTCGGGTTACTTCAAATTCCATTGACCCACAAGATCAAGAAAATACCACATTCACGTGTCCTTATGGAACATTTGCTTACCGACGCATGCCTTTTGGCTTGTGTAATGCTCGATGCGTTCCAAAGGTGTATGATGGCTATTTTCCATGACATGATCGAAAAGACTATGGAAGTCTTTATGGATGATTTTTCGGTCTTTGGGGATTCTTTTCAAACATGTCTCTCCCATTTGGACAAGATGCTTGAGCGTTGTGAAAACACGAATCTTAGTCTAAATTGGGAGAAATGTCACTTATGGTCAAAGAGGGCATTGTCCTTGGCCATAAGATTTCTAAGAGCGGGATTGAGGTTGACAAAGCTAAAGTCGATGTCATTTCAAAATTACCTCCTCCCACAACCGTCAAAGGAGTTAGAAGTTTCCTTGGTCATGCGGTTTCTATCGTCGTTTCATTCAAGATTTTCGAAGATATCCCGCCTATGACCCGACTTCTTGAAAAGGATACTCCTTTCATCTTCTCTAGTGAGTGCGTTGAAGCTTTTCAAACTCTTAAGAAGAAGCTCACGGAAGCACCAATTCTAGTTGCCCCGATTGGGAATTACCATTTGAGCTTATATGCGATGCAAGCGATTTCGCCATAGGTGCCGTTTTGGGCAACGAAAGTCAAAACATTTCCACCTATACATTATGCTAGCAAAACTTTGACCAAAGCTCAAGCACATTACACTCGACGGAGAAAGAATTACTAGCCGTGGTGTATGCTTTGAGAAGTTTCGCCATACTTGATCTTGTCCAAAAGCATAGTGTATACGGATCACTCGGCTCTCAAATATCTCTTTGCTAAGCAAGATGCAAAGCGAGGTTGCTCGATGGGTTCTCCTCCTACAAGAATTTGATATCACTATCCGTGATAAAAAGGAGCGGAGAACCTAGCGGCTGATCATCTCTCGTCTTGAAAATCCACATCAAGGTGTGCTCGAGAAAAAGGAAATTAATGAAACGTTTCCTCTCGAGACTCTTAATGTGGTATCTCATCATGAAAATTCGAGTACCCCTTGGTTTGCCGACTTTGCAAACTATCATGCGGGTAACTTTGTTGTGAAAGGGATGTCGTCCCAACAAAAGAACAAATTTTTCAAAGATGTTAAGCATTATTTCTGGGACGACCCCTTCTTGTTTAAGGTTTGTGCGGATCAAGTCATCCGACGGTGTGTTCACGCCAAAAGCCAATGAAATTCTCAAGGCTTGTCATCATGGACCCAGGGGACATCATGGCCCGAACTACACCGCTAAAAGGTGTTTGACTCCGGTTTCTATTGGCCCATGATTTACAAAGATGCCCATGACCTCGTCAAATCTTGCGACTCTTGCCAACGTCATAGCAACATCTCTAAAAGAGATGAAATGCCTCAAAATGCTATTCAAGTGTGCGAGATCTTTGGCGTATGGGGCATTGACTTTATGGGTCCGTTCCGTCTTCTCGAGGGAACAAGTATATACTAAATGGCGGTCGATTACTTGTCCAAATGGGTGGAAGCGAAAGCGCTCCCACAAACGACGCCCGAGTAGTTGTGAAATTTTGAAGTCTCTCTTTACCGTTTGAACTCCCGTGCCATCATTAGTGATCGCGATGCGCACTTTGCAATGACCAATTCGCAAAAGTCATGCTTAAATCGGTGTCACTCACCGTCTTTCTACCGCGTATCACCCCCAAACTAGTGGGCAAGTGGAAGTTTCGAATCGTGGTTTGAAAAGAATTTTGGAGAGGACCGTAGGTGAAAACCGTGCCTCTTGGTCGGACAAACTTGAAGATGCACTTTGGGCCTTCCGTACCGCTTTCAAAACACCCATCGGGTGTACTCCTTACAAGCTTGTGTATGGAAAGGCGTGTCATCTCCCGATCGAGCTCGAGCACAAAGCCTATTGGGCCTTGAAGCATGCCAATTTTGACCTTAAGTCCGCGGGTGATCACCGGAAAGTTCAACTCAATGAATTAAATGAACTCCGTGATCAAGCCTACGAGAACTCGTTGATTTATAAGGAAAAGACAAAGAAGATCCATGACTCAAAGATTAAGAACCGCGTTTTCAACGTTGGTGACTGAGTCCTTCTTTTCAATTCTAGATTGAAAATCTTCTCGGGAAACTTAAGACCCGTTGGACGGTCCATTCACCATTGCCAAAGTTTTTCCATATGGCACCGTCGAGTTATCTCAAACCGACGGGCCAAACTTCAAGGTGAATGGACATAGATTGAAACATTATTTTGGAGGGACATACCATCCTTGGTTGTCCCGGATCTACAAACTTTCCCCATGAACCAATGAATGCGGGGATCGAGTCAAGCTAGCGACTCGGGAAACAAAAACATAGCACACTATATGGGTTTTCACCGTATTTCGATTTCTTTCTACTTTCTACCACCCTAGTGTGGGGAGTTGCCCATTGTTGTATAAAGGTTTTCAAAAAAAAAAAAAAAAAAAAAAAAAAAAAAAAATCCAAATAATGGCCATAGTATTTCCCTTTACGTTCTCGGTTTCGGCATAACCGTAGGTACTTTGAATATTGAGGGCAATATTCATTTCTAGTGTGGGGAATTCTCGCGAATTTTATCATATGTTATCCACCCAATTCCCCGTTTTGGCCAAAATTTTTTTTTTTTTGGAGTAAGTGTTTTGCACTTACTCATTTGGTTATCGATCCGCCTTGTCTAATAAACAAAAGGATTGGCTAATCCGAGAGCAAATGGCTCTTGGTAAAGATTTATCAAATCCGTTGACGGCTTGCAATTTGCCCAAAATTGTATGGTGTTCACTCACCATATCTTTAATTAGTAAAGAGTTGGCTAGCCCGCAAGTTTATGGCTTGTGGTAAAGGCGATTGGAAAACCATAATTGGTAGTCGACTCACCAAAGATAATATTGATAATTTATCTAAGAGTTGGCTAGTCCGAAGCAAGCGGCTTCGGTAAAGACAAATCAAAACCGTTGAAAGTCGGTGGTTTGCTCAAAATCATATGGTTATCGATGTACCATAGTTCTTACTTGAGCTGAAACATTTGGCTACTCGAGTAATGGCTTTTGGTAAAGAGACTCAAATCCATTAAGTTTTCTCAAAAGATTGCTAGGGACTAGCAATGTTTTAGTGTGGGGATTTGATGAGTGCGTATTCACTCATCATTTTAGGTCAATCTGAATCGCAAAACATCTAAAACACTCCAAATGCATCAAAATACTAAAAATATCTCAAAATTGTGTTTTACATGTTTCGGATGCAAAATTATTGAAAAAGCGAACAAAGTTTGCATAATTGGCGTTTCAGGTCCCCCTTTCAAAAATTGACATAAATAGTCCACGAGCACGTAATTTAAAAGAAAAGTCACCAAAGGTCCTTTTGAAATCATAAGTTGTCATAATTAGTCCTTTGGTGAAAAATTTCAAAAGTTTGAGAAATTACAGTTTTGATCCTGGATTTTAAAATTGTCAAGTTTAATCCTTGGGTTTCACAACATGGCATAAATGGTCCTCAACCTATTTGAGATTCACAAGTATGGACCTTGGATTACATTTTCACAATTTCATGAATGGTCCTGGATTTTCGGTTTGGCACTTTTGGTCCTTAAATGTTAAATGGTTTCATAATCTATCCTAAGTCCAAAACTACCCAAACATACAACAACTGGTCCAACCCTTATCCAAACCGGTCAAACCCTCCCACCCGGTCAATGGATAACACAACCCACATCCTCTTTCTTCCCCATTCCTTCCCGCCCAAAAAAAGACAACAACACCCAAGAAACTCGGACCTGCTCCTCCTTTCCTTCCCGTAAATAAAATAATACCATCCTTTTCCCTGTTTCTCATTTACCCAACACAACCCATACCAAGACACTCAAAACCTCTTACCGGATAAACCCAAATCCCAAACCCACTACCCAAGTTTTCCCCTCATCCCAATATCCAAGTTTCGGCAATCCCGGGCTTAAAGGCCCGTGGATGGCTCTAATATGTCTCATATTGTACCTAACTCTATTGGATGGCTTGGATGAACCCAAAGAAAGCACAAAGATTGGTTTTTGGCTTGACTGCCCTCACACAAGAAACACAAGATGTTGAAGCTTGAAGACCTAGAGTAGTATAAATAGGACAGCTTGTAGCCACATTGAGGGCACCCCTAGTTTTTAATAGAAATATTTCAGCTTAAGTTTTTCTTTGAATTGTAATCTTCAACTTTATTTGAATGAAAAAGCTACTTTGAATTTAACTTGTTCTTTTTTAGTGATTATTAATCTTTGTTGTTAGTTAAGGTGTTTGATTTTCGGAAAGAAAAGAAAAGGGGTCAAATGCTTTGAAAAAGAGTGTTTGGTTTAGGCGAGATTTGGTCTCAAAAACACTTTTAACCCGTTTGACTTGTCAAAGTCAAAGTCTTTTCATGTTCTAAGTAAATTAGGAGAGTTAGAAATTGGTCTACCAAGTTGTGTGCAAGTTCATAAAAAAAAAGTAGTGTTCTTGTCTAAATGGTTCAAGAAATGGGTGCTAACTCAGGCCCCACTCAAGTGCTTGTTTGATGGCTAAAATAAGCAAAACTTGTTATTTTACTAGGTCATTAAGTCACCAATTCAGTTGTGTCCACTCCTACCTCAAATAAGCGCAACTTGTCTAAATTTGGAATTTGGGCCGCCAATTCCTTTGTTTTCTTCTTGTCTCGAACCAAAAGTCTAAATAGTTAAAAGTCAAGTCGATCTCGACTTATTTTCAAGCCTTAAACAGCTTATCCATGGTCCCAATTTGCTTTTCTTGAATCTCTACCACCCTAACTTTTGTTTTGCAGCTTGATCTTGCTTGGAAGCTCACTTTTTTGCTTATTTGGATCTGATAGGACTTAAGTAGTTCAGTTAGCCTAGGTTTAGTGCCCTTTTTGCTTATTAGGAGCTTACTTAAGTTTGTGCTTTGTTCAGTTTATCAAGTAGCTTTTAGGATTCCCCTTAGTGTAGCTCTTATACCAACTGCTTACCCCTCTTCATTTTTAACTTATTCTAGTTAGTTTTAGCTCATTTCCAATCTTATTTGCCTTTTCCATCATGGTATAATCATCAAATTTGCTTGTCCTCTCTTGTACAAACCCAAGATAGCTATAGGGGTGTTTGGTTTTTAGCTTTAAAAGGTGTTTGTTTGCTTTACTGTCCAAAACAGTGAGGAAAAAGCAGTTTGAACTGCTTATTGCAATCTCTTCAAAAGTTTCATCTTTACAAAAGAGTCTTAGTTTGGTCTTATAAACAAGTTTCAAAAAGAAAAACAACAAAAAGGGTGTGTTTGGTTTTAAATTTGTCAAAGAAGCAAAGTAGTTTTGTTTGTCTTAGTTACTGTTGGAATAAGCAGTTTCTAACTGCTTATTTCAAGGATTTCAGAAAAGTTGTTTTTACAAAAAGTCTTCATTTTGACAAGGTCCTTAAGTTTCAAAAAGAAAAAGTTGAAAAAAAAATGTTTTGCAAAAACTGGCATGGTGGGACTCGAACCCACGCCCACCCACCACCAACAATCCCTAATCCGGCAAGCAAGTGGTGCAAAACTAAGGCAAAAAGAAGAGGTCTAAAGGGTCCCCTCGTCAACTCCAGGTGGACCAAATATGGTCGCCACCCACATATAAACTCGCCGACCGACCATATAAAAATCTACCCATAGGGAAATAGACGGCATCGAGTCCAAAACCTCATTTAAAAGGGTAGTCCGATCCACCAAGTTGAAGGCATTTGAGAAGTCAAAGAAGCATAGCCAACCCACCCATCCGAATGAAACTCATGTAAGAATATGTTCGCGCTATGGAGCACGGCTTCGCCCACTGGGACTCCCACCCCAAACCGAAAATCACCAAGGTAATTGGACATCTCCTTCGACACCCCTCATAGCCACCTTGATACCAGGCCTCCTCCAAATCGTGCCCACGGAAATAGGCCTAATCCCATTGTTCGGTTTGAGCAACGGTGTGAGGGGCGCAGATGCAACAAACTCCGCCAAAACCTTAGGGCACCTCCCCCCAAACATAAATTAACCACCACAGAGATAACCTTGAGTAACCCAACAGCGATCGCCGACCCCTCTCCACAAAAAGCATCTAAAATGTGTTGGGCCCTCAATCCGTCCCGCCCACAAGAAGTCCCTTTTGGGAAAGATTGAATACACCCAAGTACGCTATCAACATCTACAACAAGTGGAGGCTCGAGAGCAAGGAAACATGCATAACCGGGAGGAAGTATGGGATTCTTAGCCAACAACGTCACAAAGTATCCACTATAAGGTGCAACCCCAAGAACATAATACTTTAACAAACCAAGTTGAAATGCCCGTCCAAAACTTCCTCAAACATTGTTTAACATTAGAACACACTGCTGAGCTACCGGACCCAGAGCCAAGCCCATCCTCTCCCGGGGCCACCCTCAAGGGTTGGGCAAAAAGCGAGAGAATAAGTTCATCAAAACCATCCCCACCCCAAGCAGCCAACGACCGTTGAATACTGAGGCATTGCAAAGACTTCCTATTACCATACTTGTGCTCCTAACGGTTAGAAGGCCTGAAAACACGTAACGTGCAACGCGGTAACAACAAAAGTTTTACCCACGCCTCAATAGATGTTGGCATAGCCGCCACTTTACCCGGAGCAGCAACTAAAGCATGAGAAAAAGCCATACGATAGCTATGAGGGATGCTCTTAACAGTCGTGATAGGTAGGGAGAACACACGATCAAGGAGGACTTCATCCAACACCACCCCTCCCAAAGGAACCACTTCCCTCCCAACACGTGGCCTAGCGATCCCTACTATAAACTCCTCAACATCTCCCAGAACCCACTTGAACCGAGCCAACCCATCCTCATGATGGCATGCCCGATCTGTTAATACAAATAAACCGTAAAACGCTTATTAATATTTTGCGATCTCTTTGTGTTTTGTTGATAACAAATATAATGTTATCTTAAGTATAATTATAAGGATACATGTTATTTTTGTAAAGCATTTACATATAGCCATTTAAATACAAAATGTAGTAATTAAGCATTTGTTGTAATAGTTTATTAGGATGGGTAAAACCATAACCCATGGACCATAACCCATGGATCTTAACCCATACCTAAGTTGGCTAGATACAATGTATACTTAGATACATTGAATCTAAAGAAAACCCATGGACCAACCCATAACCCATGACCCATAACCAAAAACCCATGGGCAAAGAGGAGCTGCCCACGGATCCCTAGGATTACACTAGACGGATCCCAAGTGGAAGGGATCCGTGGATCCGGGAACAAGAAGATTTTTGCCTATAAATAGAGAGCCATTTCTTCATTCTAACTCACCCTCTTCTTACTAAATCTCTCAAACACTCTCATTCTCTTCTAACATATAGATCACTTGATCTAGAGAGTTGTTCTTCTTTCTTTCTATTGTGATCCTCATATAGGTCCTTCTCTAAGGCGAGATCACGAGCATTCTACAAGTCATCCAAGCAAGGGGTCCTTGATTGATTTGTCACCCGCAAGATTTCAGAGCTAAGATCTTGTATTTGATATTTCACATATTTGTTGTGTAATAGTCGTGTTGGTTTGGTCCACCGTGTTACGGACTCGGTATCTAGCTTTGTACCGAAAAGTGTAAGCAACGCTGTGAAGGCTTCTCCGCCAAGTGAAGGAGTTTGTTGACATAGTGCTTGAACTCTCGAGTAGGTGACTCGGGAGTGGAGTAGGCAAGGAAGGTGTCCTTGTAGCCGAACCACTATACATCGGTTGTGTCTTTTCTTTCCTTCGCTTTACTTTATTTACTTGCTTTATCATTAGATCTATACTTTCTCTACATCCATAAGATCTCACATATTAACGAATCTAAAGTTTTGAAACTAACGAAAATCGGCAAAACTATTCAACCCCCTTCTAGTTTTCCACAATTGGCATCAAGAGCTAAGTTTATAAAAGTTTTAAAGTAAAATTGTATTTTAAAACTTTTCGATCACTATGGGTTCCGAAAATTATAAGGAAGGGCAATCTATGCAACCACCACCACTACTTGAAACTAATGGTTTTATATATTGGAAAATAGATTCAAACATATGTGAAATCTAAAGATATTGATCTTTGGTACATTATTGTTGAAGGCGACTTTGAGGCTACCTCAAAAGACGATAAAGGAATTTAGTTAACATACCTCATGATAAACTAAATGATGAAATGAAGAAAAGCTTTCTAAAAATAGTGAAGCAAAATGGTTTTATATAATGCTTTACCGAAAAGGAATTCAAAGAATTTCTATGCTTAAAACCTCTAAAGAAATTTGGACTTTTTAGTTGTAACTCATCAAGGCAACCAACAAGTTAAGAATAATAAATTGATTTATTTGTTCAACAATATGAACAATTTTCAATATCGGATGAGGAAACTATAGATCATTCTTTTGCTAACTTTAATACTATTATTACATCGTTACAAGCACTTGATGAATCTTTTCTAGCCGTAACCATGTTAGGAGATATCTAAGGGCACTTCCATCAAGTGGAGATCCAAGGTGACGGCGATCAAGAGTCAAAAGATTTGACAATCCTCACCCTCGATGAACTCATAGGCAACCTAAAAGTCTACGAGCTTGTCCTTGCCAAAGACCAAGCCTCAAAGGTAAAAGAGAAACACAAATCTCTTGCCCTTAAAGCCAAAAAGGCTTCAAGCGATGAAGAGAACTCTCTCGAGTAGTGACGACGAGGAGTACGCTATGGCGGTAAGGGACTTTAAAAGTTCTTTAAGAAAGGGAAGATACGCCAAACAACCATATGACGATAAGAAAGGCTTTCGAAAAGCAAAGAGGACGAGAAGCCAAAGGATGATCGATTTGCTTTAAATGTGGGGACCCAAACCACTTTATTAGTAAGTGTCCCAAACGGGATGATCATAAAGCGCTCGTGAGCGGCACGTGGGGAATGAGCGACGAGGAGGACGAAGAAATTTGTCTCATGGCAAATGACGAGGTATGTCACGAATACTATAGTAGTTCATCACTTGATGACGACTCTTTGCATAATGAATATGACAAACTATGCAACATTAGCTTAAAACTAATTAACAAAAATAAGCTTTTAAAGAGTCAAAACCAACGCTTAGATAAAGAAGTCATAGAATTAAAAGCAAAACTAAAACGCTTAGAAAAGGGTAAAATAGCAAGTGGTGAATGTGAACTTTATGCTCAACTTCAAACACTAGTTGATCATCTAGATTCTAAAATTGCTAGAATGAGTACGAACACCTTAGATACAATACTAGATGGTGTTAAAACCGTAACAACCTAAAAGGCTTAGGTATTCAACAACTTGATCCATCAACTAGTGAAAGTAAAGAAACAAAATTTGTTAAGGCGCTAGAAAACCAAACATCATCGCTGTGGCGGATCCCACGGATCCCCAAAAGGGAACCGCTAGTGTACGCATTGTGATCCGTGGATCCGTAGCAAACAAAGAGTAATAACGTAGCATCTTCATCTAGAACCGATTTTGTTATCATTAATAGGAAGAAACCAACTCACGCCACCACTAGACAACCACCTCCAAAATATAATCCTACTTTTGCAAGAAACAAAGCTCCATCTTTTCAAAACCTAATTCATTTAGAGACCTAATAACGCTTATCCAAGAAGTAACCATCAAATGGGATGGAACCCAAATATGCAAAACGGTTTTCCTTTTCAAAACTTTGCTCCATGGAATGCATATTCATCTTATCCATACATGTCTAACATGAATGGAATGTTTAACACTAATGGACCCATGAACAAATGGGGACCAAACTTTGAGTTTATTATTGTTTTAGGTGTGCTTAAAGGTCGATCTAGACCCCGATGAATGGGTCAAGGATAGCGGGTGCACGAGGCACATGACCGCAATAGGATCTATTCTCCACATATGAACCCGTAAATGGAGGTAATGTGGTGTTTGGAAATAGCAAAGTAGAATCATCGGTAAAGGTACGATTTCTAACAAATCTCTAACCATTAACGATGTGTGTCACGAGAAAACCTAAACTTTAATCTCTTAAGTATAGGACAAATATGTGATAAAAAGTGCAATGTACTTTTACCAAACCGTAGTAAGATACTAAAAATGGCATAACCATAGGAAGAGGAATTAGGAAACATGGAGTCTATGTCATTAAAATTGGTAATGAACCTAAAGACAAACTTTGTCTTACCTCTATGGATGATACTCACCTTATGGCATCAAGATTGGGTCATGCCAATATGCGACTTCTTCAATCGCTATCATCCAAAGATCTAGTAAGAGATCTACCTAAGTTAAAATATGAACATCACTTTTGTGATGCTTGTAATGTAGGAAAACAAGCTCATTCTAGTCATAAAGCTAAAAACATGGTGTCAACAACTAGGTGTCTAGAATTACTACATATGGATTTATTTGGTCCATCCGCTATCCAAAGTTATGGAGGCAACTACTACACTTTGGTCATAGTGGATGACTACTCTAGGTATACATGGACAAAATTTTAAAGAACAAAACGGAAACCTTTAATTATTTTGAAATATTAAGCAAAAGATCCAAAGACAACTAGAAGTCCTATAGTGTCCATTAGGACGGATCATGGTAGGAATTCGATAATGAAGTGCAATTTGAGCCTTTTGTGACGCTAATGGTATTACTCACAACTTCTCGGCCCACGACTCCACAATCGAATGGGGTAGTAGAAAGAAAGAATAGAACCCTACAAGAAATGAGTCGAACAATGCTTAATGAACAATCCATACCTCAAAAGTTTTGGTGTAATGCCGTTGATACTTCAACGCACATACTCAATCGAGTCTTAATAAGACCAATCTTAGGTAAAACTCCATATGAGTTACTCCGAGGCAAAAGCCTACGTTAAATCACCTTAGAGTCTTTGGAAGCAAATGTTTTATTCTTAACACTAAAGATTACCTTACAAAATTTGATCCTAAATCAACCAAGGTATCTTTCTAGGTTATTCGCCAAATAGCAAAGCTTACGCTATATTAAACAAAGAAACAATGAAGGTAGAAGAGTCATTAAATATAAAATTTGATGAAAGTCCACCCAAACCCTCTCCACCTCTTGTCGATGACGAGATCATAGAAAGTGATGCTATAGTAATAAAGAAAAAGATAAATGAAGAAGAAGAACCTTTAAATGATGAAATCATAAACATTAAAGAGTCCAAAGATCACCCCGTAGATAAAGTTATAGGAAAGCTAAACGAACGAACATTAAGGTCTCAAGTTCAAAATCAAAGTAGCTTGTTTTGTTTCGCTTCAACCATAGAACCTAGGAATACACAAGAAGCCATAAAAGATGAGAGTTGGGTAATGGCTATGCAAGAAGAACTAAATCAATTCGTTTCTAATGATGTTTGGACGCTTGTCCTCCACCTAGTAATCAAACCATAATAGGAACCAAATGGGTTTATAAAACAAATTAGATGCAAACGGAGTAGTGTCTAGGAACAAGGCTAGACTCATGCCCAAGGGTATAACCAACAAGAAGGAATAGACTTTGATGAGACCTATGCCCCGTGGCTAGATTAGAGTCTATAAGAATACTTTTGCGATGCTTGTGCTAATGATCTAAAGCTTTATCAAATGGATGTCAAAAGCGCTTTTCTAAATGGTTTCATTAATGAAGAAGTATACGTAGCTCAACCTCCGGCTTCATCGATTTTGAAAACCCAAACATGTATATAAATTAAAGAAAGCCCTTTACGGTCTTAAACAAGCTCCAAAAGCTTGGTATGATAGACTCAAGTCATTTTTAATTAAACACAACTATACCATGGGGTTAGTTGACAACACACTTTTACTAAGAAAAGAGAGTCACATATAATCATAGTGCAAATATATGTAGATGATATTATATTCGGATCCACTTGTCAAGACATGTGTGATGATTTCTAAAATCATGCATGACGAGTTCGAGATGAGTATGATGGGAGAACTTAGTTTCTTTCTTGGTCTACAAATTAAACAAGTAGAAGATGGTATCTTCTTTAATCAATCTAAATACATAAAGGAGATGTTAAAGAAATTCGGTCTAGAAGAGTCGAAACCAATTAGGACACCAATGTCATCCGACACCAAACTCACAAAAGATGAAGACGGCGAATCCGTAGATAATACTAAATATCGTGGCATGATAGGTAGTCTTCTACCTCACGGCAAGTAGGCTTGATATCATGTTTAGTGTTTGCTTATGTGCTAGGTTTCAAGAAGACCCTAAAATATCACACCTAGAAGCCGTAAAAGGATATTTAGATACATTAAGGGTACAACACAATTAGGATTATGGTATCCTAAGGGCACGGAGTAGAAACAATTGTATATGCAGATTCGACCATGCAGTGATTACGTTGATAGAAAAGTACAAGTGGGTATGTACTTTCATGGGATGTTGTTTAACGCCTTGGTTTTCTAAGAAACAAACGGCACTAGCTATATCAACAACCGCCGAGTACGCCTCCGCCGCAAAGCATGCCAACAAGCACTATGGATGAAACAAGCGTTAGTCGACTACGACATTCATCTAAGCGACATAGCCATCCTATGTGACAACAAAGGTGCCATCGACTTAAGCAAGAATCCGTATTGCATTCTCGCACAAAGCATATAGAGATTCGACATCACTTCTAAGAGACAATGTTCAAAAGGGGAACATCTCTATTGAGAAGGTAGCATCCGAAGACAACATAGCCGACGCCCTCACCAAACCGCTGAAGGGAACAATTCAACCTACTTGCCTTGGTCTTGGTCTAATGGAACAAACGTCAGAACTTATTTGACTCTACAAGGTATGTAAACACTAGCCTTCTTCTTTCTCGAGTCTAGGATCTCTATTTCACGCACAACTCACAAACAATACGGAATTTTCAAAACCCAAGATAAGTTTTCAACTTATAGCTTTTTTTTTTTTTAAACAAACACATACATTTTCAAAGAAAACTCTTTTCAAAATGTTTTCTAAAAGAATGATACCTTCCCAGATCAATTTCACAAAAGCAATTTCTCACGCCTAGGACAAATCGCTTTTCATTATTAATACAAAGTAAAACCCGCTTTCATTGCATCTCATGTCTTTTGAATGCTAAAGGGACACATAACTAATATGTGTTTTCGGCACATTCATTTAAGCAACAATGAATTAGAGCATTGATAACACTCAATTACGTACTTATGTACTAAATATGTGTTTTCGGGTTATCTCAATAGGATGCTTTTTCTACTTCTAGTTTATTTTTCTTTTCCTTTTAGAGGTCGAGATAACCGCAACTCCAAATAGTTTGCATATAGGCACACAATAGGCAAAAATGTTTCCAAAAGGAAAATTTTGTGTCGCTCGAATCACTGCACCCACGGATCCCAAATTCATGCCGGACGGATCCTCAAGGAAGGATCCGTGGGATCCGTGAGATGTGTCGCTTTTACCTTCTATTTTTCTCACTTTGGATGAAAAATCCACATTTGTTTTATTTTTGAGTATGCTCTTTAATGCTTGTGTTCTCATGATCACATGCCTTAAATTCATATCTAATCATTAGATTTTAATCCACATTTTGGGTCAAGCATTCATTACAATGCTTTGTTTTTCTATATATAGAACTCCCAAAATGCTTGCATAATCCATCTCATCCTCACAAACACAATACACCATGTCATCCACAAACCCTTTAGATGAATCACCTAGTACAAACAATCATCTTCATGATACCCAAACCTTTGTACTACCACCATCCAAAATACCACAATCAAACTCTAGGATATCCGCACGGATTAGTATCCGATCTTGTTGCTTAGCAAAACCAACCTCAAATGGTTCTTCCTCAACAAACAACTCACCACAAGATGCTTCCTTTATAGCACCTCCTCATCACCAACAAGTACACCAACTTCATCACCACCTAAAGTCACTCTTTGGAACTCCTTAAGACTCCAACAAGATCTAAACAACCTAAACAAAAAGAAATAGTCTTTTCAACACCCCCACATCTCCAAATACTATTTTTCAAGATCTTGAAACATCACCACCATTAGCTCCCATCACATTACAAGAACATCTAGGTTCTTTTCCACCACCATTTACAAACATTCCGGATGTTGATCCATATTTTCCTATTTTTCCACCACATCTTCCGTGATAACTCAAATCAAAACAACCCGAAAACTTCCGCACTCATTACCCACATCATTTACATTGTGAACATTGCCAATCCACTAGGGAAATCGCAATAGAAGTTAGGGAAGAAATGCGTTTCATACTCAACCTCATCCTTGATCGCATCAATACCATCACTCATCAAAACCTCCATCCATAACCTTATGCAAGCATGGAAGGAATCACTACTACTATTTTCTATTTTTAGTATTTTTTTTTCTTTTGAAGTCATTTTCAAGAACAAGTCTTGTTCTTATTGTTACATGCTTGTACGTGGCATAAATACCACTACAATTTGTTGTTTTATTACAAGGCCTTGTTTACATACCTTGGCTCCCAATCTTGATTCTCGCCAATCACAAGATTATTTAAGCATGTTACTAACCTTTCTTTTGTAGGATTTTATTTTTCTTTCACTTGACGCCCAAACAAGGGGAGCTACCGTCAAGGGGAGTTAGCGTTATTTCTTCCATGGTTAACTTTTGTTTCGACAAAAGGGGAGAAGAAGTAAACTTAGGGCTTTCAAAATTACATCTATTCTTAAGTTTTACTCATCATAACATTATGTTTTGTCATCAACAAAAGGGGAGATTGTTAATACAAATAAACCGTAAAAACGCTTATTAATATTTTGCGATCTCTTTGTGTTTTGTTGATAACAAATATAATGTTATCTTAAGTATAATTATAAGGATACATGTTATTTTTGTAAAGCATTTACATATAGCCATTTAAATACAAAATGTAGTAATTAAGCATTTGTTGTAATAGTTTATTAGGATGGGTAAAACCATAACCCATGGACCATAACCCATGGATCTTAACCCATACCTGTTGGCTAGATACAATGTATACTTAGATACATTGAATCTAAAGAAAACCCATGGACCAACCCATAACCCATGACCCATAACCAAAAACCCATGGGCAAAGAGGAGCGCCCACGGATCCCTAGGATTACACTAGACGGATCCCAAGTGGAAGGGATCCGTGGGATCCGGGAACAAGAAGATTTTTGCCTATAAATAGAGAGCCATTTCTTCATTCTAACTCACCCTCTTCTTACTAAATCTCTCAAACACTCTCATTCTCTTCTAACATATAGATCACTTGATCTAGAGAGTTGTTCTTCTTCTTTCTATTGTGATCCTCATATAGGTCCTTCTAAGGCGAGATCACGAGCATTCTACAAGTCATCCAAGCAAGGGTCCTTGATTGATTTGTCACCCGCAAGATTTCAGAGCGAAGATCTTGTATTTGATATTTCACATATTTGTTGTGTAATAGTCGTGTTGGTTTGGTCCACCGTGTTACGGACTCGGTATCTAGCTTTGTACCGAAAAGTGTAAGCAACGCTAGAAGGCTTCTCCGCCAAGTGAAGGAGTTTGTTGACATAGTGCTTGAACTCTCGAGTAGGTGACTCGGGAGTGGAGTAGGCAAGGAAGGTGTCCTTGTAGCCGAACCACTATACATCGGTTGTGTCTTTTCTTTCCTTCGCTTTACTTTATTTACTTGCTTTATCATTAGATCTATACTTTCTACATCCATAAGATCTCACATATTAACGAATCTAAAGTTTTTGAAACTAACGAAAATCGCAAAACTATTCAACCCCCTTCTAGTTTTCCACATTCAATATTAAGTTAAAAGAGATTAATTATATGTCAAAATATTTTAAATCAAGTTAAAGAGATTAATTATATGTCAAAATGTTTTAAATCAAGTTAAAAGAGATTAATTATATGTCAAAATATTTTAAATCAAGTTAAAAGAGATTAATTATATGTCAAAATGTTTTAAACCAAGTTAAAAGAGATTAATTATATGTCAAAAGAATTAAATCAAGTTGAAGTGTTCAAATCTATGCCAAAAGGTTCCTATCAAGTTAAAAGAGTTCAAATATATATGTCGAAGGGCTCAAAATCAAGGAAAGTGGTTCAAATAATAGTGTTCATAACATAGTATCAATTTAGTTCGGGCATAATCTACTTACTAGCATAAGTAGTGAAACAACAGTTATTTAAGTTCATATAAGTGTAAGGTAAAAGCAAGTAGTTGAGCATGTATCTCCCCCAAAGAGTTTATAAAACAATTGAACGAGTAAAAGTGGGGCTACTAACTCACCTGATGCAATGATTATGATGACAAAATTGGATACACTGAAATGAGGTGCAATCTCTATCTGCAACCTAATATGAATGATATGTTCTAATGTAAGTCATGAAACAATGTCGTGCATGCAAACTCATATGATATCCATACCACTTGTACATTTTTGAAAATAAAGTTTATCGCCGAAATATATGTTTATGACATCTCGTCATGTTATAAAAAATTTACAAGTACTTACGTTGAAACGACATCCTACGATAGTCGTTTAGTGATTTATCAAGAAATTATAGTTTTTCGTCGCAAAATAATGTACTTTGATAATTCGTGAAAGTGGCTAAGTGGCCTCGAAAAGCTAGTCGTAAAATAGTGAATATCGAGTGTTAGGAAACAAACTCACGATTTTGGAATGCTTGTAACATTATCTAAAAGTCGTAACACCGAACTTTTGTCCATACGATTCTCGATCCTAGATAAAATGATGGTGAAGTGAGGTAGTCGGGCTAAAATGCAAATTCGCGCTGGAAAGTTTGAGAGGTCATAAGTTACTCGTTATAAATCCGTTTGACGAACGGCTGGACATTTTGTAAAATAGGCCAGGTGAACTAACTTTTATTCAGATATACTATTTTACCAAAACCAACTCGATTATTGAGAAAAACGGCTCCAAACATGGGTACCCCGAAAAGACAATTTCAACACTTAGAAATATTTTAGTAAAAGCTGATGGAAATAAGTTGTGAACGTCGGTTTTCAAATGCTTGTATCTCGGTCATTATAAGCTCGTTTTCTACGATCTATATATCCTTGGTTTCGTGTTAATGTTTACTAATATATTTTTGATAAATCGACTCATTTAGATAAGGTTTAAAACTCATTTTTGCCCCTTAAATAATCCTTGACAGCTTGTATTTTTCAGAAAATTAGTTTTCGTCGCAAAACTTGAAAATAGCTTAACTTCTTCATTATAAATCCGTTTTAACCCGTTCAAGCGACCACGGTTTCGTTTTAAAGTATATTTTTTGAAAATATAAACCAAAATATCCCATGACCTGTCAAAATTTCCAGATTTTGTAAAAACGATCAGACCTCAATTTTAAGTTGTCGAAAATAATTTTTCTAATGTAATACTTGTTCTAACCACTTCAAATCAACACCAAATCTATTCTAAACCTACCATGCACCTTCTTAGGGTGTCATGGGTTCCTAAACTTCATCAACAATGATATGTTTCAAAGGATTAATTACAGGATGATTAAAACTCATAATAAGTACTAAAAACAAATAAAAGTGGTATAAATACATATGATACTTGCATGTTTTCTTACTAGAATGATAAAATAACTCAAGTAAGACTATGAAAGATTAGTAAAGATCATGAAAAGCTTAATAGTTGTATGATGAGGTTTAAGGTAACTAGGTACTAATTACTTCTTGATTTTTATTTCAAAATCTTATATAGAAGTATACTAGGGTTTGTTTATGCACTTGATCTTGAAAAAATATTATGTTTCTTCCTTGTTCTAGCCTTGGCCGAATATCACAAATGAAAGGAGAGGTTTTGATTTGTTTTTCACCTTTGTATTATGTGTTGTATGTGTTTATGATAGTATAATATGAGTATATTTGCAAATATCTAATCAAAACAAGAGTATGTGTACACTAGCCAAGATATTTATAAAATTTTGATGACTAAGGGGGGTGTTTGGTCGGCAATGGCATAATAGGGAATAAGGTGACGAGTTTTTGTTAGTTAAATGTATTTAAGTGTAAGTATTATGTATATTTTGTAAATATAATTAAGTATTTAGTGTAGCGTTAGCTAGAAATCGATTTTAACGGAACAAAATAAAATATATCAAGTCATAAAATTATAAAATACATTTCTCGCAAGAATTGAGTGAATAAATAATTATCGAGTTGAATTTACGAAAACCGTCAGAATATATATATATATATATATATATATATATATATATATATATATATATATATATATATATATATATATATATATATATATATATATATATAACAATTTATATACAAAATAAATTTAAAACATCGGTAAACTAATTATATAATTTTATAGTCTTAAAATGAGTATAAAAATATATTAGGATAATTGTTGGAAGTGTCGGATCAATTATTCAAAATAAATGATCGCATGATAAGATTTATTTAATAGAAAAATATACGTTAATGAAATATGCAAGCCCACGCATGAACTAAGTATGAAAACGATGTTATCATGATATGTAGATTAACTCTAGTCTATATGAAGTGTCCTCAATGATTTTTCATGAATACGCAGCTAAACCCTTACAGTTACGCGAATTTGACACTCATAAAACTAGTTTACGATAAATGATGAATAAAAATCATGAATATAAATTTTTCTCCGGGAATGAATAGTGTTTTGTGAATAGTAAAATTTTGAAATTACCTCTCAAAATATCAGCTCGACTTAAAAAATGATGAATAGTAACCGATGAATAGTAAAAAATTTTAAAGTTTGCAAAATGACCGGAAATTGGGAATTGTGACAGTAGGGGTTATAGATGATAAGGAATGGGAAAGATAATAAAAAAATGTGCTTGGTAGAGGATAATGCAATGACCCATTACCCAATAGTGGGTAATGAGCCATTACCCAACAAATTGGATGGAATACTTTTCTTTCCCTTTTTTACCCACCATTATCATTGCCTTTTCCTTTCCCTTTCTAAGTTTGAACCAAACACACCCTAATAATTTCCAAAAAGTCATCCATATCTCTATTATATAACACGCCATAAAAAAAATTTACTATTGTGTTAATTCATAGTTAAGTTGATATAGTTTATAAGTTGATGGAAATGAATGATGAAAAAATGTTGATGTTATTGTTGAACAAGTTTCAAAAAAAATAGGTTAGTATACTGTGATCTTTATTTATTGTGTTTTTATGTTTAATAATCTATATTCATATTTCTTTTGTGTATATTTTACAGATCCATCCCATTCTTGCTCCCAATCTTAATATGTCTTTCAATCCAAATTTGTTAAATTGGAACTAAGTTGATGTTATTGTCATCTCTGATGATGATGATGAAGACATGACAACGGTAGTTGTTTTGGACGCAAAAGTTTTGGTGCTTGATCGTCAAGGACCAACCCATGGTTTTCAAGCTATCTATTACAAGTCGGTGATGAAGTTGAAGAGGTCATTGATGGAAAGTATGTACGCATACTTGAGGCTACCTCAAAGGATGCATTGATCATTGAAATATTTCATTCCCTAGCCACCAACGCTCATTCATCTGTTGATATAATTTCAAGAGCAATCTTATCAAGTAAATTCTATCCTATGAAATTCTTAAACTCGCTCAATGTTGGTTGATTGCCCCCTCACTACTTGCGGTTGAAAAGTGGATGTCTGATTATTCTTTTAAGGAATCTCGATCCGAAAAATGGATTATGTAATGGCACAAGGTTGATATGTAAACGTTTTGATGCTAATGTCATCAATGCTGAAGTCGCTGTCGGCCAGCACGCTGATATTAGAGTGCTTTTCCGAGAATTTCTCTTGCTCCATCAAAAATGTTCTCTTTCAAACTAAAGAGAAAACAATTTCTTATGTGCCTTAGTTTTGCCATGACAATCAATAAAGCTCAAGCCAGACAATTTCAAATGTAGGTGTCTTTTTTACAGACTTTGTTTTCTTGCCTGAAGCTTTATGTTGCGCCTTAGCTTTTGATTATTTTATATTTTATGTATAAACATTATCCAAAACATCTAACCATAATATCATAATTATAACTCTTTAACACCATAATAAAATCTGATTACTATACACGCGAACTAATTAAAAAAAAAGTACCTTTAACGAAACAACTTGAATCTTCCATATTGATTCTGTTGAAAAAAGTCACTTGTCTTAATTTAATTAGCCATCTGACCATCTCCCATCAGACCACCAACCACCAATCAGCCCTTGTCATGAATCCTGATCGGCACCTTCATATTAAATATTTATAAAAAGTTGGCATCTATAAATTTAGTCATAAGACCAAACAACCAAAAAAAATGGCAGCCAAACCAATCATCAAAATTGCTGCCATCTGCGGATCACTTCGTAAAGCTTCTTACAACGCTGGTCTCCTTCGATCTGGTACTTTTTTTTTAACGAAAGGATTTTATTGCTACGCGTTAACTAGTTGTACCATATTTATATCTTGTTTTATCTGTTCATGACATGCGCAAATAAAAAAACAACGTGTGCAAGTCAATTTCCTTTTACTATGGACGTAATTTGAATTGCAGTGGTCGAGTTGAGTGAATCCATAGATGGAATTGCGGTTGAGTATCTTGATATATCGCCTTTGCCGATGCTGAATACTGATTTGGAAGTTGACGGGAAGTATCCGCCTGCTGTTGAGGCTTTTAGACAGAAGGTTTTGACGTCTGATTGTTATTTGTTTGCTTCTCCTGAAAATAATTACTCCGTCACTGGTAAGCTTTATATCCTTCATTAAAGTTCTTTTATATCCTTCATTAAAGTTGAATTAATTGTTTATGATATGAACCAAGTAAGATTGATTATGTATTAGGAAATTAGTCAAATTACGAGTCTGAGTGTTGACGGTATGTTTTGGAAGGGAGCTTTTAGTTAATAAGAGCTTGTAACGTACTAACGTTTAACATTTAGCGTTTATAATTGAAAGCTTGTTTTTATAGAGTGTGTTGATGAAAAGGGTGAAATTTTGCCAAATTCAATTTTTCCTATTTGAAAGAACAAATGCCAGGAGGATTATGGCTGGACCTTAGTTTTGATGATGTTGAAATATGTTAAGCTAGGTTGTGTATGTTGTTTATTGTTTCGAATTCGCAATTTTTCGTTGATGATTTATGAAATAGAGGTGATTTGAACACGCCAACTTTTGCCATGTACTTGTCATGTGTGAAGCAAACGTTGTTGCGGACATATGATATCCCTTTATGAAACAATTCATTGGTTTTGGCTATTTGCCTTTGTTTATGTAATCAATCACATATGGCTTCATTTAACATTGTCATCGATCTACTTAATATGACCAATCATTTCTTTTTGAACGATGTACGCATTTGCTCATTTTGAGACTTGAACCCACAAGCTATTGATTGGTGGGCTACCGGCCTACCATGCTCTTTCAAATTGTGAATCTAGTAGTACTTACAAATGGTTATAATTCATTGCTGTAGCGCCCTTAAAGAATGCATTAGATTGGGCATCAAGGCCACCAAATGTGTGGGCCGATAAGGCTGCTGCTATCGTAAGTGCCGGAGGAGGGTTTGGTGGAGGGCGGTCACAGTATCATCTTCGCCAAATTGGGGTCTTTCTTGATCTTCATTTCATTAACAAGCCTGAGTTTGTCTTGAACGCGTTCCAACCTCCTGCTAAGTTTGATAATGATGGTAATTTAATCGACCCTCAAGCTAAAGAGAGGTTGAAAGCTGTTCTTCTGTCTCTGAAAGCATTTACCTTGAGACTCCAGCAAGGTAACTGATAATGGATATGCATGCTATTGGCTGAAACTAGCTGTTTTCATGTATTTCTGTAAAATAAAAATGTGATCCATATACATTATTGTTGTGCTTCCTTTCTCTTCAAACTCGAAAGGAGGACTACCCTTGTGATGCGTGTGTACAATACACCTTTTTTATAGTTGCAATCATATCTGTTGAGAGATGACTTCATGTTTGAATTCTTGGACATTCATTGTAAAAACTAAAAACCCGCCATCAACTATACACGAAAAACAGCTGAAGTAGCTCTTAAACAAAATGATGATTCTGATTTGCATCCAACAATGTAGATACATAAGAACGTACAAAGTTTAAGTGCTATCTATCAATTTTCTTTTAAATGTATCATTGTGCATCGTATACATACCGTTGTAACTATTTATGCCCTATTTCAAGTGTTGAAACCATCAAGGGATAGAAGCCATATATACCCAAACAAGCAGACTACCACAAAAAACGATATCAACAGTCTACCACAGCACAACTGATAACCAACAACCTGAAATTTTAGAAATCAAACCACCTTGCTGCACCAGAGCCTGTAAAAATCAACACAAACTTGCAGGACCCAAATCAGCAATTCAGCTCGCACACAAACGACTCTGTCCGACCCAATACAGAGAAGAACCAAAGCCAAACGGTCCAAATAACACACTACGCCCATAAGCCCATTGACAGGATATGACCAAACCCTGAATAAGTAGTATGCGTCTTATAAGAGCATGTTATATAAAGAATTAATATTAGTATTACATACCATTGTCACATCTTACACCTTACATAGTGCTAACGGAGATCCACAAAGACGAGTATTACCAACAAACGAGCTCACAGAAGACTTATTCAGTGGCAAACTGCCAAACAACTGATTGGAACTAACATTCAACAACTTCAACCCTGTCACAGCTTCAGGAATGTTCCCAAACGTACGCAACAAATCCAATGTCTTCAAAGTCGTAGGAAACTTCAAACTCCCATAATTAAACTTCAATCTACCTTGACACTGAAAATTCCACCAAAGAATCCATGCGATTCAACAACTTCGCAGCACTCCCCCTGATCTCATTCTCAGGTAAACCAATGTAGTCGGAAAACTACGCCTCAGATGGATTTTAATCGCCTAGTTTAATCCTAATCCTGCATTTTGCAAGTTTTAAAGTGTATAAAATGGGATATGAAGTCACCCATGCAGGAAAATGTTTTAAATGAAACTGATCGTACGATAATCAAGCGATTTGATACCTTTTATGTTCATAACAGGAAAAGGGTCGATTAGTTCGTTATGGGATGGATCATGATTAAATATGATTGTTAGATTATCATAAAGTTTCAATAGGTATCCTGAAAAATTATTCCTTGACAAATTTAAAGTGTTCAGAGCGTGAAAGTTCCCTAAAACCCGGGAATTGCCCCGGTTAATGAATTATGTTCTAGTTCAAGGTACGACAGCAAGGCGGAGATACTAGCTGGAGTGTTACCAAAAAACTTGTTATCCGATAATCCATGGTTTGGTAGGTCTGGAGATAAAAGAGTTTGCTCTCCAGCTGCTGGAAAATAAAATGTTTTCTAAACTAAGTGCATATACTTGGGCAAGTTACCCAGGTTTTGGGTGACTGACCCAAGAAATTGTTATTCTGGATGTAGATCCATCGGAGATTGGGTAAATGAAACAGTATGCTCAATGTTGGGAAATGGGCCTGACAAGTTACGGGTATTTGTAAGTAAGTGCCATCTAGGAAACTGACATCTGAAAAGGAAGAGGATAGTGCCGGATAAGTATGAGTTTGGGTTGTCGGGTTGGCCTGTTAGTGAAATACTGCTGACTCAGTTGTCAGGAGCTTGACTTGAGATGCTGGACCAGGTGTAGCAGACGATTGCAGGTATCCAAGAGGAAAGGATGGCGGATGGGTCGGCTGTTATACCCGGCTAGAACGAGAGTAGGGTTGTTCATCATCAGGGTCGCAATTTGAAGAAGTTGTGATGAATAGAGATAATTACAATAAAAGGTCATGCAGTGGTAAGCATATACATGTGAAGTGTTATATGGGATACTATACATAGGTTCATCGTAATACATTTTGGGTCATTCTTGTGATATGCAGTGTTGTAAGAATTGCATGTCTTGTTCACAAAACTATGAAAGGTGTTGTTTTAAAGAGACATGATTATCAGATTATGATAATCTGAGATTTAATTATTTTCGATAATATGATAAGCATAAAGACATACGATACATCAGTTACAATTAAATAATGTATATAAACTACTCACTTATTTTCTGAACCAAGCAAAAGGAGCTAGATCAACAAGTTGGGTATAAGTTATAGAGAAGACAATTCGGATTTTGGATGTAAAGGTAGTCAAAAGCAAAGTGGAAAAATCAACTCAGGGGACATCTTGTACACCTTTGTTGTATGTACTTGTGTCTTGTTTTATTGGACACAACACTAGAGAGTAGAGAGTATTAGAGCATTAGGTATATTGACACTAAAATTTTAAGCATTTGAGTCTCATCTTGTGTCAAATCATTTCAACGCACAAACCTCAAAATACCCTTTATAATAGGAGTGTTAGGAATTAGAAATTCCGTGTATTAAAGAGTCGGTCACCTCAAGTATATGTAATCGCTAGAAAGCTCGTAGTCATAGTTATTTTAAGTTAAGTAGTATTTAGTTAAGTAACACCGTGGAGGACTGGACGGTCTTTACCCACCGATGCCCGATCCACACCCGCTGTGTGGCGCTTATGTAAGATTATAAATACTCTCTACCTCCCAAGGTAGAGAGTTGGAGCTCATAATAAGATTTTCTTTCTCTCACTAAAGTTCCCTAAACCTCTAACTTTCTCTCTAAAACTCATCTTCTATACGCCTATGTTTGATTGTGTTATGATGTGTATGTGAAACCAATATCCTACAATTGGTATCAAGAGCCATGGTTAGATCATATCGCACATCTTTGGATTTCTAGTGGTTTTAGGTGGTTTTGAGTTTGAAAAGTTTAGTGGTTTGTGCATCATTTGGTTGATTTCTTGTGTTAAAGCTTGGATTTTGTTAGTACTTTTATGTTTAGAATCATCACAAGTGTTTAGGTTTTCATTTGGTAAGCTTGAATCATCTTGGTTGGGTTGTTTTGGATTGAAAAGTGATGTTTATGTGGTTTTTCTTGCTAGCGACTTGATATACGGATCTCTTTCTTCGTAGCGACTTGCTTCACAATTTTGTAGCGAGTTACGCTTTGGAGCTAGCGACTTAGACCTAGCGATTATCAAGACAAGTAGTGGACCTCCACCACGGGTAGCGACTTGGTGGTAGCGACTTGGTCTCAGAGCGAGTTGCTCTTTAGCGACTTGAATCTTTAGCGACTGAGTAGCTAATTGTCGCCAAAATTTTGCTAGCGACTTGAGGCTTAGCGAGTTACTACTTAGCGACTTGCATTTGTCTAGCGACTGGGACTTTAGCGACTTGGTGGTGTAGCTAATTAGGTGTTAGCGACTTGGTGCATTATCTTCTAGCGACTTGGGTGATTGTTTACGGTTTTCTTGATTTAGTAAAACCCGTGAAAGAATCTATTTCCGGTTTAATCATAGAGTTATAAAATCCCGTGATAACTGTTAACATGTCTACCAACGCTCCTACTATCATCTCCATCGCTGCGAGGATGTTCAAGCAAATGGTTCGATACACTCGCCCACCCATGCTTGATGAATCGACTACGATTCTTGGGCTCAACGAATCGATTGTACCGCCTTGAAAGGAAAATGGTGTCAACATTCTCAAATCCATTGATGAAGGACCGACGAGTTGAGACGACTAGAGATGTACTTGATATCATCAAGATGGAACTCGATTTACGGAATGGATGCACTAAAGATGTATGATGAGCTTGATGATAAGGAGAAAAGAGATTCGATGTCGATATCGTGGCTTCTAACATTGTTCTTCAAGGTCTTCCTAAAGACATCTACAAGTCGATCAATCACAACACCAAGCAAAGGCAGATGGGATAATGTCAAGATGCTTCTCTCGTGTTCGTAATTAACTATGGAAGATGAGAATCACAACTCTATGACGAATTTGAACACTTCAAGATGAAACCGATGAGAGTGTCTATGAGTACTATGTGAGATTTCATAAGTTGGTGAATGATATGAGGAACATCGAATGACTATGCCTAACATTCACCGAACTCTAAATTTGTGAACAACATGAATCCCGAATGGCACAAGTTTGTCACCTCCGTGAAGCTCACTAAAGGATTGAAGAATACAAACTATGAGCAACTCTATGCCTTCCTCCTTCGTAATGAGAGACATGCCATGTTTGAAAAGAGGATTCTTGATCGCCAAAGGTCGTGAGAAACAAGCTCTACAAATGATTCAACCGCTTTTTCACAAATGATGGGATTACCACCAATGCTTCTCAAGTTGTACCCACGAAAGATGATAATCACAAACCCATTTCGATCCAAGGTTCAAGCAACTCGATGCAAATGTCATGGAACATTTCATCACTCAACCGACACTCATGGTTAAAGAGAACAGACACTTTCACCTCACACCAACAAACTTCACACCGCAATGAGATCCGAACCGCCCAATCTTCACAACCATGCTTTGATCGAGATGGGAAAATTATGGGCGCCAGCCAAGAAAGGCGCTTGATCAAGGAAGAGGTGGAGCCGGTAGAGGTTATGTTGGTAATCGAATCGAGGAAGGAATGGTAATCAAGGTCAAGCTAAGCCGATCAAATGTTATAACCGTGGTGGTGAGGGACACATTGCAAGGAACCGCACATCTCCAAAGCGCCCATGTACGCCGATTACTTCGAGATAAGATGTCGCTTGTACAAGCTCGTGATAATGGTGCCGCTTTGATGAAGAGGAATTGTTGTTTCTAGTCGAGGCAATGCCAAGACCTATGATGCGATGTGGATGAGCAAACTATTCGTGAGATAGGTCACAATCATCGAATGCCTTTCAAGTCGCCGATTGTGATGCATACGACTGATGTGGATGATGGACCCATCGCACACACAATCTTTATGGCTAGCATTTCTCCAATGGTTTCTCCCAAGGTCTCCTCTTCACCACAAGTGGCCCATCCAAAGACAAACTCATCTCGAGGTACTAAAACTATACGATGATGTCGATGTGCAAAAGATGCATGACAAAGTACTATCAATCAAACTATTGAATCAAATATTGAAAATATGGGTAATATCAATGTTGTCCCATATGATCAATATGTGAAACAAAGTGAAAGTGAAGTTGTACCAAGTGATGCATCTCCGCATCAACAATGACTATATTTTTGATGAATACACCGCCTGCGCCCTCGATGAGTCCGTAATTTCAACTAAATGCCTATAAAGAACGTGTTGCTATTTATGAACAACGTGCAAAATTTGAGTTGACCACTGTGAGCAGTGAAATGGATGACCAAGTGCGCATAATCATTAGAAAAGTAATTTTCGAGAAGAAGTATTAAAACAAGAGTTAAATTCCTTGCAAGAAAAGCTTTCTAAAACCGCTAAGCAAAACAAGAACTTCAAGAAAATGTGAAAATGCTTAAGCAAGAATTTAATGCAAAGGAATCAAAACTCTTGAAAGATTTTTCTAATCAAAACTTTGAAAACAAACTTGAAAACAAGTTGTACATACAAGGAACACCATTCAGATCGCTCACATGATCACTAAGCATAGGGTCTTAAGCGATAAGCATAGCATTCCCTTGTTAAGGAACCAAATCCAGAGGTCATTAAAAGGGCTAGAAATGCTCATAAGGTTCTTTATGATGGCAATGAAACCTTAAACCTAGACAAAACCTAGTTGCGCTGAGTGCACCGAGGAAGATAAGAAATCGATGAAGTCACTAGGAAAAGATGAACAAGAAATTAGATGATCCTAAATGTAGAGAGAAGAAAATAAAGATCACACCCCATGATTACAAGAAGGAAAACTGATTTCCTTGAACATGTTTAAGCCTCGACATTGTTGACTCCCAACAAGTTTTCTCGAAAATGGATTTAGATAAGCGTAAAGTCGAAAATATTGTTGAAACAAACCTCCCTTTGAAAATGCCTAGAGCGACTGTGTATCCTCCTAATACACCAATGCATCTTGTTCCTAGAACAATTGCCACTAAAAGCAAGACCTTAATTAGCCAATATGTTATATTTCAACTATTTGTTGATTTTGAGAAAACTTGCAAGAAAAGGATCACACCCACCGGTATAACGGAAGGAGAAAGGGTTTTGAGCAAATGAAAGAATGTTATTTAACCGAGGTCATGCCTTTCTTTAAACTTCTAAAAGATCACTTTGAGAGTCTTAAAAGGGATAGAAACCGATATTAAGGGAATGGAAAAGGAATTTGATGCAATGATAGTTGAAGTTAGTGACTATGAGCGAGCACTAAAATATAATGAGATTGAGAGGAAGAACTTGCATACACTAAATGAGAACCCGATTTCAATGTATTGCTCAAGATGTGTTTTTCATCGCTACAAATTGTTCCATTAATGCTTCCAAATTTCATGAATTATCGGTTGCCCCGAAAGTCTCCCATGATCGTGTCATTGAGCTTGAAAAACTAATTCAACTAAACGAGAAAATTGAACCGATGATCACGACAATTTGGTTAAACATTTTTCTAAACTAGAAGTTGAGCATTTTAATTTACAACTAAAATATCAACATCTTAAAGAAAATGTCAAAACTTCAAATATCAAGACATCCTCGATGCTCCGAGTTTGATGCGCTTTTCAAATTAACAAACGTGATGAATGATTCAAGCTCAAGCAACACGATCGTAAAGTTGAAAGCCCAAATCTCTCAATTAAAGGGTCAAACGAACAATATGACAGCTCCCAAATGCCTCCTCCTTTAGATTCTCGAATTCTCAAACGTTTCATCTTCAAAACCTAGTAAATGCATTACAAAAGGAAAACGAAAGTTTTCTAGAAGAAAATGAAAAGGTTAAACGTCATTTCAATGAGTTATTTGAATCAATAAAGGTCACTCAGAATAAAAATAACGAACAAATAGCTTCATTGCAAAAGGAAATTGAGAATCAAGAGTCGTAAAAGGGAAATGCCAATGACCAATGGGGAGAATGGTGTATCAAAGGTTCACTCTTGTAATAAATATGCTTTGTCTCAGTGAAATATGTCCTCCTCATCTCGTGAACAACAAACTTGTTGCTCAAACATACTTCTCATCCCTTAAGGATTGCCTAGAATGTCTCGTGAGATTGTTGAAGAGGATAAGTTAGAGAAACCTCATGATAATGCAATTGGACATGCATGCCTATATGCCAAACGATCTCAAGAAATCCTAGAATGCTTGATCACAATATGCCCAAAGTCCTTAGGTGAGAGAGTTAATCCTTTGATTCCATGTTCGATGCCTATTGCCAAGTATGATATTCATTCGATGCCCAATGTCTTGAATGTGAACCTTAGTGCGCCTTTAAGTAGTTCGATTTCAGATCCACAATGCTATGAAAGAGAACTCAAGTGTGCCTTCTAGGAGTACAAATCCCAAGACTTCTAGTTTTAAGAAAGTGAACCTTAGTGTGCCTGCATGTAGTTCAGATCCCAAAGACATCTAAACAGTGATGCAAAGAGTTGTAAACCCACTAATGTTCCCATTCCTCTACAGAGTAATCATGACATTAAAGGGAGCAGTCAAAGTCTCAAGACAATACAAGGAATGATAGGACCTCGCAAGCTAAGAATGTGCACCGAAAAGAGTAGAAGAACAATCTAGGAACTTTAAGCTTGAATCGAATAAAACGAATCGTGTTGATTCTAGTATTAGCCATAGGCGCATCGTAATTAATTCAATTCGATACTATTTGCAAACCTTGTACCGATGTCCGCTTGAATTCGCTTTCTAATCATGAATGTGGTGTTAATGTTTTGCCTAATGATGTTAATTGTCCGCTAATGTCATTAATGCTAAAAATGCAAAAAGGCAAAACGCAAAACGAAAGTTAGAAAACAAAGGAAACCCACAGAAGAACATTTAGTAAGATAGGCTATTATTGGATACCGTTGGTCATAAGAATAATCGACAATGCCCACTAGAAAATGGATGCCTACCGGTAGAACTATTCCTTAAGAAGTGAGCACACCGTGAATGTGGCTAATACGTACACTAGTACCGCATCAATTCACAATGATTCCAAAGGCCTTAATTTCGATATGAATGCTTCTTTTTCCGATGCGGTGTTCCAACCATTGTTACTAACCAAATGGAACCCATTCTTGCATGGGATCCCAATTATCCGCTTATCCACTCTTGTCTCGTGTTCAACCGCAGATCGCTCAAATCGCTCGTGGTACCGGACTCAGTCGCTCCAAGCATATGATCGGGCGACCGTCACGGCTCATGAACTTCGTGAGCAAATTCATCGACGCTTAGATTCGGAATGATCATTTCGGTGCTATTATGGGTTATGGAGACTATGTTGTTGGCAAAAGTGTTATCTCCGTGGTTTACTATGTAGAAGGTCTTGGTCACAACTTGTTCTCTCGTTGGTCAATTCTCGCGATTCGATCTAGAAGTAGCCTTCGAAAACATACCGCTTCGTTAGAGAACTTGATGGTAAGGAACTTTAAGAGGTTCACGTGGTTCAAATCTATACACCATATCTATCGAAGATATGATGAAGTCTTCTCCAATTTGCTTACCGTCAAAGGCCTCTAAAACAAAGTCATGGTTATGGCATCGCTGCCTCAATCACTTGAACTTCGCACCATCAATGATCTCTCCGTAAAGGACTTAGTTGTAGGTTTACCTAGACTCAAGTATGAAAAGGATCATCTTTGTTCAAGATGTCAATTGGGAAAAAGCAAGAAGTATGCCCATAAACCCAAACCTACTAACTCACACGTAAGTTCTTCATATGATTCATATGGATTTATGTGACCAATGAGGGTGCGTAATATATTTGGGAAGAAATATGTGTTAGTTGTGGTTGATGATTACCTAGATTCACCGGGTCAAGTTCTTAAGGACAAAGGATGAAACTCCCGATATCATCATCAAACTCATCAAACAAATTGCAGTTCGACTTAACAAAACAATGTAATAATAAGAACAGATAATGGAACCGAGTTTGTCAACAAACAACTCAGTGAATTTTATGAAAGCGTTGAATCACCATCAAAGAAGTGTTCCACGAACTCCTCAACAAAACGGTGTAGTTGAAAGACTAAATCGAACTCTTGTAGAAGCCGCTAGAACAATGCCGATTTACTCAAAGGTTCCAATGTTTCTCCGGGTCAAGCTATTGCCACCGCATGCTACACACAAAATCGCTCCTCGATTCACACTGCTCATGGAAAACTCCATATGAACTTGTCCACAACAGAAAACCTAATCTCTTTCCTTCGTGTGTTTGGTGCATTGTGTTATCCAACTAATGAGGACAAGACTTAGGCAAACTTAGAGCTAAAGGCACATTGAGTATTTGTAGGTATGCACCAAACAAAAGGGATACCGAATCTACAACAAAAGAACCCGAAATATCATGGAAACAATTCACGCTACGCTTGATGAGTCGACCGTCAAATGGCTCCCGGACAATTCGCTCAGACCCACACTTCAAAACAAATCCCATTGGTTCATCCCTTGTTCCAAACTCTTCTCAAGAAACTCCATATGTACCTCCATCCAAGATGATTTAAAGAAATTGTTTGATCCTATGTTTGATGAACTTTATGATCCAAGTACTAATGAGGTGTCGATTCCTACAATGTAGAGGTCGCTCATATTCCCGTGAATGAAGGCAATCCTCGCCTCAATATCTTTAAGTCAAGAAGCGCCACACGATCCTTCGCCTCATCAACAAATCATCATTCTTCAAATGTACATCATGGAAATGTTTCGCATCAATGATGAAGTTAATCCCTTTGCTACTCCTCAAGATGCTCCATTTGAAAACATATTTGCTCCCGAATCATCATCGTAACCATCTTCTTCGTGAGACATCGACTCGCTACTTCACCCCTCAACAACGCCACATGAACACCTCGTAAAATGGACTCACGATCATCCATTAGACAACATCATTGGAAATCCTCTCGTCTCCGTATCAACACGGAAACAACTTGCAACCGATGCCCTATGGTGTTTCTTCAACTCCGTACTCTCAAAGATCGAACCAAAGGATGTTAAACCGCCATGAACGAAGATACCGGTTCAATGCTATGCAAGATGAAATTCATGAGTTTGATCGACTTGATGTATGGGAGTTAGTACCGCCCCGTAATGTGCCATGATTATTGCTCTAAAATGGATCTTCAAAGTGAAACTAGATGAGCATGGTGATGTATCAAGAACAAGGCTCGATTAGTTGCTAAAGGATACCGCCAAGAGGAGGGTATTGACTTTGAAGAATCTTTTGCTCCAGCTTGCTCGAATCGAGGCAATCGTAATCTTTCGCTAATGTCGCTAGTAAGAACATGGTAGTCTATCGATGGATGCGAAGACGGCATTTCGAACGGAGATCTTAAAGAAGTCGCTCACGCCACCAACCCAAGGATTTGTAAATCAAGAGCATCCTACTCACGCTTATCGCTTGAAGAAGGCTCTTTACGGTTTAAAGCAAGCTCCAAGGGCATGGTATGATACATCACAAAGTTTCTTCTATCAACCGGATTTAGCAAAGGAGCAGCTGATCCAACATTGTTCACCGTGAAGTCGTGCAAACATTTAATTCATGTTCAAATTTATGTTGATGATATTATTTTTGCCTCGATGCACCCCAATGGAATGTGATCGCTTTTCTAATGAAATGAGTTCAAAATTTCAAATGTCAATGATGGGACAAATGTCATTTTTCTTGGGATTACAAATTTCACAAAGTCCCGGAGGCATTTTCATAAATCAATCTAAATATGCAACAGAGATCTTAAAGAAATTTGATTTGATTCAAGTGACCTCGTTGACACCCCCATGATTGATCGAACCAAACTAGATGAGGACCACTGTGGATCATGATTGACCAAACGAAATATCGTAGTATGATTGATCCCCGATGTACCTCACCGCTAGTAGACCGTACATCTTGTTCATTGCTTGCATGTGTGCTAGATACCGTGCTAAGCCTACTAAAAGCACCTTGAAGCGGTTAAACGGGTCTTTCGGTATCTCCAAGGAACCATCAATATGGGTCTTTGCACCAAGGACACCGGATGTCACTAATGTACCTATGCAGATGCCGATCATGCAGGTGTCAAGATACTCGTCAAGTACATCCGAGGTGCTCGCTTTTGGGTGATAAGCTTGTGAGTCGGTCTTCAAAGAAGCAAATGAGTACTTCTATTTCTCTACAGAGGTCGAATACATAGCCATGTCATCCTGTTGTGCTCAAATCTTATGGATGAGATCTCAATTATCCGACTATGGCTTTGAATTCAACAAAATCCTCCGCATCGTGATAATAAAGTGCTATTGCTCTCTCATGCAACAATGTTCAACACTCAAGAGCAAAGCATATCGACATTCGACATCATTTCATCGTGAACAAGTGGAAAAGGTGTGGTGGAACTCTATTTTGTGAGGTCCGAATATCGCTAGCGACATCTTCACCAAAGCTCTTCCAAGAGAACGCTTGAGTTTATTCTTCCACGCCTTGGCTTGAAAAGCCTTCAACCGTAAACACTCAAACGCCTTCGTGAGGAAGACGAGGAGTAAAGGTCTATCTTCATCTATCTCTTGTATATATCTATTCGAAAATCAAAATACAAAATTATAAAACTTAAAAAATCAAATAGAAAATATAAAACTTTCAAAATCCATAAAATTTGAAAAATTCAAAAATCTTCAAAAATATTGTCATTTTGTCTTGTTTCTCTCGATTCGATAATATCTACGGTTTGATGTTGTCATTCAAAGAATGACACGGACTTTAGATGTTGTTCGAATTAAAAAAAAAAAAAAAAAAAAAAAAAATATATTTTGGGAGAAAGAGAAGAAAAATGGTTTATTGTCATTGTCATTTCAGCAAGAACCCGCTTTTCTAAGAAAGAACAGAGCCATGCTTTATCATGACTTTCAAAATTCCATGCTCGATTCTATAAACCGTTATCTCATTGAAAATTAATCGCTTTGAAAAATAACTCGCCTCTATTTTTGATAATCATCTGACTTATTTGTCAAAATATCAATCTCTCAATCAACAACCTATGTCATTGATTGAGGGGAGAATGATTTCAATTAAATTAAAAAGTTATTTGGCATTCAATTGTTTTCAAAAGATATTCATGCATGTTTTATCAATGGAGTTTAAAGTCTTAAAATCCGATCCTTATCGCTTAAAACGCTTTCATAATCAAGTCACAATTCTCCTTAAAAGCTTTCAAAATCAATTTAATTATAAGAGATCACAAATCTCAAATGATTTGATAATTGTGATCGGGGAGAATTTGTGATTTAAATTGGACTTAAACCGAGGATTCGTAAATGGTTTTACAAGGATGTACATGTTATCCTCCCCGCATGTGACAAACGATTTCAAATTTTCCATTCACATGTTGAGGGGAGCATCTATCTTACACCTATGACTTGAAACGTGATCATTTATCTCATCAGCAGTTTCCTCTAGTATGTGCAAAACTCCTTTCAAACCTCGAGGCACATATTGAGGGGAGCAAATTTATGGAAACCTCATCCTTCCCGAAAATGCTATATCTACTTGATTTGATCAAGGAAGTGATGGTGATATCTTTTAGAAAATGGTAATCAAAGAAGTAATTTCTTCCTCTTGCCTCCGTGTGCAAAACGATTTCAAACATTTGATGCACATGTTGAGGGGAGCACTTATTCTAAAAATATCAAAACAATTCAGTACAAAATGTTTTGATAATATATCACAAGTATCCGGATTGATTTTCAAATGGTTTTCAATTGATTCCAATGGCGTATGAACAATACCAAATAGACCGACCAACTTTACTTTATGTACGGTGATATAAGGATGATAAGGTTAGGTATTGGTTCCCATGATCCGCCGTAATCGAGGGATCTACCAGGACAATCCACTAGTTAGTGTAGAAGTCCTTAGGTATGATGATAAAAGGAGAAAAGTGAGATATGGGAAGAGTGCGGATCGAGATAGAGCAAGTATCGAACAAACCCAACAAGGTTCTTGCTATGAAGTCTCGTAAGCAATCAAGGGGTGAAGAATTAAAAGAATTGAATGAGAAAAGGGTGAAAACAAATAGCCTCCATTTATTCAACCTTAGGCGTAAACCGGTTCAATTCATATGCTACCGATGGTAACATCGGTATTGAAGACAAGACGTCATGGACCCAAAGGACGCACCGCACTTCAACTTTCCAAACCACTCAAGTTCCTCTTAAAAGGACTTGTTTCATTCTCACGGGAACCGACATTATCTATTGACTTTCTTAGAGATTGTTGATATTGAAGAAGGAGACCTCTCCTAGTCTCCCAGACAGATCCAAATATGCACAAATTGAGTCTAGAGCCACGAGATCATCAATAAATCTCATTAGGACACTTTCAATGAAGACTCTCTGCTTCACACAATGTGGAAAGAGAGATTATATCTTGAGTCCCACGATTATCCTTGTGGTTTTGCTCGAACATCCGAGTGATATGTGAACATATTCACAATGAAGATGGAAAACCTTCGAGCCAACATCAAACAAGCTCCTCGGTAGGTGGCATGTGAGATCTATTATATAGATCAACCATGTGACAACCGAATGTAAACAATGGGGCGATTCAATCTCTTGAATCAATCTCGTTCAGTTATGGATTGACGGATACCTTTGAAAACCGGTCTTTGTGCTTAACAACTCTTTTCTTTAGCACATCGACCGTACTCATTTTTCAAACCAAAAGGTGTTTTATGATTGATAATTGATTTTCAATAAAACCTTCGTTGTATTGCAAAACAATTTCTATTGAGCAATACACGATTGTTTTTCAAATCTCTTTTCATCAATCGCTGGACTTAAAATTACCGGTTCACTCACCCCGTGTTGTCTTCTTTGAGATGTTCCGTTTGAGAACAATTAGAGCAACGCGAAACCCCGTCAAGGAAATTCTTCGAATTATACCGATCACAGCAAGACATGTATCGATCAACGGGAACCGTGGGTCGGTACTCAATTCAACGAAGTGATCAAAGACACTTTCGTGCGATTTATTGCTAATCGTTGTATGCGTGTACACCCGACGCTTGCAATGATCGTAATGAAGCGGTCAATCCATAGCCGCATGCTCACTTAACACATTCATCTCAAAAGAAATCATGATTAGTGCATCAATGACTCGATATTTTCACTCCATGCTTCGCTACGCCGCCAATATCATGAATCAACTAAAGCTTCCGCTACTCGATGAGAAGATATCATGATCCGTAATGTGAGCATGTCGGTCCGAATGTCACAACATCACATAGAACCAACACCACAATGAATGTCTCGTAGATTTTTAGTAGTCGATGATCTCAAAAGTCGGCTCAAATTTATTATCACGTGGATCCGAAAAGACCTCCTCCTAGAGTAACCAAACATGCAATGAGAAGAATCAATGACTACGAGCTTGAGCAAAGTACTACATCAAGAATGCAAGAACAATTGTTAATGTCATATCTGCTTGTATTCAATGTAATTTTAGTATATGTTTGAGGTGACCTCCTTGGGAGATTGTTAGAATTAGAAATTCCGTGTATTAAAGAGTCGGTCACCTCAAGTATATGTAATCGTTAGAAAGCTCGTAGTCATAGTTATTTTAAGTTAAGTAGTATTTAGTTAAGTAACACCGTGGAGGACGGACGGTCTTTACCCATCAGTATGCCCGATCCACGATCCACCCTGTGTGTGGCATTTATGTAAGACTATAAATACTCTCTACCTTCCAAGGTAGAGAGTTGGAGCTCATAATAAGATTTTCTTTCTCTCACTAAAGTTCCCTAAACCTCTAACTTTCTCTCTAAAACTCATCTTCTATACGCCTATGTTTGATTGTGTTATGATGTGTATGTGAAAACCAATATCCTACACAGCTTTGATTGTTCCGCCAATGCAAGTTCATTGAGTTTGGATCTCATGTTTCTCCCTTTGAACTCCTCGGTTCGCTTTGCCGCTACCTCTTGCAACTACAACTCTTTTTGCTTCAACTTTAAGTATTCCTCTTCCATATTCTTTTTTTTTTCCTTACTTGATGGCCTGAACTTGAAAAAGTTCTTGGCCATCGAACTAACAAATGATTTAGGTCTTTCACGAGAGGAGGCGGGTGCTTTATTCTTGGATGCGTCACGACCTTTTGGTCGTGATTCTCGAGTCTCTTCCTCTTCAGAATCATCCACGTCTTGAAGATTAAAAGGACCTCTTGTTGACCCCGAGGTGGTTTTCTCAACAGTTTTCCAAGCAGGATGATTCCTCAAAACTTTCCAACACTCCTTTAATGTAAACTCATGCTTGTGAATCGCACGGTATTCTTTAAGAGCTTTTCATAGTCGCCTTTCGCCATTCTCACCACTTCCGTGATTCTTCTTGAAATTATCTATAACCGCACAAAAGAAACCAACCCTAGAACGAATCCTACCTTCCATTTGGTAGTGATCGAGTCGAGGTTCTTTGTGAACCGCTTGTTCAAAGTACGCCACCTCCCAAACCCATTCCGCTGATAGTGTTCTCTCTCGAATTTTCTCGACATGTATCCAAGCTTTACAAAGCGCGACCTCTTCCTCCTTTGTCCATAGTTCGGCCTTTTTGTTTGCAACATTCTTGCCCTTATCCTTTGTAGCCCGTTTTGAACCCTTCTTTGGTTTGACGGGTGACGTCTCTTCTACATCGTCTTCAAGACGAATAGAACCGTGGTATGAATCGTGCCCCAAACCTTGCCCCATCGAAACATCTTGACTCGGATAGTTTTGAGGAGGGTATTGTTGAGACGGATAGTTTTGAGGAGGGTATTGTTGAGACGAATAGTTTTGAGGAGGGTATTCCATAAAATCTTCCAAATCCATATCAAGATTAACACCATGAAGCGGTGAAAACGATTGATTTGGTTAGGAAGATTGCGAGAAATCCATGCTAGGATGGTATGACGACTCGCTTGGTGATTGGTTACAATTGATATTAGGAAGACCGTGGACATATGGATGATTGACGAAATGCGCTTTTGATTTTAATTGGCTTGTGGTAGTCGTAGTTTGATATTCAAAATCGGTGCACGAAACGAATACCCGATTTTGTGGTGGTGTTACACCGATTAATTCAAACGGTGGATCCGGTGAGAAATTCAAATTCGGGGAATTTTGAGAAAGTCGGGATCATGGTTTTTGATGTGAGTCTTTTTTTGTGACATGATGAATATTGATGAGAAGTTGTTTGAATTGTGTTTGAAATTGTGTGTTTAGAAATGTGTTTGAGGTTAGCATTTATATTGTTGTAAAAGTAGTAAAGTTTTTAAAAATAAGTTTTTTTTTTAAATCCCAAACGGTCCAATTTTTTCAATTTGTGAGTTAATAAACTCTATTGCTCACCCAAACTAGTTTGCCAATTCTTTCTCCCCAACCAAGTGAAACCGAGTAGCCACAAGTGAGGTGATCGACCCTTAACCAATGTGTCGACCACCCCCTGACCGCCCACTATCTATAGCCTTAAGTTTTTACGTTATCATTTGTACATTTCAAAATCGCTTTTTAGACATGGTTTTGCTTTTACGTCCACTAATTCATAAAGCTTGAGCTTTTCGTCATCTATACTAAACCCGGCTTTTGTCAACTTGATCGCCTTTGTTGCTTCAAAATCATCTCACTCATCCGTATCATGCTAACATAGAATTGAGAGTAAATTACACTGCTAGTCCCCAAACCATACCCGATTCGCACTGTTGGTCCAATTTTCTCAAAAATCTAACTTTTAGTCCCAATATTCTTCGTAAATTGCGTGACTGGTCCTTTTTCCTAACGGTCGTTAGCCTTTCTCATTAGCTGGAAGGGCAAGTTCATCTTTTCATTGTTTAGAAAATTCCCTCCATTTTATGTTACTGCAACTTCGGCTTCATCCCTCCATTTTCAATTTCACACTTGAAACTCTGGCTATCACCTAAAACTCCGACTACCACGAATATGTTTATATTAAGATTCATAAACTGATTATTTCAATATTTTTGTTTGATTTTGTTCAATGGATTCATAACCTAATTTGAATCTCTTATTCCATACACTCCTTAAACTGCAAATGCATAAACTACATTGGAAGTAGTTAATGGGAAGGAAAGGAACTTTGTTGTCAAAGTAACTTTGATGAGAAGGAAAGAAACATGGTGGATACACACTTGTTATTAACTTATTAAATTCCTTAGTAATGCAACCATTGATAAACTACGTTTCCTTTTCATAATACAGATCTGTGCAGACTGAATTATGAACAGGCATCATCATCAATGGAGCATTACTTGTAACACCCCGCTTTATAGACCACAATATTGTCCGCTTTGACCGTAGGCTCACGGCTTTGCTTTTGTGGCCCTCATGTGAAGACTTCCTGGCAAGTCACCCAAGTCAGTACTACTCTCACACGAGCACGCTTAATCATATGGGCAATTAACCGTTAGACCACAAAACGCGTTGTTGGTTTATAAGGCGAACGTTAACTTATGTCCCAACATCACTCCAAATCACGGTCGATGTGGGATTTGCCTAAGGTGTTACATTACTACTCCTCCATAGTAATACATATAAACTCTACATTTCTAGATAGTTTCATCTCAATCTCATATAAAGCAGCTTCATCCTCACTTTAAATAAGATGAGATAGAAAGCTACCATGCATCGTCTTCTCAGGGTTGTATACCCATGGAAAACAAAAGTAACCCATTTTTACATATACCAAAACGGGTTGCAGGAAACCTTCTTTATGAAATATGAAGAATGTCTATCCAGGGTACCATTTTGCTGACCTATCTTGGGTAGACAGCCTTTCCAATATGGCTAGCCATAAAACGGATGCATGACTTGGAATGTAGTAGTTATACCAAATATTCATGTTCCAATTCACCCTTTTTTCATTTTGTCTGATTTCTTTCAATACTTTGTCAACAATAAATGTTTATAGATGCCCCTCACTATACTTCTACATAACTTTATCTTTTTTATCATTATTTAGACCAGGCATGTAACACCCCCAAAATATCGCAGCGAAAGATTGTGTCACTGGGGTATTATGTGACAACTCGTAAATTCCTCGATGTGTCGTAATTTGAGAAACGTCGATCCGAGCGATCGTTTGATTTAATTTGAGATATGAGTCGTATTTTATATCGTTTTTATTGGAAATAATATTTTAAAAACAATGGCGTAACTCCCGTGTCACGAACCATTTGTTTACTAGGTTAAATGTGTCCCGAACCTAATATATCATAAGATTGAGAAAGTTACATCTAGGGTCCTTTAAGATAGTTTCATTTTCGTCCTTGTAGTTTTGAGTGTACAAGTCTAGTCCTCCCTTGGAGTATATATACCCCCACACCTCACACTTCCCTCATTTTCCACCATCTCTTTCTCTCACTACAAATCACACACACATAATCCTCCCATTTCTCTCTCTATATTTTCCGGCCATCCCATTAGGGTTCCGGCGCCGTCCAAGTTTTGCGGCCAACTTCCGGCCACCACCAAATATTACACCGCTCATTCCAAATTGAAGATCGTCACTTTGTGGTTCCATTTTCATAACATACACCCCACGAAGCTCCCTAACGCGCTCCAAATCTAATTTTTAGATTTCGGATATTTAGGGTTTTGTATAAAAACGTGTTTAGTAGTTCGAGCTTGGATGGCTACGGGTTGTACCCGTGAGAGACGCCATCACGACTCTTGTTTTACTCTTCTCCTCGCGTAAATGCAACCCAACCCATTTGTGTTCTTTTTTTCGCTTTTCTTTAACGAGTATATATAACGATACTTATATTATTGTGTTGGGTTCGTGGAAGATTATAAAACCTAAAGACGCTTTTGAGTTAACCTTGTATGGCAAACAGTTAAAAACATTTTGTATTGATGGTTAGATGATAAAAACAAGAATCAAGTTACGTGAAAATCGAAAATGGATTTAAAACTGCTTTAGAAAACGATTCGTGGTATAGGAACAAGGAACGACGGTGAGATAGAAACATGGTCAGCATCGCTTTGGGTGTGAGTCGAGTCGAGGGACCGAGTTGACTGCTTGAGTCGCTGATGGTGACGGGTCAACCTCGAGTTCCGGTCAAGTGGAGTCGGGTTAACCTTTTAGTTGTTTCAATATCTATACCAACTATGTATTTGTGGTGATGATATTGTAGTTTGAGGAGTAAAACAAATGAAACAGCTTTTATGCAAACTCGTGTGGTTAAAATGGTAAAACGCTTTAAGGAGTGCTAGCGTGATAACTTTCATGGGTTAAAATGGATAATGACTTGGTGTTTGTTTTGCCTTGGTTATAATTTGGTAATATGATATGAACGGGTTCAATTCAAGTAAGACTTGTAAACATAGCCAATAAGTGGTAAATATTATTGTAACGTGAAATATTAAGACTAATTGGTTAACAAATCAACATGGTTTCCTTTGCTTAGTCACAAACTAGTATGTTCGGATAATATGGGGAGCGCTATTTGGGTTTGAATACGAAATTAAACATGGTATTGGACATATTAGAGTTAACGGTGGTTGAGTAAATACAAAACAAGTAATGTCTTGAGTCGTTAAGGTAATGCAAAACATGATAATGTAAGTTGCACCTAATAAGTGTTTATTAACATTAAATTAAGAATGTAATGTTGGTGAATATCGAATGAATGACCACAAAACGAGGTGATAAACGTTAAGAGGTAACTACTTGTTTTATATAATTGGTAACGGTTATTACACATACGTTATAAGATTTAATATGGTTTATAATCTTGGAAAAACTATTTCTAGTAAGTTATAATGATTAATAGATTAGACTATATTAAATGTTTGACTTGAACAAGTATAAGGTATTAGACTTGGAAATGGATTTACTATAATTGTTTCGTGATATGCTTAAATGTTTTATTTTCTCATATCAACTAATGACGGATGTTTTGATATGTAAATGGTCAACAACACGGTTTTATTTAGTTAAAACCCAGATATCCATTTATAACAACTTATATTTTATAACACATTTTATAAACTTGTTTGAAATATTATTTTGATAATATAACTTATTGAAGTCATATTGATTTGGAACGTTGGAATAAACGAACGTGTCAATTATAGTACACTATTTACCATACCTATTATGAAGTGAGTTCGCAAACTTGTATGATTATGAGTAACGATCGAGAAACCTTTATTTATTGAGCGATAAATGGAAACTTGCCTTTTATTATTAAATCAGATGTTTGGGAATTGTTGGGTAAACAAATAAACTTATCAATTAACCTATTATTGTTACCTAAATAGTTGTTGACATATTCTAGTCCATTGACTAGCTTGAGTATTGATGATTTCTTGACTTTGTCAATGCCTCTTCCCTTTTGGCGAAAGTTATGGTCTCAGATGTCTTGATTTGGTCGATGTCTTCTTATTTTGCGTGAGTTGTACATCGGCCTATGTTTCTTACCACCACACCTAAACGTTAAAACTAAACTTTGAGATATGAATTATGAACTTTGGGAACGATAATGTACTTTGAAAGTAACGACATGAATGATCCACTAAAACTACAACACATTACTTTCTATTGATTTCTTTATCATATGAGATGTATTCTAAGAATATCATATACGCATTAGGTTGCGTCACAACTATTCTATTGTACTCGTCGTACAATCTTTTGGATGCCATGGAGATTAACTTTAGATGCCAATCGTGTCAATAGTGAATAGTGCATTGATGTGACATGATTACCTATTATCTTCTGCTAGTATTTATTCGTGCATTGCTGTGGCTAAGGTGAGTTTCATAGCCCCACTTTTATATACGTTTTAACTACATTTTGAACTATTTTGGGGTGAGAATCATGCTACTGTTTTTGGACCGTTAAAACTATTTGGATTTGCTTATATGCTGACTGAGTAGATGGATGTGCGATAGTTGTTGCCTTAGTCTAGGTTTTACCGTGCCTAACTAATAATAGACTTCTATCACGACCTAGCCCGGGGTTGGCAACCGCTCTGAGGTTGCCACGATGCTAGACTAGAGTCGCAGGGCCCGAGTAAGTGATTATATGATTGGAGATCCGGTAGGATCTGTGTGTGAAACAGTATTTGCCTATCTAGGTCATGCATAGCAAATCAACTCTTACAGTCCACTATGATTTTGTTGAACTTAAACCTATGAACTCACCAACGAGGTCGACCTTTTAGCATGATTTCTCGAAATTTGAGAGATGTATGGAATACGTGATCGGTGGAAGCTTGGCAAGAGGCGGGTGCAAGGATCATTTCGACTACGATAAACTTTGGGGACCTATCTTACTAAATTATATTTTGGGCCTAATATTTACACTTTGAACTAAACGTTTTGAATAACCAATTTTGGGATTGGCTTTGAATGATAAATGACTATCTTTTACTATACTTGTGTGCGATACCAATCCAATAGTAACGCCCGAGAACTTGATTAAGTCTTCCATTGCACTGAGATTTGGGGTGTTACAGATTGGTATCGAGCTCAAGGTTATAGAGAATTAGGTATTTTATAAACCCTAAACTATAACCACTTTTGAGAAAATTGATCCTCGACCGACGTACGCCCGCTTGCCAAGCCAAAGCTTCTTAATTGATTATGGTATGAATTATGATTTGAATTATGAGATGATATCTTAAGGGATATTGTGAACTGATCACGGAAACGTTATTATTTGGAGATATGATTATTGATTTTGGGAAATGAGATGTGATTATCGAGATATTACGGAATTTGAATTGAGTAAACGGTATATTATGATTTTGGAATTTGGAACTTGATTGATTTGATATGGGATATAGATAATTGAGAACACATTAGACAAATTGATTGATAAGATGATTGATGAGATGTTTAGGGCTGATTGATAACGGTTTAATTGAACACTAGATTGAGCGTGTGCCCTGTTAGTAGACGATTTAAGTCTGCATGTCTTAGTAGTTCACTATAAGCATTTCACATGCTTATACACACTCAGTAAGCATGTCCTCATGCTTACGCATACCCCATAAGCATTTCTATGCACGCCCTATAAGCATGTCCTCATGCTTATACATGCTGTAAAGCATGTCCTCATGCTTTCACGCGCTTATACCTATCACAGAGTGTGGAGTCCCAAACCTTAAATCTATAACACTTAATTTATATTAAGTAGTTGCATTGGGTATATCTCAAAACAATTAAGAGAAAACTTTGTATGAATATACACAAAGACGTGGGATCTATTGGAATGCGTTTGGAAGAGTAAAGTGAACAAATGAACACAGAATGTGATAACCAATAATTCAACATTAATTATCAAATAATGCGAATACTCTTAAAGTATCAGGATTATGCAATTTATTGACGTAATCTCACCACTTGATTTAAAACTTGCACATTAGTAGTGGTCGTGGAAGTGATTTGGGAATATAAAGGAAATGGTGCTATTATAACTAAGTCAGGGAGTCACGAGCGAGACCTTTTGTCTCGTAAACGTGAGTTTCATAGTTAAGTTTTGATGAACACGGGTCTAAAACGTGTTAAAGCTAATAAAGCATGTAAACTGGTGTGTTGGTATCGTTTGTGTGTCATGTTCACGTGTTTTGCATCTTATCATGTTTATGTGCCCTTGACCATAACCAGATGCTAGATTATAATGATTTTGATGATGTCGATTGGTGGTAGTCTCATGTTACGATTTTGAGTCGAAACTTTCGTAAACCGTTGTTTTATTCCATGGAATTGTCAGACAAGTGGTAATTGGTTCTGATTATTAATAATGAGTTCATGTCCGAAAATGTTATAATGATATGTGAAACCAGTAAGTGTTTTCAGATGATAAATTGGACTAACGTGTGATTAGTTGGTTAATGTTGAATCATTGGTATGAATTGGATTTGTGGAATCGAGTGACATTTCAATTAACAGCCTTAATTGAATAACAAGTTAATTGTGGTGTTTTGGGTAATTGGTAAGTTATTGGCAAACGTTAGAATTGATACTCGTAATCAGGTTGTGTTTGGGAACTTGAAAGAGTCAGTTTGAAATGTTTAATGGTGTTGGGTATGTTTGATTATCTGTTTAAATGGCAATATTGGTATGTTATTGTTTGGAAGATTAACTGGAGCTGTGAAAATTGTTTATTTTGGATTTAATGATATATATGCAAACTTTGCGCTACGTCATGTGTTATCGTGACTCTCTAGTCTCGACTACCCTGACAACACCGTATCATGGTCTTTAGTATTTATGTGGGCAAAATGATTGGGTAAAAACTGAGAGTCATGACTTGGACTTGGGAACTCGAAACGAATAATGACTCGAAATTTATATTGAAATTTTTATTGAAATCATATTGAAATTTATATTGAAATTTATAAGTGAGACGAAAGAATTTTATATCGAAATTTCATATTGCAATTTTATATCGAAATGTTATATTGGAATTTACATTGAAAATGTTATTGAACTTTATATTGAAGCGAATAAATTTATATTGAAATTTATTTCAAATCTTTTATATATATATGTACTAGTAAATAGTAATCGGAATATATGGGTGGTGAATGGTTTTGTACTAAGATTCGACAACAAGGCTCGCTTTGTTATTCGACATTTTAAAGCAGTGAACCAACGCTTAAAAATAAAATGTTTTGTAATAAATGAGTCGTTAAATGTTTCGAGGTCACGCTTATCGAGGGTGTCATTGATGAATATATTGAACGATTGATAAATTGGACTATTAGACTTAAACGGATATAAAATGTGTTAGATTTGAATGAATAATGAACGAGTTTTTTTTTTTTGAAAAAAACTTTCATTAACAACAGCCAAAATCGGACCTCAAAACAGGGACCGACGGCTCAAACCACTACAACATATACAACGGGTAGCGACTCCAATCTTTCCACACAATCCTATTACACTTAGTTCTATTCTTAACCCAAATGAAATACAACGATTTCACCATAGATACAATACGTTCGACACTAGGCTCGTTTCCTTTAAAAACCGTCTCGTTCCTTTCCTTCCATATCGCCCACATAGTAACAATCACGATCCCATGAACTATTTTTTTCTTCATCTTGCATCCTTGGACTGTTTTATACACCTGTAAAAGGTCTTTTATACCAAACGCGAAGATTGGAGGAGTTCTACAACAAGAGCCGATACAATCCCAAACATTTGCAGCTATCAAACAATCGGCCAGAATATGCAACTCTGTCTCGTCTCTTGCACGGCACCAGGGACATGAAATATCCTAAATAACAATGTTCCGCTGCACTAACGCTGTCTTCGTCGGAATACGGTTCTGTTCCGCTCTCCAAGCCATTATCGAGCACTTCAAAGGAACCCAAGAGACCCATTTAATAACAAAATTTGACCCATAATCAAACCTCTCAGACAAGAAATCACCCGTCCTTTATCAGAATGTATCTTGTCCCTCTCATGACCCATTTCCATCGATCCCGACTCACCGAGACTTCAATCTGCTCAAAGCCTCGCATGGTGAATCCATCGCATCAACTCATCCGTTGTCCGAATATTTTCTATCCAGTCTGCATCCAGAACCAACTTATTAACAACTACAGTGGTTCTGTCCGCCACTGTGCAAGTTTTATTTCCGTCTAGACGATATAAAAGCGGCCATTTATCTCTAAGAGCACACTCGCCAAGCCAAAACCTTATCGAAACCCCATTCCCCACTTTAGCTCTAATGAACGTATGAATCGCCACATCATTAATCTTCATCCCAGCCACCACTTTCACAATCGCTTTCCAACTTCCCGTCGCGTATTTGTTAACCGGAAGCGCCTCCCACATATTATCGTTTTTGTGACAAACTTCAATAACCTTTGTCCACAACGCATTCTTATTCTTACGAAATCTCCAAGCCCACTTAAAGATGAGAGCTTCATTGACCACTTCTAACTTTTTAATACCCAACCCTCCAAATTTTTTAGGAGTCGAAACTCTATCCGAACTCACCCAATGCACCTTATTACCCACATTCGAGCCCGTCCACAAAAATTTCTCATAATTCTTTCAAGCAAATCCACTACCTTCCGAGGTGCTTTATACAAGGAAAAATAATAAATTGGGAGGCTCTCAAGCACGGCTTTGATAAGAACCACCCTTCCTCCAATAGACAAAAGCTTCGCCTTCCAATTTGCTAATCTCGACTCAAACACCTCAACAACTTTCTTCCAACTAGCACATCTATTCATATTGGCTCCCACTTTAATCCCCAAATAGTCGAAAGGAAAAGTGTCGCTTTTACAACCCAAAGTACCTGCCATCACATCCGTTTCCTCATTACTAGTACCAACCCCATAAAGATTAGACTTATTAATATTAATTTTCAAACCAGAACAAATATGAAAACATCTCAACAACTGCCAAATTAACCACATTCCTCTCCGACCACTCCCCAAAATGAGCGCGGCCATCGCTATATAATAAATGGATACATTCGCATTCTTCATTGTCACATAACGCCTTTAAAATCCCCAAAAGAATCGCTTTGTTAATGGTCAAAGATAGAGCTTCCATAACCACCAAGAACAAAAACGGAGAAAGCGGGTCACCTTGTCTAAGACCCTTTTGACACACAAACTCAAACGTAGGTGACCCGTTAACCAAAACCGACGACCTAGCCGCCTTAAGGATTCCCAAAACCCACATACACCAACGAGAAGGAAAATTCATTTGTTCTAACATAGAGATTAAAAAACCCCAGTTAACGTTATCATACGCCTTCTCGAAATCAATTTTTAACAAAAAAGCCTTTTTTGCTTTGCGCTTCAACCATGCCAGAACTTCATTCACAACAAGAGGGTCGTCCAAAATGTACCTATCCTTCAAAAAAGCCGATTGGGATTCCGATATCACCTCCCCCATAACCTCTTTGATTCTATTCGCTAAGAGCTTCGAAATCACCTTATTGACCATACCAATTAAGTTGATAGGACGATATTCCTTCATGCTAGTGGGGTTTTTACACTTTGGCACCAAAGTTATGAACGAGAGACCACACTCCGGACTAATGTACCCCGTTTCATAAAAGACGGTAAGAACATTAAAGAAATCATCCTCCAACAGGTCCCAAAATTCCTGCACAAAATGAAAATTAAACCCATCTGGACCGGCCGCCTTATCCTTACCACAATCAAAAGCCGCTCTTTTTATTTCTACTTTCGAGAACGGTTGAACTAACATGTCTCCTAACGAATTCGACAGTGTGTTCACATTATCACACACTAAAACAGGTCTGGTACTACAATCTTCACTGAAATGAGCTCTATAATGTCTTAAAACCTCGCGTTTCACTATAGCCGGTTTAGTTATCCATTCCCCATTAACCTCCATCCCCGAGATATTGTTACTAGACCTTCTACCGTTAATAACTCGATGAAAGAAGCCCGTATTATCATCTCCCATTGCAGCCCATTTCACTCTAGATCTTTGCTTTAAATCTTTGTTTTTAATCTCATTCAGCTCATTAATTCTTGTTCTACACTCCTCTAAGATCCACACCTCTTCTTCAGATAAGCTCCTGTCTTCCATGAGCTTTTCTAAGGTATCAATTTCCAAACAGCATGCACTCAATTCTTCCTTTTCCTTTTTCACAACATCCCCATGCCAATCTTTTAACTTGTAACTCAAAGCCTTCAGTTTACGATACAACTTGAGCTGAGCCGATTGCGCTGCTAACTCCTTACCCAAACCCTCACGCACCACCTCTTTACAACCCTCTTTCTCCACCCAAGAATTGAACCATCGAAATGGTTTCGGACCAAAGTTTTTACTCACCATATGCAATATCAACGGGCAATGGTCCGAATATCGTCTCGGTAGGGCTCTAAGCGAAGCACTCGGCCATTTGTTAAACAAAGTTGAACAAACCAGAGCTCTATCAATTCTACTTTGTTTGTCGCCTTTACCTTTACCCGCAAGAAAGGTGAACTTCCTACCACCCAACGGATACTCTACCAAACCCGCTTCATCAATGAACTCATTAAAATCTCTCGCCATAGCTTCATTAAATCCCGTATTCAATCTTTCTTCTGAGCTTCTAACCATATTATAATCACCCATGAGAATCCAATAATCGTCACTACCAAACATAATCGTTTTCAACGCTTGCCAAACCATAGATTTCTGCGTTCTAGATTGCGGCCCATACACATTCACCACATTAATACTTATATTATCCTTCCTTAAACGACCACCCACCAAAAGAAAGTTACGGTTTTTCACTACCCTTTCTTTGACAAAACCGCTACTATCCCATAAAGACACCAAGCCTCCCGAAAGACCCGTAGGATCCACTACTTCAAAATCGAAAGACCCTCTACCCCAGAACCTTTCAAGACATTGTCTATCCAGGCCTTGTGTTTTCGTTTCTTGCATAACTAAAAATTCAGCCTCGTTATCCCTTATCATATCTCTAACCCAAGCATCCTTCCCATCAACCCCCATACCTCAAATATTGACACTTAAACAATTCATCTTGTAACCTCTTGTACGCCTTCTTTGGAAATGGAATCACGGATCAAATCTTGGAAATTTTGTAGCTCGACTCCTAGCTTACGTCCCATTGTTACTGTTCTGTTTACTTCCTCATCCAGTGGCTTCGTAATCGATCCTCCCACAAAAGCCCCATTCGAATTTTCATTAACCATTCTCTCCATACCGTCATTAATTTGCTCCTCCCCCATTCTCGCTTGTACTTCATCTGACAAAACAGAAAACTTGTTATTAATTTCCGCGGGCCTTGAATCTCTTGACTTACCTCCAATCGAATTCTCAGCCCAAATTAGAGGGTCCAAACCAAAAATGTCTTCTACCACCTTTTTGGGCTCCTTATTGGGTCCCTGGTTTCCACTAGAAGACCCACTTGAATAGTCCAAGCCCAAATTGATAAAACTTTTAAACTTTTTCCTCTTTAAAATTTTTGAAACTGATTGACCAATCCCATTAAAACCTTCCTGACTATTCTCCTTGTTGCCAATAATAGATTCATTCTCTTGTGTCTGAGAATTTGAAACATCTCCCACAATCTTGGAAACCAAATCTACATTAATTGTGCCATTAAAATTTCCAGAGCCTGACATTCTCTTTCCAGAATTATGAGCTGTCTCCGGCGACTGACTTCCTTCCGACGTCTTCTCCGGTGACCTGAAACTTTCTTCCTTATCCCCTTGAAAACTATCATCTTCTACAAAACCTTCTACGAAATCACCTACCCAATCCTTTTCAGTTTCCGAAACCCAAACCTTGAAAGATTTTCCCCTCCAGCGAATAAAAGCCACATCTTTTATCACTTTACCATGGTTAACTATAACTCCAACGTAATGAAAAGAACAGTCATACCCCTGCTCATCCACACAGGCTTCTTTAATAACCATTCCAAAGAGACTCCCTATATTGTTTAGCACCACAGGATCTGAAATACTTAAAGGGAGACCCACAATCTTCAGCCAAGCTAGAATCGGCTGCCCCTCCCATGACAAAGGAGCGTCGAAACAATCTTTCCTTTTCACCATCTCGTCTTTGGCCATGACAGCATGTTCATTCGAATGAAACTCCATCAAGATGGATAGACCACCAATATATCGCACGAAGCCTTCCTGTAGTTTCATTTCTCTTAAAGTTGAACGTATATTCTTCAGCACCTCTAAGGACTTTAGTCGTGCGTAAATTGTCCTCCCATGCATAGACCTGAACGCCTCCACAGAGTCATCAACCGTCACCGTCTTTCCAATCGACTCCCCCGTGGACGCTTCTTTAAAGGACATATTATTCACTTCTACCCCTGTAAACACAAATGGTTTTACAGACGGTCCTTTCCCTGCTGTTTTAGAAGGACGGGTCTTTCGTACATCCCTCTTAGATTGATCAATCTCCCCCTCCTCAAGAACAAATCTAGCAATATTAAACTTCAGTTTGAAATCACCCAAACGAACCGAGGATAGAGACTTCAAGAGCTCTTTACTATCTTTGACATCCAAGAACGAAACAAAACCAAATCTCTTGCCCTCCTTATTCCTTTTACGAGCAATATAGATATCAAAGATCGTACCCATTCCCCTAAGAACCGCCGCCAAATCTGCCCCACTGCAACGATTCGGAAGATTATTCACAAAAAGTTTAGTTATTCTAGCCTGAATACTGGCCGGAATAGGGTTCCGACTAGTCGCCATACGTTTTCACATATATTTGTTAAAAGGTTTTCACATAATGAACGAGTTATTTACAAAGTGGGACGATAGACGTTAATAACTAACTATGTGATTAATAAATGGATATTGTGTAATTCGTATTTCATTATAAATTAAAAGGTTCAACACGGTTTATGAATTAAGAATGTCATTTATGAATATTTAATGTCATTTATGTGTTGTGCATGGGTTACGGATGACCTAACATTAATAGCGTCGATCCACGTGGATAACGGACTTATTAGGTTGACGAACCTAATAGGCGCCCGCTATGTACGTAGGATAATGTTATTAATGGGCGAATTATCCTTTTGACTTGTTAGGATGTGACTGGTTTGTGGGTAATAAGCGACATGAACAAATGGTTGAGTTTATCGAGTTGACAAATTCGATAAGGTCTAATTATTTATTCCGAAACTTATTAAACTATAAAGTTTATCATTTAGACGTCTCATTGTGTCGTTATGAGACGTATTGTGGTTATTTGAGTGCATTCATGGTGTATTGTTGAGTCGATACCACACACACACACGATGATACCTAACGCTAATAGCTAAATGGAACAACGAGATATTTTGAGATAAGGGAATGAATACATTTTGGGCATATAACATTGAAGTTGGGAATATATGTTAAGAATTGGTTATGAACTGGTTGTGCCTTGCTTAATAAAAATTTATCGAACTTCGATTGAATATAGACTGATCACCTATATTCAGACAGAGACAGCAGGACATGGACTGATCACCTATGTCCGTCTCAGAAGTGAATTTTACAAATACTGGGAATGGTTATAACAAAATTGTGTTCGGATTTGAGATTGGTTTCGTTAGTTGAGATTGGTTTTAAGAACGATAAACTTAAGGTGGACTCGCACACTCACACTCACACTCGCTAAACATCACGAAAGCCCGCACTCACACACGACACACTAGCATCGTAACACCTTTTGAATCGTAACACTCCTGGCATCGTTATACGTTTCCGTTTATGTGAAATTCTTGGTTGTAGAACTTGAGCGTAGTTTGCCATAAATCGGGTAAGACCCGATTGGCACTGTTTGCATCCGAGTTGCTTATCGACATAAGCCTCGTCGATCTCTCTAGAGTGTTTGAAATTATTTGGGGATATTTTGGATTTGGTGTTGAATATTTTGGATTCGGTTTTGGATTTTGGTCTTTGGGCCTTTGAATTTGAGATTTTGATCTCGTTCCGAGTTTTTAACTCGTAATTTGACTTCGAGTCATCATTTGGTCTTGAATTATTATTCGGCCTCGTTTCATTGAAAACTTTGTTAAAAATCATCTTTCGACCTTTAGGCGGTATTCGATTTCGAAACGACATTCGGTAGCATTACGATAGTAACCGTATTGGAATTATTATTCCACCGTATTTCGATAGTAATCTTGTTGGAATTATCATTCCACATTGTTTCGGTAGTAATGTCATTGGATTTGGCATCTAGCCTCGTTCGTTGGTAACTCTGTTATTGACATTTATTACCTTAAGCCTAGTCTTGAACCGATTGTTGAGAAAACTTTCGAAACATTTAGCGACGTCATCTAGATTGACGTTGCTTAAACCGATAATGTTGTGGTCTTCGCTGACAGCTTTCAGTTAAGGTAGTACCTTACGTGTTGTTGATGTCATACCTTACCCTTTATTTAGGTACCCCTATCGATAACGATCTAACGACTTGTGTTAAGTGAAGATGTTTACCGAGGATTATCCTTAGATATTGTTCTATCAATGTTGACTCTAGCAACATTGAACCCTCAACATTGTTTGTCAACAATAGACTGCTACGTAACACCACCGGTAATGGTAATACCTACCCTATTTTAACAATATGGTACCTTACACACCATAGGTGAGAAATTCTCTAGCATACCTACTTAGAGCCGTTGACGTTCACTCGTGTGTAGAAAATGATTTGGATACAGATTGGATATCGATTGGTAGTTGAACTTCTTTTGGAGATTATGATTTTGGAGTTGAACCTTGAAACTTTTTCGCGTTAAGTGTTAAGTGGACCAATGAGTCAATCGACTGACTGTGGTTAGTAACCAATACTCTCCTTTAGAGTCGACTTTCCTCTAACCTAGAGGTCATACTAAGTTAACCGACCGATTCTCGGTAGTAATCAACACTTTCTAATGAGACATACTCGAACTTCCTAGACTCCTCATCTAGTAGAGATTTCGTACTCAGCAGAAATTTTGAAATCTTAAGGAGGAACCTGAACCACATTCTCTAGGACAATTATAAAATCCTTCTCTTATCCTTCGAGAAGCACGTGCAAACCTTTTGGACCTCTCACCAAACGATAAGCTACACCATAGACGAAACCTTGGAAGTAGATTCCCGTCTTTACCTGAGTGGTTGTTAATAGTCTTGCCAACCTATTCACCTCCCGCGAATTAGTAAAAAGGAAAAGTATGGACGACAATGCTCTTCTCTCCTCATATAGTTATAGCAACACTAGAGAACCTAGCTATCTTCTTTAAGGAGGCGAGGTAGTACTAACCCTCTCCCTCAGAAAGTGACTTGCTCTAATAAGCTAGACCTCACCTTTGAACTTTAGCCGCCTACCTTCTTTCAATTATGGAACTCGATTAAAAGGAAATTCCTTGATCCGCTTTTCCTATCGAGATTCATTTGGTTAGTATACACCGATTGGAAAACCTAAGTTACATAAAGGGACTACATCACACGTAAAGGAAACCGTGTGCTTTAGGAAATGCTTATTTCTATCCTTTACGGATTGTGGCAATCGCCACCCACCCATTTTCATTTATCACTTACTAGAGCCGAGAGAACCGATCTGGATATGCCTGCAGTGTATCATCTCCAGATTATTGGCTGAAGTAGAGAAACCATTCGAACCCTATTAGAACACGTAGCGTGCCTATCAAGTTTGGAAAAGTATGGGATAGTCACCTTACATTACGTTAGTACCTATCACTTTAATACCTCCCAGGGCACCGAAAGAGATTCTTTATGGTCGTAAGTGCCGATCCTGATGGCTGGGTAGAAATGGAAATACCCAACCTACCAACCCTTAACCTATTTAAGAAGATATTGAGGAAACCGTTTTAAGTTGAGATGGATATGTAAGTTACACATAAACCATTTGGAGACATAGACAACGTAAATCTCTTGAACCCTCCGAAGTAACCTAGAATTTAGCCTTCGGAGCCACCATGAAATTATGTGAAACGAGTAGTAAATGTGAAAACTTAATCCCCGTTATGTCAATCTTTTGGAAAATCTTTTCTAGATTGAGACCAGTAGCTTAGAGCCTTAAGCTACCATCAAGACTCAGTAGAGAGTTCCCAACATTTCGTGTGTAATAGGAAGAAATGACTCGCCGATGAGGAAATTGTTAACCCTTTAAGAAGTCCAAATCTTTGGACGTTTAAAACTTCGTTGACCCATCGAAATAATAGATGATGAAACTTAGCAACTTTATTAAAGTTGCCTCTCTGTCTTCGGAGTTCATAGAAACTCGCAGTAAGACCCTAGATTCACGTAGGAAACGTGAAGGTAAACCCACGTGCTTTTGCACTCACCCCTCTATACTTTAACGGATGACTTGAATTGAATCGCACGGACGCGATTCCTTTAAGGAGGTGAGGCTGTGACAACTCGTTAATTCCTCGATGTGTCGTAATTGGAGAAACGTCGATCCGAGCGATCGTTTGATTTAATTTGAGATATGAGTCGTATTTTATATCGTTTTTATTGGAAATAATATTTTAAAAACAATGGCGTAACTCCCGTGTCACGAACCATTTGTTTACTAAGTTAAATGTGTCCCGAACCTAATATATCATAAGATTGAGAAAGTTACATCTAGGGTCCTTTGAGATAGTTTCATTTTCGTCCTTGTAGTTTTGAGTGTACAAGTCTAGTCCTCCTTTGGAGTATATATACCCCCACACCTCACACTTCCCTCATTTTCCACCATCTCTTTCTCTCACTACAAATCACACACACATAATCCTCCCATTTCTCTCTCTATATTTTCTGGCCACCCCATTAGGGTTCCGGCGCCGTCAAAGTTTTTCGGCCAACTTCCGGCCACCACCAAATATTACACCGCTCATTCCAAATTGTAGATCGTCAATTTGTGGTTCCAGCTTCATAACATACACCCCACTTAAGCTCCTAACGCTCCAAATCTAATTTTTAGATTTCAGATATTTAGGGTTTTGTATAAAAACGTGTTTAGTAGTTCGAGCTTGGATGGCTACGGGTTGTACCCGTGAGAGACGCCATCACGACTCTTGTTTTCCTCTCTTCCTCCTCGCGGTAAATGCAACCCAACCCATTTGTGTTCTTTTATTTCGTTTCTTTTCTTAAACGAGTATATATAATGTATACTTATATTATTGTGTTGGGTTTGTGGAAGATTATAAAACCTAAAGACGTTTTTGAGTTAACCTTGTATGACAAACGAGTTAAAAACATTTTTGTATTGATGGTTAGATGATAAAAACAAGAATCAAGTTATGGTGAAAACTGAAAAATGGATTTAAAAACTGTTTTAGAAAACGATTCGTGTGGTATAGGAACAGTGGAACGACGGTTGGGATAGAAACATGGTCGTTACTGTTTTGGGTGTGAGTCGAGTCGAGGGACTGAGTTGACTTAGTTGAGTCGCTGGATGGTGACGGTTCAACCTCGAGTTCTGGGTCAGAAGTGGAGTCGGGCTAACCCTTTTAGTTGTTTCAATATCTATACCAACTATGTATTTGTGGTGATGATATTGTAGTTTTGAGGGAGTAAAACAAATGAAACAGTTTTTATGCAAACTCGTGTGGTTAAAATGGTAAAAACGTTTTAAGGAGTGCTAGCGTGATAACTTTCATGGGTTAAAATGGATAATGACTTGGTGTTTGTTTTGCCTTGGTTATAATTTGGTAATATGATATGAACGGGTTCAATTCAAGTAAGACTTGGTAAACATAGCCAATAAGTGGTAAATATTATTGTAACGTGAAATATTAAGACTAATTGGTTAACAAATCAACATGGTTTCCTTTGCTTAGTCACAAACTAGTATGTTCGGATAATATGGGGAGCGCTATTTGGGTTTGAATACGAAATTAAACATGGTATTGGACATATTAGAGTTAACGGTGGTTGAGTAAATACAAAACAAGTAATGTCTTGAGTCGTTAAGGTAATGCAAAACATGATAATGGAAGTTGCACCTAATAAGCGTTTATTAACATTAAATTAAGAATGTAATGTTGGTGAATATCGAATGAATGACCACAAAACGAGGTAATAAACGTTAAGAGATAACTACTTGTTTTATATAATTGGTAACGGTTATTACACATACGTTATAAGATTTAATATGGTTTATAATCTTGGAAAAACTATTTCTAGTAAGTTATAATGATTAATAGATTAGACTATATTAAATGTTTGACTTGAACAAGTATAAGGTATTAGACTTGGAAATGGATTTACTATAATTGTTTCGTGATATGCTTAAATGTTTTATTTTCTCATATCAACTAATGACGGGATGTTTTGATATGTAAATGGTCAACAAATACGGTTTTATTTAGTTAAAAACCCGTATTATCCACGATAACAACTTATATTTTATAACACATTTTATAAACTTGTTTGGAAATATTATTTTGATAATATAACTTATTGAAGTCATATTGATTTGGAACGTTGGAATAAACGAACGTGTCAATTATAGTACACTATTTACCATACCTATTATGAAGTGAGTTCGGGTAAACTTGTATGATTATGAGTAACGATTGAGAAACCTTTATTTATTGAGCGATAAATGGAAACTTTCCTTTTATTATTAAATCTGTATGTTTGGGAATTGTTGGGTAAACAGTCGAAACTTATCAATTAACCTATTATTGTTACCTAAATAGTTGTTGACATATTCTAGTCCATTGACTAGCTTGAGTATTGACAGTATTTCTTGACTTTGTCAATGCCTCTTCCCTTTTTGGCGTGAGTTATGGTCTGTATGTCTTGATTTGGTCGATGTCTTCTCTTATTTTGCGTGAGTTGTACATCGCGTCTATGTTTCTTACCACCACACGAAACGTTAAAACTAAACTTCTGAGATATGAATTATGAACTTTTGGGAACGATAATGTACTTTTGAAAGTAACGACATGAATGATCCACGAAAACTACAACACATTACTTTCTATTGATTTCTTTATCATATGAGATGTATTCTAAGAATATCATATACGCATTAGGCTGCGTCACAACTATTCTATTGTACACGTCGTACAATCTTTTGGATGCCATGGAGATTAACTTTAGATGCCAGTCGTGTCAATAGTGAATAGTGCATTGATGTGACATGATTACCTATTATCTTCTGCTAGTATTTATTCGTGCATTGTTGTGGCTAAGGTGAGTTTCATAGCCCCACTTTTATATACGTTTTAACTACGTTTTGAACTATTTTGGGGTGAGAATCATGCTACTATTTTTGGACCGTTAAAACTATTTGGATTTGCTTATATCTTGTTGAGTAGATAGATGCGATAGTTGTTGCCTTAGTCTAGGTTTTACCGTGCCTAACTAAGAATAGACTTCTATCACGACCTAGCCCGGGTTGGCAACCGTCCTAGAGGTTGCCACGATAGTCTTGGACTAGAGTCGCGAGGGCCCGAGTAAGTGATTATATGATTGGAGATCCGGTAGGATCGGTGTGTGAAACGGTATTTGCCTATCTAGGTCATGCATAGCAAATCAACTCTTACAGGTCCACTATGATTTTGTTGAACTTAAACCTATGAACTCACCAACAGTGGTGACCTTTTAGCATGATTTCGTGAATTTGAAAGATGTATGGAATACGTGATCGGTGGAAGCTTGGCAAGAAGGCGGGTGCAAGGATCATTTCGACTGATAAACTTTGGGGACCTATCTTACTAAATTATATTTTGGGCCTAATATTTACACTTTTGAACTAAACGTTTTGAATAACCAATTTTGGGATTGGCTTTGAATGATAAATGACTATCTTTTGCTATACTTGTGTGCGATACCAATCCAATAGTAACGCCCCGAGAACTTGATTAAGTCTTCCGCTGTACCGAGATTTGGGGGTGTTACATATTACCTCATGGTACACAACAAAAGTTACAGAAACTGACTCTAATATAGACGTTTTAAAATAAATTATCATTCAATTAATATAATACATCAGAGTTTAAAAAGAGGTCACCAGTTTTTATTACATAAAGAGTACAACATAAACGTTTAAAAGTTTTATCAAATGATAATGATGCATTGTCTTCAAAATATTCGAGCGCCTTCACATTCTAGCTAATTCCTTTCAAATTTGAGATAAAAATGCTAAAAAGTGTCAACACAAAGGTTGGTGAGTTCATAGGTTTATAACTAAAACAGTTGATTACAAGAGTTTCAAGTTTGTGTGATAATTGCAATGAATACAAATATCGGTAAAATAGATAGTGGGTTACGTTGTTATACACCGATAATGATAAATAGTTGAACACAAGATTTCAATGTTTAATATATCATGGGTTACGTTGTTATACACCCATAGTTATTATTGCACTAAGCTCATGAAAACCAAAGCGTTAACCTCGTACCAATAGAAATTGGCATAATCGTTACTATAATTGCCCTGGTATGTAATTTTCCCTTATACCTAGTGTTCTCAAATATAATGCGCTTGTTTCGTCCCCCGGTAAACACAAACGGGATTCTTCAATCCCAATAGGCCTATCCACAATATTCGCGCTCACTACAACTAGTGATTAATGGTTCGTGATGTGAGGGACTTAAGTTTAGCAATCGTGCTACCTAACGCTAATAAAACATTCAATTCAGATAAACATACAGTTTGTAAACAATTGATCATTTATAAAATTCGTAGCATGTATCTCACCCCAAAGTAGTTCATAAAACAGTTAAACGAGAAACGGTATGGCTACGAACTCACCGTGAGTAAATGATATCAAGTGTATGATGAAAAATGATGGATATGCCCTGAAAACCTCTACGAGCAGCCTGAAATAATATGTTGCATCTTAGGTTTTGAAATAACGATGTGAAAATATAAACGAGTTTATATAAGTTGATTATGTTGATCATGATGTTGTACATAGTAGTTTATAGTGATCACGCATGTCGTTATAGAAATGGTTAATAGTTCATGAAACGGGTTTGGCTATTATCATACCATTGTTCGGGCTATCACAATTCAGAGGTCATGTAGTAAACGCATGAAGAGTTAGGACACTTTAAATCGTAAATCCAACAACTCGTCGGTACGTTTACCCCGGAGAGGACCCTCACATGAAATTTTGTACTAACATAGTACTTTACTATTTAAAACGTATAATGTGTTATGTTTATATGACATAAGAGTTAAAACGGGACATGTGATTTATGAAAACAATTTATTATGTTATGTTTATGGTCTTAGGCAAGTTTGGTGTTTTACGGAAGAGCTAAAGGTTATAAGTCATGAAAATGGGTCAAAATGGTCATAATACACGTCATTTGCGAAAAACACAATTCTGAGAGTCAAGTGAACGATGTTATTTAATGAAAATGATATTTATAAGTTATTAATGAAATCTGGAAAGTTTGGTGCGTTAACGAGTTCAGTAGCTAGGTCAAACAAAAAAATATTAAAACGATCATGGGTTAACAGCCCCCTTTTAGCCGTGCGGCTGTGATTAACAGTAGGCGCCTGTGTGGTCTTTGTGGGGTTTAGTCGTGCGGCTGTGGCAAACAGTCTTTGGCTGAAAAGGTTAGCCGCAGGCTAAATGGCCTAAGTGGTACTTTTGTGAAGGTCGTAAGGCTTATAGCTGTGGGATGAAAAGTTTAGCCATAGGCCGAGAGCTTAGCCGCAAGTTGTGAATCTCGGTCGTGTGGCTAAATGGGTTCCGTGGTGTTTCTGGTTTTTGGTAAATCTTGAAACGACCATAATTTTTTATCTATAGGTCCGTTTGAGCCAATTCAAAAGGCCATGGTTAAGTTATGATTTCCTCTAATACTACATGTGATTTTCCAAGTACTAAAGTCCATAGATTTTGTCAATGATTAGTGTAAGTTTCTTTGTTTTTACAACTAGTTTGTTGAATAAGGTCTTATATACGTTTATTTTACGATTTTGGTTGTGTACAACATAAAATCAACATATATAAACATAGATAACTTATATCAAGTAGGAAAACATGGAAATGAGGATGAGTAAGCTTACAATGAGTGGTGATCGTATGGTTAAATAAAATTACTAAGAACATTAATAACCCTAACTAAGCATCCAAACCTTAGCTTATCATTAATCCTTAACCCAAATCCTTGCAAAGCACCTCAACCAAGCCATGAAATGCCCTTAACCAATGATTCTTCCAAAACCCTAGTTTATGATAATCACCCTTAAGAGAACTTCTTCCTTGTTTGAAATATTACTAGAGAGTGATGAGATTTAGAGAGGAAATGAGAGTGTATATATGTTTTAAAAGAAGTATGAGGTTCTTCTTTTTATGGGAAGGAAAAGTAAAGAAATATCTAGTCCTAACTTAGCTAGGAAGTATTGAGAAAATATCTAACTTAAACTTAGTTAGGAAGTTAAGGTAAAAGATCTAAGAGTCAAGCTTGATGAAGAAGACTTATGGGAAGCCTAAGGGGAAAAGAAGAGGGAGGGGTCATTTGAATGGGAAAAGAAAGAAAGGAAACGGTCTTTCAGTTGCTTAGCTTGATAAGTAAGACTAAACTTTGTAAAAATTTTGTGTAGTTAACTGTTGTTTAGTTTATAAATCAAAGGCCAATTTTATGGTCAAAGGGGGAGTGAAATGAGCTGTCTTTTTATAAATGTTATAGTGTTTAAACATGTTAGGAAATGTGGTGAAGGTATAGGTTAAGTTCGCATATAAGCAAAAATGCTTAAAACGCAAGTTAAACGCGTGTAAAACATAATTTATTTGGAAATAAAGAATTTAAATAAAATGAATATATAAATGGTTAGAATTAGACTAAAAATTAGTCTTGTGTATTGTAAAATGTTTAAGACGGTTTTTGTTATGCGATTTAGGATAAAACGTTTAAATTTTCGGATAAATATTAATGTGAAATGTTCGGGTTATTACAAGGCACAATAAGACTATTTATATCAGGAACCACCACTTCTGAGTTGCAGGCCATTGTCAAACCCCCCCCCCCCATCGGTATTCATATCAGCTTTGGACACCATTTCCATATCAATCCAGCTACTAATAGGCCCTAAATCATTCCATTTATCATGCCACATGAAAGTGTCCTTCCCATCACCAAGCTTACAAACAATATATTGTCTAATCTTCCCCCTCAAAGCTATTATTGTTTCCATAAAAGTGTCAAAGTATACCAGAGTTAGATGGTGTATCTGATAACTGGTTGGATAAGTTGCTTGGTGTAATGGTGAATAATTGGTGAATCAAAGTCTAAAAGCTTTGTTTAGATAACTGCTTTTGGTGCAGTTTGCTTATGTGTACATATTGATTTATGAGTTATTGGTTATGGGTCACTGCAGTTATTCAATATGGTTCGGTTCATGGTTATTTTTTTGGTATGCGTTGACTTTTAAAAGTCAAAATGGATAAATCCAAACACCTAAACTGCAAATACAATACAAGCCACTTTACAAATATAAAAGATATCACAAATACTCTATTAAAATAACAAAGGAATAAAGGCACATACAAGCAATAGAAACTTACAACGCTATTGGATAGTTAAATTAAAGTGATTACATTTCCTACAATCTAAATTATGTTGGACTAGGCATTACAGCACCCTTCCACTAAGACAAGGCTTCAAACATTCAGTGTACAAGGCCATCAACTGTAATGGACTAAAGACACAAAAAAAACTCAATGTACAAGGCCATCAGTTTCAAACAGACCCTTAATCTAAACACCCCTTTATGCTAAACTAGGCATTGACCTCCCATAAATCTTCCACTTAGGACATTGCACTAGAATCTTTCACACAAATGCTCATAAATCTTGTTTTGATGGTCTCAAACATTACTTTATATAGGTTAAACAAGCATTACCATTACAAATAACCCCTAAACCCTAATCTAAAGAAATTAATTGACTAAAAGAAACCAAAAGCATAAACATAAATAAGCAAAAATATAACCAAAATAAGCATTTCATTGAAAGAAACAAAAACCAAAATAAGCATTTCATTGATATCATAAAACATAAACCACAACACCCATACCCTAAACTATACATAGAAGTTCCATAAACCCCAAAAGCCGAAAAACCAAAGATCGCCCAACAAAGCAACGGTTAACATAAATGAAGACATAAATTCATAAACTTTGCCTTTTCAGTAGCATCACGACGTGCCTTCTTGGCCGACTTCATCAAGCTTTCCAGCCTCTCCATATCCTTAACATGTGCTTTTTTCAAAGCTTCAACACTATTTTCTTTAAGACCGGTATGCCAAATCGGCTCTAACTCTTTAATCATTACACCCCTCTACTTAATCTGTTCCTCCACATCTTTGCAAACCTTATTAACATTCTCCTCCTCAGCCAAATCTGCATCATGCTCCTTATTAAATGAACAAACATCTGATATGCTAAAATATTGGAGTTAGCATTCTCCGCTAAACTCTCACATACAGATTTTTGAGAAGCCATTACGTGTTGCAAAGTTTTCAAGGTTTTCTGATTATAATGAAGAATAAGTTTATAAAAAAAGTGAGAGCTAACTCTTTAAAATAGAAACGGGTTGATATGAGGGACATTTCATATAGACCATGATGAAGAGAAGTCGTCGAATCACATACCCCGAGACTGGCAAACGGCTTGTCATAATTACACGATGTCTATACCGCGCTAAATGGAGGATGTTTTAGTTACTCTAATGTTTGGGTTTCAATGTTTAACCTGCTATATATTTTTGTTGGGTTTCAAATTAATTGGTAATAATAGTGGAAGAGAGGTTGAAAAAGAGTGTGTGGATTAAAGGATTTGATATTTGCTAACTTCAGGACCAGCGGTGTAACTAAGAAAAGGACGAAAAGACGAAGTTACCCTTCAAGCTAACGAAAAAACTAACGACCATTATCCAAAAAGGACGAGACGTAGATTCTGGGGACTAAAAGTGAGATTTTTTAGAAAAAGGACCAAAAGGGCTAGTTGAGTAGACTTTGGGGACTAGCGGTGTAATCTACTCTAGAATTGATAAGAGCTTAAGGTATGCAAGCATAATGTCATTGCCTCATTGGATAATACTAAGGCTATGTTTGGCAAAAGTAGTCGTGAAGCGATGGCGGTGTTGAGTCGTAGCCACAAACACCACACCGCCACTGCCTTCTTAAAGAAGCATTGGTAGATGATCTTTCCTAAAAATAGCAAAGCTCACCGCTCCTTTGCCAAACGAACACTAAAAATAAAAAAGCTCACTGCTCACCGCTCATCGCCCCAAAAAGCTTCAAAAAGCTCTGCGCCAAATATAGCCTAAATGTCAACCACGCCTCTATCGAAGTCATCCTTGATGTTAAAATGCAGTGTCATCTCAATTACATTGCTTTTAATGTTTGTTTGGGTGTGGATTTAGATATGTTTTAGTGAGTCTAGTTTTCAACGTCACGTGCACAGGTACTATATATGTCGGTGCTAATTTTATTGTCATGTTGACTTTGAGTGGCCATACCTAGAGCATTAAGTTATATTATTAATTTTAAAAAGAATGAAGACTCGGAGTCTAATCACTTTCAATAATTATGTTTTGGCATAATATTGACGGAGAAATATATATTTCATAACTTTTGTGACAAAGATGTAAACTATAGAATTGACAAATCTTTTCTTTATTTTAACATAACTTTATATTTTTGTTTTCGTCATTTTCTTTCACTTTCCACCATAAATCAAAACTTAAGAACACAAATTAAGGAAGTAAAAACATGGCGTAATTAACATTAATGCTAGATTCACAAAAACTTTACAAAATTAAATCCACAAAATGACTTGACAAGTATAGCGGTCTAATCATATTGTGTCATAATCTCTCACTTACTTTTTACCCTTCAAATTTAGGGTATGTTTGGCAAAAATAGATGTTGATGGTCTTGATCTTGATCTTGATCTTTGGTCTTTGTCTTGGTCGATCTTCGAAAAGATTAAAATTGTAGCTTTTTTTTTGTAGTAGTGTTGGTGTTGTTGCTGAAAAAGATTAAAATCAGTTAATTTGTGAAACCTAATCTCCACAATCTTTTAAAAGCTAGTTTTGAGAGCTTATTTTTTGGAAACTTATTTTTCTAAAATAATTCGCAGTCTTAATTTGCCAAACAAAGATTATTTTTTAACCAAAGCTTAATTTTCAAAAAAGTAATCTTAAGCCTCAATAATCTTTCATAATCTCGCGTGCCAAACATACTCATAGTTGACAACTTATTATGCGGATATAATTTTTTAAGGGGCAAATTCTTTACTTGCCCCATGGGTGCACATGGGTTTACCGCATGTGCCCAAAAAAACCCAACTTCTTCAAATACCCCATGGGCTACTGTCGCTTTTAAACTCTTAGGCAACTCTCCCATATACATGACAAGTGTACCTATTCTTAGCCTTATCATGTACTTACATAGTACAAGTTACCCTAGGTTATTTCTTGGGCGACTTGTCTTTTTTGTCTTTTAGCTAAAAAGTAAAGTCTTTTTATATCATATAATAGTACATATTTTTGGCCGACTGGCCCCACCCATGTGTATTTTTTGGCGACTGGTTAGGTAGAGTATACACTTAATATTTTTTTTATCGTATTTGTACTTATGCCATACTTTTAAATACACAATACACTTAAAATTTTTAGACTTTTAAATACAAAAATCCAGTTAAAAACTTTTACATACAAAGTCTATACATTTATAAACTTTATACAATTTTTTTTTAAATCTTAAACACACTTCTACCAAAAACACACAATTAACATCTTAACACTTCTCCTTCTCTCTCACTGAGATTCAAACGACATCCTTATAAACTTTATACAAAAATTGACGATCCAAACGCCACCACCATCTTATCCACCAAGATCCAAACGACATCGCCTCCACCACCACCACTGATCTAAACATTTATCAATCCAAACCCTAACTCTAGCAATTAGACACACTCAGATCTGAAGCAACAATTAACAACGTTTTTTTAAGTTTTTTCCGATCTAATGTTTAAAAAAATGATGTTCGCTAGGGTAAGTAATTTTGTGTTTGATTTAGGGTTACGCTATTTTAGGGTTAGGTTATTTTGGTTGGTATTGTTTGTATTTTAGTGTTAGGGTTTTTTAATCATTGGAGGATTATTTAAGTGTTTTTGCTTTATCTGATTATTTAATTGTTTGTGTATAAGTATTTAGGGTTTTTTAGGGTTAGGGTTGCTGTTTGGGTTATTTTATTTTCGTTTTTTGTTAGTGATTTGTAAAAACATGTACATAGTTACATGCTTCTATATGTGGTTAATGTGTTTCTAGTGATTTGTTGCTAGATATTAAGTTTGAGAAACAAATGATGGATGTTTTGGGAGTTCTGATCCGCCATATTGTTTTATCTTAGATGCCTACACATGTTAGAATACCTAAATGATAAACTAGTTTTGGTTAATCTGCCTAAGTCTGCGAAACAAATGAGGGATGTTTTGGGAGTTTTGATCCACCAGGTTGTTTTAAGTTAGATGTCTACAAATGTTAGAATACCTAAATGATAAACTAGTTGTTAATATGCCTAAGTTTGACATACAAATGAGGGATGGAAAAGAATCCGAGTTAGTTCTTCTGCCAACTTGTTCTTGGATTGATTGTTCTAGACAAAGTGAATCTAGAATAATCACTTCGTTCTTCCGCTACATATCGAATACAACAATGTAACTATGTTTCTTCTCTTAAGATAACTGGTATTGAGTTGAGTAGGTGCAAATGGGTTCGGTTAACTCCTTGATCTGCCACCTAGAGTGGTATGAATACCTGCTCTGCCAACCCTCGTTCACTCGGCTTAATCCAAGTTAATCTTGGGTGTGAGTTTCTTAGTAGTAGTTTTATTTTTCAGTTTGTTGTGTCTAGGTCGGAGGAGTTTAAGATTTAGGCATTCCTAGAAGTTGAGATTGATTGGATTGTTGGTGCTTTATTTTATATTGGTTTGTTATTTTGTTTGGTTTATATGTTATATTTGTTGGTAGTTTATTTGATATGGTTAGTGCTATAAAATTGGCTATACATATTAAGAATAAAATGGGTTTAAGTTTGACATACAAATGAGGATGTTTTGGGACTTCGATTCACCATCTTGTTTTAAGTTAAATGCCTACACATGTTAGATTACATAAATGATAAACTATATTTGGTTAATCGCAAAGTTTGACAAATGTAGTATTGGAAAATTAAACTTCACACAATTATACAAAACAATTTTCAAGTGCTGGCTTTGAAACCTTTGTATTTGTCTTTGCGATGGCGATCGATCCAAGTGTTGTATCACAATGGTGGTAATCGCCTTTTCTATGGAAACAACTAGGGTAAACGGATCAAGGGGTGATTCCGGCATTCTTGAACCATATATGGGTTGTTTACTTAACCCGGTAGAGTTGGGCTCGGATATCGGACCTCGATTATTCATCCCGCTTGTGATTAAGACACGGCAGAGGTAGTCTGACTCCGATCGGGTTCAAACTACTCGAACTGCTTTTGACGACTTGTGATTGTAATTGCAAAGATTTGAGTACATCAGTTGTACGTACAATCTTGTAAATTGTTTTGAAATTTTTTTGAAGTTTAATTTTCCAATAACCAAATACAATACATGTATACACTTTATACAAAAAACTTTTTATACCTTTTAAAATAAATTTTAAACTTTTTATACAAAAATTTACCGTACCAAGAGGTTTATTAAATGCATGTCTGGCGGTTACTAAGGTCATATGCCTAAAGTAAATGAAGTAATTTGATATAGTTGTGCAGTTAAAATTTAAGGTATCAAGAGGTTCAGTTAAAAAAAGTTAAAGTTCAATATGATATAGTTGTGCAGTCTATAAAAGTGTTTGAATGTTAAGTTCAAAGTAGCAAGGGGTGCCCGCATTAGTTTGTAAGACTAAAAGCAAGAAAGTGTGCCTGCACATTATTATAAAGTTGTTATTTTTTTAATTTATTCATTTTTTCCATTGTTTTGATGATATAAAACCAACCCTCTATGAAGTAATGTGGCCTTAGACAACTTGCTACTTTTACCGTTCAATTCAAAGACCTTGTTCTTTTTTAAGAACAAGCTCAATTATCAGGGCATATCTATGTAACGTTCTAAATGGGTTACATATATATATATATATATATATATATATATATATATATATATATATATATGTTTGGGTTATTATGAAAAGTTTCTTAGAATGAAAAGAATGAAAGGCATGTGGAGGTGACATGTGTCACCTTTGCCACATCATCATGTCACATCATCATACCCCACCCCACCCACCCACCCCCGCCCACCCCCCCCCTCGAAAAATTTTTTCCGCCAAAAAATTTTTTGGAGGCAAAAAATTTTTTCCGCCAAAATTTTTATTGCATCATAGTTATAAAGTTCTTGCATCACAAATCATAATTTTAGTGCATTAAGGTTATAAATTCTTGCATCACAATTATAAAGTTATTGCATCACGCTTATAAAGTTATCGCATCACAATCATGATTTTAGTGCATCATAATTGATGCACTTAACTATTAACTATGATGCGAACTTATAATAAAGATGCACCAAGACTTATTAGTGCATTAAGGTTATAAGTTCTTTGCGTCACAATTATGATTTTAGTGCATTAAGGTTATAACTTCTTGCATTACATAGCTTATAAAGTTACCGCTCACAATCATGATTTTAGTGCATTTAAGGTTATAACCTTGATTTTAGTGCATCATAGTTGATGCACCGAACTATTAACTATGATGCGAACTTACCAATGGAGCATTAGTCCAATGGTTGGAGCACTTGTGCTTGAGTCAATTGACCCAAGATCAAGTCCCATCCTTGGCATTTGTTTCATATAGGTACCCACCTCCGCAAAACCCGTGGACACACCGGAGACTTTGTGGAATAAGAGCTAGGGTCCGAGTCTTGGCTCGTGCTCACTCGATTGGTGCCCACTAGGCCGGAGAGTTCTTGAGCTATTCCTTGTGGGGTGGACAATGGTCGGTGCCAAAAGGCACCGGGGTCAAGTGTTCCCGCCAATCTACACCTTTTGTGGAATGATGCAAGAACATATAATAAAGATGCACCAAAACTTATTAGTGCATTAAGGTTATAAGTTCTTGCATCACGATATAAATTCTTGCATCATAATTATGATTTTAGTGCATTAAAGTTATAATTCTTGCATCACAATTATGATTGTGATGCGATTTTATAACTTGTGATGCAAGAATAAATTTTAGCGGGAATTTTTGGCGGGAAAAAAAATTTTCTTGCGGGGGGTGGGTGGGTGGGTGGGGTGGGGTGGGGTGGGGGTGACACATGGCATGGTGATGTGGCAAAGGTGACACATGTCACCTCCACATGCCTTCTCATTCTTTTCATTATAAGAAACTTTTCATTTTAACCCTAATCTATATATATATATATATATATATATATATATATATATATATATATATTTGCACACGGTTTTGTACCGTTTGTGTGTTTGATCTTGATCACAAGTTTTGGCTCTTACAAGAATGTATCTTGATCGAGAGTTTTTGCCCGACAAACAACATACATTCTTTAAAGAGCCAAAGAATGTGGTCAGGATCAAGCGCACAAATGGTACTAGACGGTGTTAAAAAAACAAAGCAATGGAACCCATGTACGACGTGACATAGTTGTGCCTTAATAATTGTGACATGTTGATTGCGATAATCATATAGCGTGTATTGTTCATGACAGCCACGCTTTATTATCTCGATCAAGACGAGTCCTCATATTTACACTCTATTCTCGATCGAACATTTGTATCATATTGATCTTTAACCGCTTTTAATCTGCTAAAGTATGTTTAAAGTCTTTTGGTAGTTGCGGTCGATGTAGTACTTGTTATTTACGCCTTTTTGTTTGTACTTGTCCTAAGATACTTATTATTTATTTTAATTTGATTTTTTTTTTCTTCTAAGGAATACGAAGCCAAAGTCATCGTTAAGAGCAAATTGAAATACTTTTCATTAATTAAAGAAAAGTTGAATGATAATCGAAGGAAATTGTTTAGAACTACCTGTTTTGGAGGATGGTTGGATATTTTCTTTTTTGACCATGAATCACATATGTTAGATTATGTACTAAAAAAAGGGTTTTGTGGATAATGGTCATTATGACATGCCCTTTATATATAATCTCGATGGTCGTAGTCTACATTTTGGTTGACCTTAGTTTTCTCTTATCACAGGGTTTTGTTTTGGGACTGTTAGGTTTGATTTATATAGTTCAGGGGATTCAACATTTAAGTCGAGGGTATTTCCAAAAAAATTAGAGGTAAAACTTTCCAACTTAGATCTTGTTGGTGTTATTGAGGATGAAAAGTTGTTCGGTAAATTAACTGATGAAGACGCAGTCCATGTGTGTCTAGTGTTAGCGTTAGCGGTCATTTTTATGGGTCGGTTGTTGGTTGAAGAAGTGGATGATACACTCCTGCGTTTGGTTGAAGACCTTGAGGCATGGAATTCTTTTCTATGGGGGGAGCACATTTGGAGGCAATTGTACGACCAGATATTCAATGTCGTATCAAACCACAAATGGGAACACCTTAAAGGACTGGAAATAGATCGGAAGTATGTTCCAACATACACACTTTCTGGATTTGTTTGGGTTTTCAAGGTTATTCCTTGTTATATTATATGTTCCTAAGTTATTATTATTATTGAAGTTTGGGTATGAGATTAACGCATTTTTAATCTTTATAGATATAGATTCTTGAGTCGTTTGAAAGAAGCAGTCATTGGTGGAATAAAGTCCCAGATGTTATACCGAGGGCAGTAGCGTGGTCAAGGAAAGTAATGTTTACAAGATCGGATTATGGATTGCTATTTGGCAAGGTAAAACATAATAAAATATGAGAATGCATGCTTATTAAGGATTTTATTTGATATTGTATTAAAGTTCTTTTTCATTTCCTTCTTGTTGATGTTTTATTTAGGACTCGAAGATAAATTTTGATCTGAAACCAACATTAGCCGAGCACCAGTCGGATTGGTATATGCAGTTTATGGAATTTTACATGCAGTACATACCAAGGAATCTTCCAACAAAAGTACCGCATGTTTACGATGAGTATCTACAAAAGTTGGTTGCTTCACGGAAACGTGATAGGACAGAAAAAAGACATTTACCGCTTGTGCCTAGGGTTCAGACCAGTAGTCTTCTAACAGGAATCAGCCTCAAGGATTGTGTCATTCAAGAGTTGAATTCTCGGGTTTTCAAACTCGAGGCTATTATTCAGGTGATTTACGAGTCAGAGTACTATAATACTTGTAACTTTATTTATATTAAAATTATTGTTAAGGATTTTATCTTTTATTACTTCGTAGGTCCTTGCATGTGAAAGAACTTGCGGATTTCGGGTAATACATTCATCCCTACAATACTTTTATTTGATAGACCAACAGTTGGTTTTACAATGATTTTTTTCATTAACATGAAAAATTGGACTTTACTGCATCCTTTTCCCATATGAGCTATGAATTTCGAGAACAACTAAATCATGAATTATTTGAATTGGTTGACTCTCTTATTTCTAGCAGTCGTTCAGAGCCGGTAGATGTCGATGATGATGATGTTGTTCTGGTAATGTGATTTCCAAACTATACAAAAACCATAATATAGTAAAACAATGTATTTAAGAACATCACCTTTTCACAAGAGTATCTTTTGGAAGAGGAATTAAGGTTGAGGAATGAAGAGGAAGAAAGGTGGAGGATGGAAGAACAAAAGATGATGGAAAAGGAGTTTCTAAATGCGTTGATAGAGGAGAAGAATCGCAGGTTGAAAAAGGCAAAGATGTTGAAGATTAAACAGGAGAAAAAGAAAAGGTCTATAGCTTTGCATAATTCAGATCATTGGAAAAGATCCAAGGCAGACATAACACCTGACAAGAGGAGTAAAAAATATGGTGTTGAGTCGTCGTATTACTAGTCAAAAAGATTTGTAGAAGCTCAAAAAAATTGAACACCTCCCTACGGCTGGCGGGATCCAGATATGACTGAGGAGTTAAAAGATGTTAAACCTTGGGTTGAGGTATTAAAAACAACTTTTAGATTGGTACTTGTAACAATAATGCTATATTTCTAAGATAGTAACACTCTGTGTGTAGGGTCTTTCTCGATGGAACAGTGCTATCGACATAGTACTTCTTAGTGATGATTACGACGAATTCCTTGGAAAGCAGGGGCCCCTTCATTCTATGTTTCCTTGGTCCAAAGAAGTTCGTGTTGATCGGAGGTTTTGGGAATCCTTAGTGTTTTTAGACCCTCCTAAGAAAGGTTGGCTTATGGATGAGGTAAGAGTCATACATATCTTTGAAGTTATTGTCAATATTATGTTTTTCATTTATTAGGGTTGGCTTTTCGTTGCTTTTAGACCCTGATGAAAGATTTTTGCTTTAGTTTTAACATCACATAGAGTTATGGGTGGAATACATATTGCATTTCGCACCGATGGCCGATTGGGCTATAGTTCTTGCATACTTTGTTCACCGCTCTTACAGGACTCCATCCCATTTGGTATGTTAACGGGAAAAGTACAAAATTCCATGGGGTGATGTTGAGGTGTAATACTTGTATTCATTTCTTTATACATATATTGATATGTGTTTTGTTAACCCGCCCTATTTGTTTCGTTGCAGGTTTATATGCCTATCAATGAAAAGGATAACCATTGGTTTCTGGCACAGTTTCATATCAAGACAAGGTTTGTAACGTTTTATGACAGTGGCGATAAGCATGATCCTGAGTGGCGTCCTTGGTATTCGGAGATGCGGGCATGTTTATAGGTAACAAACTCACCAGCATCAAATAATAGTAAAAAGTTAAATACATTTGCTTTATGTCTTTATTCATACATGTTTTGCATATACTATTGTGGGAAACATACATCAAATTATATTTAAAATTGAACAACATGTTTAGGACTACTAGTTAGAAACAAACTAGTTTTTGCCTAAACAACTTTAAAAAAGTTATTAAGTTGCCCAACAAACTCCTAGTCGCCCAAAAAAAATTATCAAAGATACACATTCAAGAGTGTATGAACCAGCCCTTGTACTTGTTCATTTATATTCTTGTAGTTGTTCATTTATTTGTGTCATATGAAGCACAAGTCAACTCTTTAAACTCTAAATTAAGTATTAAATTATCCATTAAAAGTACTCGTTAAGTACAAGTAAGGATAAATTCATCCAGTTGGTATTTGATATCAATACTCAACTCTATTTATACTTTTCCTCTCTATACTACTTTACATCCACACTTAAAGTAAACATCCTTCTATAACTTCTATTTTCATCACCAAAAAATTCAAAATATCTTACAACATTCCAATTGAAGTTCAAATGGATATAGTTCATAGGCTTTACGTCAGTGTGTGGCTCAATGCCGGGTGTGTGAAAGACTTGGAAGTATTGCATAGACACGATGCATTTCACTGTTCGTTATGGTGTTCGCATGACTAATACAGTTTCCTACATTTTACTCTACCATCAAAGGTTTAAAGGTTACTTGAGTTTCGTAGATCAAAATTTCTCTTTGTCACCTCTTTCTTCAAACATAAGTTTTTCTGACTTGAAATCACTTGGTTGGTCCCACGGAGTATGAGGTTTTACGTATGGACTAATTGTCCCTCATTACATGGCGTTTGTTTAGAACCCATCCATCAAAAGATCAGTCGAAATATTTGTCCTTTATGTGAGGAGGCGAACAAGGACTGTCTCTTATGAGGAAGCGGTTAAGAAAAGATATGAGGAGGATGTAAATGAAATACGTGAGGAGGCGGACAAGGAAACACATGAAAACAATGATTATGAGCATGTATTAAATGGAAATGTGGATGGTGAGAAGTCGGTTACTGAGTAGCATGAATATGAAGCACTAATGGAAGTACTAGCTGAACAAGATAGGGCTGAAAGAGAAATGGATGTGAGAATCAGGCAAGACCGGGAACACGAGGAGCTGTTGTGGAAGATAGAATATGGGATAGCGGAACTTGAAGACTTTAGAAGATGGAGATACGAAACCAATTGGGATGCGCTGCTAAACAGAAAATGAAGGATCAAATCAAATGTCTTTCACTTTTATGCATTTCAATTTATGTTGTAACATATTTAAGTTTCCATATCTCCAGACTTGTTTTTTAGTTTCCTGCACTTAAACTTAGTTTCAAATAATTTGTAATATGTTTAACTTTCATGCACTTTTCTTTGCATGACTATGTTTTTTACTTTCCTACACTTAAAATTAGTTTCTGACTTAAACTTAGTTTCAAATAATTTGTGTTGTTGTTCTAGGTCGCCCAAAAACATTAAGTGTAACAACCTAACTACTAACATCTACCTTTATGTGAATCAACCATCTCTTGTACTAGGTCATTTACTTCCATCCCAATATAATTTGAGGCTCACATACACAACTTCATCTATCACTAACCTTTTCATACAACCATAAACAAAGTATCCATGTATTCTTCTTCCTCTTCCGGTAGGTCATATCGTAGGAACCATCACAAATACCAAGATATTGCTAATATGACGCATTGCAAATGTTGTCTGCCATATCCACTAAATGAAAGAGTTGCTTGGACGCCTACGAACCCAGGAAGAAGGTTCAAAAGTTGTCCTACAAGAACCTGTGTAGTTTATGGTTTTCTTGACCCCAAGCTACCTTCACAATTCTAAACTTTATTCCTAAAACATTCTCAACTACCCCAATTTTTTTAACAATGTGTATCTCACGTAATGGGTGTTATACATCAACGTCTCCTACACCTTTTTCGATAACTCTAACCTTTGACTTAATCGACTCAACCTCAACTTCAATGTGATCTTTATCGAAGTTTGGTAACGTTGTTGCTTTGTCAGAAGTCTTAACAACATTGATAGAACTCTCATATTTGTTGGGTTCTGGAACATCTTCTTTCAGAACCTCCGGATTTTCATTCGTAGTCTCATTTTTGTTTGCCTTCCGTCCAACCACATCATCATATAAATCCGGAATAACATTCACTGTCGCAGTTTCACCAAGCTCACTACAATTTTCTTCTTCTGATTGAACAATTTCATCACTATCAACTACCAGAATATTATTAGCAATGTTTACATCAACTTCAATTCCATAAACAGCAACATCGGCCATATCTTACTCTTCATCATCCATGAGTTGATCAGCCAACTGGTCTCTTGTTTCCACAAGTTGCAACTGAATTCCACGGATATATTCCATACTACGAATGTACCACAGACAGCTCAACTCGGCATTAGTCTCTGTAATGGTTTAACATCCTACAAAAGAAACAAACAAAGCTGATATGATGAATGCAATAAAAACAAACAAGACATAACTAATTTTTAGGATTTACTTACCTAATGAAATAGAATACAGTAATGCTTTTTCACAAAGTTATTGATTTTTGACCATGCTAAAGCACGCGGGGATCTTCTCAGGGTCTCTGGTCCAAAATGCGAGCTGTTAGGGTAGGTTTCCAAAATCCAAATATGAAAATACACAGGAAACCAAAAAATACTACACTTAGGAACGGAAGGTTTTTCTCATTGCATACTTGCAAGCAACACATTTGAATAGAACGTATTAAGACTTAATAACTATATTTGCAAAATCAATATCAACATGTTCTCAATAACTACAATGTAACTATGTTTCAAGACTTCATAACTATGTTCGCATACTAAAAGCCTAAAAAACAATCTAAAACCAATCTTAACTTTCTATGTTTACACTTTACTAAATGAAAGGTTGGCAAACAATCTAATACTGACATCTCTATTCATTAACCAGTTGTAAAAATTAAGGCTAGACATATTAAGCATCATATGGGTTGTCCCAAAATAATTGTTCGCACGGATGAGGTTTCCCAAAATAATTATCCGCACGGATGAGGTTTCCCTTGTTCTTTACCGGGCAAGGCATGTATTTGACTCAAATGTGTGCGGCCTAACCGGGGTGTCCTCGTGACCGTTTCCAAACCGTTCCCTAGACACCCCCAGTATGTGTACTAGTAAGGTTTAAACCCGATACTTCTTATAGGACATTAGGGTGTCTGATAAGGCTACACGCGTCGTTCGGGGTCAAAGGAACTTCCTTTTCGTCGAGCAAGTTTTTCAACACCCTAGGCAGTGAACCTAATCGTTGTAGTGTAGTATTAGGGTAAGCCACGGGAATTGATATCGTTCTCTAGGGGAATAGGAATGCTAGTGAGAAGTTACTACGCCAAGGTTAGGGTTGAGGAAGATTATTTTTTTATCTTTTTATGTTTTTTTTAGGAAATGGAAAGGTACGAATCTCGGGGTTTGGATTTGTGGGTTGATATTTATACCGATTACTTCTACTTATCTAATTATCTAATCTAAGGTGTATGTAGTCTATGTCTAATTATTGTGTGCTCGTATGATGATTTAAAGATGTGTTTACTTAGGTTTTATTACTCCTTAATTATCTCTTATTGATGGTTGAATTGTCACGTCCTTATTCTTAATTGCGTTGTGTGTCTAAGGTCGTAGGGTATGCGTTTATCCCTAACTCTTTGAAACTACCAAAGGTTATCGCCTACAAAATCTCTAGGATTTATAAACTCAACTCTAAGGTACTCTTAGGATGGTTTAGCCTACAATGACTCTAGGTATTATAAGCTAAGGTTCAACAAAGATTAATCAAGCATTAACTACACAACGGATGACCTATCGCAATACTAGATCATTAACAATTAAGATAAGAGACAACCAATCAATATTCAATAATTAAGTTTCATATTCCTAAGCAAACACACAAGTAAATTAGCGGACATGGGAAACATGCAAGCATACACACAAATAATTGAAGACATAATTGAATTAATGAAGTAAAACACTTATCTTGATGTAAGATAGGGTTTGGAACCTAAAATCTTGTACAAGATGACCTTGGTTGGTTTAGGTTTTTACTCCAAAAGACTACACTGAAAACTAAAAATTCGGATTTTATATATAAGATTACATATCGTGGTGTCACCCTTTGATTTGTGACGCCGCTGGTCGCCGTTATTAGGGTTTCATCTTGGCCACGTTAGTCTTGCGACGGCGTCACCTTATGCTTGTGGCCGTCCCTTCGATCTCGGCGTCGTCGGATCAAATCTAGGCCGTCGAGTTGCGACGACCTACTCTTTTAAAACACAGGCCGTCACTTGAAAATAAGCAATTTGCCTCGAGCCGTCACAAAGTGGTCCGACGGCCACGAGACACCGACGCCGTCCCTTCGGTTTAGCGACTGAGTGTCTCGATTCTTGACTTTGGCCATTTTCTTCAGTATATTCGCGCCTTTTCGTCCGAATAAGTGTCATTCCAACATTTTGCCTTCAAGATACCTAAAAGTGAAAAGGAACGATATTAAGTAATAACGGATACAAAGTGATCAAATAAGGCTTAAACGACCCTCAAAAGGTACATTTTAAAACCTTATCGGTTCAACCACTACATCGCATTGGTGGGGTCTTTTCTTTAAACGATCATATCTAAATATATCAAGTTTACCATATTACACCTAATTAAGACCTAAATTACCAAACTCAAAACGACAAAGAATAGAACTCATCTTGCAAAACCGAAATGGCTAAAGATCGTATTTTTCTTAAAGCGTGTCTTTTTCTTATGGACAATCATTATGAGACATAGGTAACAAACAAGTTGACAATATCCCATTGAAACATTTCATCAAACCAGTTGTAAAAATTAAGGCTAGACATATTAAGCATCATAATTATATACAAGCTGAAATAATGCATGTTACAAATAAAATCTAACCTTCAGTGCCCATACAAATCCATACAGATTGTATGTTTGCTCTTTATTGGGAGATTTTCGAACCAGCTTCTTAGATTCTTTCTCGTTATGCCTAGGTACAACATTCGTCGTTCTTTTATACAAATGTGCCCATATATGCTCACCCCATGGATATTCATTCCAAACAGATAAATCCTCAATCATCCTCAGCATAAGGTAAGGATTGTAGAACCTTCCTTATCAACCAATGAATACCCATGTTGCAATCACCAAACTAACCCTAACAGCATCATCATCGGATAAAGAATCCCACACTTGACCAAACCCTTTATTTTTTTTTGTTCCTAATTGCTTTCTTTTTAGAAAACAAACGGTCAAAGAATGGACTATATCTTAAACCATGTACAATACGCCCTACATTAGTTTCACCTTTCTCAACATGCCCTAAACGAAAACCAGTTATAAGACAAAATTGTTCACGGCCAAATTCAAGCACATTATCACCTATTTCAAAAGTAAGGCAAGGGCAAGAATCACTAACTTAAGAAACCCTAACCGCATTTTGATAAAAGTAATTATACAAGTGGTTATCAGGAGCATATGGGGAGAAATCTAACCAGGGGCCAAACACAGTTGTTCTAAACAACTTGCTTCTGTTTACATTCAACAAAGCTTTAATAGTTGTAAGATGTTCTAATCTAGATCTCACCGCTATCTCCGCATCAAACATTATCGTCATTAGAAGAACAATTGATTTTGGAACGATTAGGGATTAGGGTTTGGGTTTTCGAACGATTGGAGTGTGTAGTAGCAGTTGGAACGAGTTTTGGAACGTTTGAATTTTCTATTTTGTATTTTATAAAGTGTATTTTTGGATTTTGTATTTAATTGTATTTAAATGTATTTTAAAAAATATAAAAAAGAATGCATCTATTTTTTTAAGTGCATCTGAAATGTGCGACTACGATTTCTTTTCACATTTATCATTTTAAAAGCAACAAAAAACGAACTATTTTATTACAACAACCCGAAAACCCGGTAAACGAATCGGGTCAAAAGATTATATAACAAGATTACCCGACAACATTTCCCCCTTTTGTTCCTTTGTCCGTACCTCGATCCTTAATTCAATTAATCAAATTAAGGTAATCATTTCTTCGATCCATCCTATATATTTACCCAGTCAATCCTTAATTTCATCAATTTGCCCTTACATAATCCCAATTTAATGAAAACCTGATTTAATCAGGGTTTTAATGCTAATTGATATTAATTGTTGTAAAGTTTTATACTTTATGATTATTTAATGGTTTTTGTAAGTTAATTTTAGCTTATTAGGGTTTTGGGTTTATTGTGATTAGCTTTTAAGGTTTAGTGATTTGATTCTTGGAAATTTGGGGTTGTAAATGATTGTTGTGTTGATTTGATTGATACCCGGAAGCTGAAATGTGATTTGCGTTGGAATAGCGAATGGTTGTGTTTGTTTTTTTAAGAGTTTTGGGTTTGGAAAGTGTTGCGTAGGTTTAGAAAGGTTGTTAATTTGAATAAAGATTAAGTCTTTTTGGTATGTGTTATATGTGTGCACTTGATTAGTTGGTAGTGTAAATCGTTATCTGTGAAGGCGTGGAGCTTTGAAATATAATCCGTAGGTGATATGGTATTTATAGGATTGCGCTGGTTGGTTGGTTCTGATGCTAAACTAAGTACTGCATAGTTTCTGCTCTATTGGTTTTTTGTTAGATGTGATTAGTAACATAAATAAGCATCTTTTGCGTATAGCTCAGGGTCTTATGTATCTCACTTGGCAGCGTTTACTTTTATAGCTTGATTCTTATGTTAGGCTTTACTGCTCTAGTGCTGTGCCATCATACGTTGTTGAGTGTTAATGATTGCTCTCTCCCACTTATAGAGTTCCCAGTGTATATATATGCCACCAGTATCTGTAATCTGTAATCATCTATATAACTCATAAGTGATAGTTTTGAACATAAAAATTATTTCATTTAGTCTTGGTTAGGAAATGCAGGCAACTTGGTAAACTGCATGAGTGTCATTCTGAACGATTTTTTTTTTTTTTTTTAATTAGTGTTCTAATTTTGGTATTTTTGTTGTCAAAAACCAAAACACCCTACTTTTCAAGTAAGATCAAAGAAATTTATTTGAAGAGTGTCTGTGAAAATTTGATCATGGTATGAAGTTAGTCGAAAGTTGATAATGAGAATGACGAGCGGTCTTAACTTATAACTAATGCTTACCTTTTAGTACCATGTCCTCTTATTTCCTTCTCTAAGTTTCCCAAGTAGCTGGATTTTATATTAATACATAAGACATTCTCCATACATGTTGCCTTGCGTATTCTGCCTTTACTGAAGTTTTCAAATGCTGTTGTAATTCTGATTTTACTGGAAAACTGAAAGCTAAATTTGCTTACAGCTTGACTAACGGATGGGCATCACAATTCAAAATTTGGTGTGATTGAATGGTGATGTTGTGTTCTGAAGTATATCGTATTTAGTAGTCACACAAGATAAGATGAATTTACAGACGCATATGTCAGGACAGTTCTCGGGGCAGGTGCCCAATCAAGCTGGGACAGCATTATCTGGAATACCACAGCAGCAGAACATGATGCAAAACCCTGGAGGTCAGCGCAGTGCTCTCAACATGGAGCCTGGATTTGTGAAGGCAAGACGTTTTATACAAGAGAGAATGTAAGTTTCTTGTTTCGCTTGGTCATATGCAGACAGCTTCTGCTATTAAGTGTGCAAATTTATTTATGTGTGTACATGTGCATGATATATCTTTGCCTTGTGCATGTCTTTCTAATGCCTAAATCATGATAGATCCACTTGTTGTGCGCCTGCCAAAGCAAATATTGACATACTTGATGTGATTTATGTGTGTAAACATAGATGCATATCTATATATGTATATATAATGACTCTCGTATATATGCATCTTAGATGCCATGCACTTGAGTAGTTGCTAGACCTACCTAGGGCTGAGCTCGGTTCCGGAACCGCGAGGAACCGAACCGGAACCGAGAGAACCGAGAACCGAAAATATCATGGATAAGGAACCGAGAACCGGACCGACTATCATGTTTCGGTTCCGGTTCGGTTCTCGTTTCCTGTTCGGGTATATCGGGTCTAACCGATTGGAACCGAATTTTCGAAAAAGAACCTATTATATAAACTACAAATAAATCATTATACCTTATGCATAATAAATCACAACTTATAATGTGCTTTATTCATCTCCATTGTATATAAAAATGTGGTATTGTGTGGTTTACGAAACTTAGGCCATGTTTCTTTTATTTTTATAATGTTTTGCTATCCCCTACTGTGAAGAATTGAACTAAATTTTGACAACAAAAATGTGTTTTACAAAACTTCTTTATTTTATTGTGGTATTTTGCTTCGCTGTTATTGTGCTCGTTGGCCTATGAGCATATTAAGACAGCTTGTGGCGGGATGGCAAAACAAACTTAGCATTTAGAGATTCCGTGTACTCTACAAAAGCCTCGTTTTTTACAAATGCAAATGGTAACTCGCCCACAACAAACAAATTAATCAAGGCTTTCTTAATTCTCTCATCGTCATGCTTCCAAGTTGCAACGCTACTACTATTACCCTCCCCACTAGTATTTATTTTAAGTTGCAACTTACCTTGATTATTTCCTAATCTGTCCGGGTGTTTTTTACAACTCTTTTCAATATGCTTTTTTAAACCCGACGTACCATTTGTGTGTGGGTCAGCGGCAAGTACGCTGGCACAATATTTGCACTTTCCTTTCCTCACTTCCTCTCCATCTTCATCTTGTTCATACACCACATCAAAGAAGTTCCACCACTTTGATTTGAATTCTTGCCCATCGGTTTTAGGTTTTTTCTTTTTTGGCGATTTTCGTTTAGTACCTGTCGTCTTCCTTTTAGCTCTTTTATCATCATTCTTTTCAACACCCAAATCCAAGTCCGAGTTATCAAGATCGATTTGTGTTGAATTTGAAGCTTCCTAGACAAATAAATTATACAAACATACGAGACATTATAGATAAATTATAAATATTGTCACTGATCATTATATCGACACATATAAACTAAAACAAATAAAATAATGTCTTGATTGTTGATTTGCTAAATTTCTTTAATCTTTCACATTAGACATTAGATAGCATATTTACTTGCTCCATTTTTTTAATCTTTCACTTAAGAATTGAGTTATTGAGATAACAACAGTGGGACACTGGGACATGCATTTTCCCAAATTACGAACTACCAGTATTATCATTTGATTCGTTTAGTTAAACCTTCTAAATTAACTTATTTAAAGATTTGGGTGAAACATAGTAATTTTTTATTCACATTCAACACACAAGTCATTTATAACACAAAATTTACTATGATCAAAACACAATAAAATAGTAATGTGATCAAAAGAACTTACTTCCATGGTTAGGCTTTTAGATTTGTAGCTTGTATGTTACAGAGGTTTTGAACTTTTGATTGTTAAAATTAAAATTGTGGTAGTTGGAAAAAGAAGATTAGGGATTTTAGGATGGACACATGGAAGTAATGGAACGATTCTAGTCGCAAATTATTTTTTATGGACTAATGGGCTTATTAAGTGATTGGCTCTTTGTATTCCAAAATACAAAATTCAAGTACTATTATTTAGGAATAATTTCATATATCACCTTGAATGCCTCCATAATTTCATATATACCCAATCCATTTCATAAATATCATATATACCCACTTTTACCTATTATCAAATTTGTGCCACATTTACCCTTATGCATATTCTTTCTTACGTGGAGTTCTTATTGTTGATAGGTTCTCTGTAATATATTACGTTATAACTGGGTTCCAATTGTCTATGTACTATGTAATTTTAGTGCATTGAAATTGACCTGTAATATAAGATGAAATGATAGTAGATCGTCGTTTGTTCTATACTCCGTATTCATTGTTTCTTAAAGCATTACTTATCTCCTTTGTTTGTTGACTGTTTTTGGATTTGAAAATTATTGATATGGTTGCTTGTTAATATATTTGTTTGTTAAATTGGTAGTTTAATCTGGTAATTGCTATATGTAGATTCGGAAGGTGCTCTTGGTAGCAAGTAATAAATTCTTTGTTTTAATTTTCTTTTGGCATGAATTTGATTTACAATTTAATTTATTTTTACACAAAATTAATCAATCTTTTCATCAGTAATAGGAGTATTAGGTTTAAAGCATGGAAGGAGAAGAAACTGAGAAAGAGGAGGGTATAATAGTTATTTTGTAATCTTTTTTAGTGAAGAAAATTAAAAGTTGGGTAAAAATGATATTTGAGTGTTTAGAATGTGGGTATATTTGATATTTAGAAATTAGGTTGGGTATATATGAAATAAGTGTGGTATTGAAGGGGATATATGAAATTCCCCCTATTATTTAAGTGTTCGGTTCTTCGGTTCCTAACCGAGAACCGTCGGTTCCGTACCAAACCGACCCGAGAACCGCGATTATCAATTTTTAAGAACCGAGAACCGGACCGCGGGTCCAAAAATCGGTTCGGGTTGGGTCGGTTTCGGTTCGGTTCTCGGTCTATTTGCTCACCCCTAGACCTACCTACCTTAATCGCACTCTGCAGACTTAGCATGTAGCATGTCAGTATTTATACTATAAACTGGACATCAAAATATGTGAATGAAAAAAATATATCAAAAAGGTAAGAAGCAATTTAAATCCTAGAATAGGAATTTTGGGTGTCTTTAGCTGTAGTATGAATTACATGGTTACATACTATACGCGTTAGACTTCATGTCCTTTGTTCATTCTATGGTGCTGGTCCTTACAAAGAAGAGAAACCTGTATAAATTCTTTATTTTTTCTTTGATTCTTCCCTGATTTTGTGAAGCTGTTATACTCAGCCTAGAATTGTTTCTGCATAGTGTTGCCCTGAGTAGAGCATATGATCTTGTACTTGATCTTAAGAAGTGATTTGAGTTACGCCTTATGCTGACTTCACTTAATTATCCTGCCCGATAATAGATCTGTTTTATTTATTTATTTATTTTTTGTGTGTGTGTGCGCGCCCCCAATTTGCTCTTTTTTACACCCTTACAATATTAATCATCTCCTTTTGCAGCTATGCCTTTTTAATGCAGCGACAACAGACTCAGGAGATAGCTCAGAAGAAGGTGATGGACATTGTCAGACGCCTAGAAGAAGGCCTGTTTAAAACTGCAACCACCAAGGTTTGGTTTTCTTCTACGCTTTACTCTCTGTGTATAAATCTAGGTATGGTTCTACTCTAATATTTGGAGCCTGTTCTTTTTCTCCTAGATGGAGCTTTAAAAAAATATCCACATGTGCATTTCTAAAGGATCAGTCTAGTTAATAACAGGAGACATATCTGCCTAAAATATACCTTTGGACATACTATTGAACTAGCCAAGGAAAAACATCTAGTTTTGAATGATCACAATGTTAGTATGAATGTATCTCGGTTGGTCCAGTCTTGTTTTTAAAGCTTACCCTCTTTCCTATATAACTGACTATCATTTATTGTTATAGGAGGAATACATGAATTTAGAGACATTGGAAACTCGTCTACATATATTGATTAAACGCCTCCCCTTGAGTAATCAGAATCAACAATATCAGCAACAAGCCAATACATCTGTTCCCATGGGAACTATGATTCCAAATCCTGGCATGCCTCAAAGTGGGAACTCAAATATAATGGTTCCATCATCTATGGATACTTCCTTTGTTGGGGCTGGTGGTGGTAATAGCATGATGTCATCTGCAGTCAACACATATGCAGGAGGTCTGACTAATGGTTATCAACAGCCGACATCAAACTTCTCCAATAATCTACTGGCTACAGATGTCATAACAACAACAACAAACATTCCTGAAATAATAGGAACACCACAGAAAGACAAAACAATTGGACGACATTCATCAGGTAACAAACATTTTAATAAAATACAACATTTTCTTAAATATTAAATGTAAAACAAAATTAATAAAGACCCTTTATTAACCTATTACAGAAATCAAAACAACACCACCACCATACACTGGAATGCAAACAAGGTCAAAAACAGATATGGGAAGCGATACAGGTCATAAATCAGCTAAAAGGGTGCTTTTTCCAGAAGAAGCAACAGACACCAAGAAAAAGAAGACTTGAAGACTATAAAAGTGTTGACGCCTTTTGTCATCTACATAATTTTCATCGGCTGCATCTGAAAAAAGTTACTATCTTTTGACAACAACACTGAAAAACAATGTAGCTACTAATCTAGGTATCTAAGCACTATAAAAGTGCAGGTTTATAAGGCCGGTTACTGTAAATACGTATCTACAATAACAACAACCGTGCAACCTTAGACCTAGAAAAAACCAAATATGCCACTGCATCTTTTATAAATTCAGTTATGGTACAATAAGTATGTTTATTTGATATATTTTGAACTATATTTCTAGCTACTAATGGTTTCCCACATTTCATGATATCTAAAACACAACATTCATACTATCCATCGAACTGTCTATGCAATCTTTAAAACCAAAAAACTATTAAAAACATATCAATGCTCCAAATTACTTAATAACTAATATTTCCATTGATAACATTAAAAACATCAGATACATTACAACCATAAGAGCATGAGGTGTCGTAACAAAATCACCTCGCCACTCCAACGTGGCATGCTCGCCACTCCCTTTCGTCCCTCGCCAACACACCACGCATGCTCGCCGGTGGTGTTTTCGCCGTTTCAACGACGAGGAAGAAGACAAAAGAAAAAAGAATATAACCGTTGTTAAACGGTTCATTTAAAAATTAAAAAAAAAAAAACTTTTTATTTTTAAAATTAAAAGTTTACCAACCCTCTTATAAATAATACCTCATTTTTATAAAATTATTCACACTCTTTTCTTTCAAATCATTCACACACTACTCTTTCAAATCTTTACATCTTAATAAAAAAAAACATGAGTGGTTCGAATTCGGATTCCGATATTGATGATTTACAAGATATCGAGATGATTATGAAAGTTGCAGGTTATGGGCAATCGTTGCCAGAACAGGAAGCTGAAAGTTCACGCACCCGTAATTAGATCTACCGTGACCGTGAAGTTGCTGAAGAACGGCTGATGTCCGACTATTTTTCTGATTGTTCAAAATATCCAGATTACTATTTTAGACGTCGATTTCGTATGAGCCGTAAACTATTCTTAGAAATAGAACAAGGTATTGAAAATCATATTCAAACTGTTGATCCTCTTCCATCGCATTTTGATTTCTTTAGAGTCCGACTCGATGCTACGGGTGTAATGAGTAGGAGTGTTATTATGAAATGCACATCCGCTATACGCCAATTGGCTCACTGCACCGCACCGATGCATTTGATGAATATTTGCAAATGGGGTCACACGCGACGCGATTGTTTAGATTTTTTACTATGTGTGTAATTGAATTGTTTATGCCCGAGTTTTAAGAAAGCCTAATTTGAATGACATTCAAAATTTATATAACGCATATAACACGGTCCACGGGTTTCGTGAATGCCGGGAGCATTGATTGTATGCACCGGAATGGAAAAAGCGTCCCGCTTGAGTGGCAAGGGCAATTTCATAGAGGTGATAAAAAATATCCAACTATTATGCTTGAAGCCGTTCGGTCATACGATTTATGGATTTGACATGCATTTTTTGGGGTAGCGGGTGCGAATAATGATTTAACTGTTTTGAATAATTCACCATTATTCGATGACCTTGATGACATCGCCCCAGGTTCCGTTTCAAGTAAGCGGTGCAACATTTGAACACGGGTATTACCTAGTCGACGGATTTACCCAAATTGGTCATCTTTGTCAAATCATTCTCGATCGCATATTCGGAGAAAATGCCTTGTTTAAACAAAAACAAGAAAGTTGGCATATTATAAGCCAACCGGCGCATGCTTGGACTATCAACAAGCTACGAAGAGTCATGTACACGTGCATCATATTGCATAACATGATTATGAAAGATCAAAAGTTTGCGATATCCGAAATGAACGATATTTATGTTTGTCCGCGAGCAAATATACAACGGACATGGTTTGAGCGATGCGATATACAACGGAAGAATGCCAAAGAACTGCGTGATAAAGCAACGCACGCAAGACTTCAACGAAATATCATTGAGCATGTTTGGCAACTACATCAGCAACAAGATTTGTTTAAATTTCGTATGTTTTTTTTATTTCGTAATGTATTTTAAATTTCGTATGTTTTTTATTATTATTTTTTTTTTACTATAGTATGTTGTATTTTTATTTTAAATGAATGAAATGAATTTAATTGTGTTTGGAAAATATGGAAAGAATAAAATGAGAGTGGGTGGGCCGAATGAAGAGGTTTGAGTTAGTTGTTATTGGGGGTATTTTTTAAGTGAGTGTGTTGGAGTGATGTGAGTGATGTGTGTATGTGAGTGCCAAACGAAGAAAAAAATTTCATGACACCCTACGCTCTAAGAATATTCCAACTAACCTAAACACATAACAAACAATATTGATACAACCCTAATGCCTTTTAAACTGACCCTAACATTTCTACCCTACAACCTACCACAAAAGACCCTTACCCATCATAACATAATAGATTACAAAAGCCCTTAACATTAATAAACTGACTTAAACATCCTTAATCATTTCAATTTCTTAAGTTTCTTGAGAATCCTGGATTTCTCACCAGCACGTAAAGCAGCGGCATGACTCATCTAAATCAAACGCCCAATTTCAACAAAGTCCTCCTGCTCCGCAACCTTGAGATACGCCAAACACTCATCCACAACAGAATCACCCATAAACTTCTTCAACGCAAGAATAATTCCATGCATGTGCTCAACCCTGGCTTTTATCTCTTCAATCATTTCATTGTAACTACTTTCATCACCCCTGTATGCTTTCTCCTCTCGCGACAAAATAGCATCAAGATCCTTATGAATTCGACGATCACCAATTTGATGCGCAATCTTCAAGCATTTTGGAAACTTAGGAGCCATATTTGTGCCTGTTTTTTTTTAATTATTTTTGCAGTCAACACATATGCAAGAGGTCTGACTAATGGTTATCAACAGCAGACATCAAACTTCTCCAATGATCTACTGGCTACAGATGTCATAACAACAACAACAAACATTCCTGAAATAATAGGAACACCACAGAAAGACAAAACAATTGGACGACATTCATCAAGTAACAAACATTTTAATAAAATACAACATTTTCTTAAATATTAAATTGTAAAACAAAATTAATAAAGACCCTTTATTAACCTATTACAGAAATCAAAACAACACCACCACCATACACTGGAATGCAAACAAGGTCAAAAACAGATATGGGAAGCGATACAGGTCATAAATCAGCTAAAAGGGTGCTTTTTCCAGAAGAAGCAACAGACACCAAGAAAAAAAAGACTTGAAGACTATAAAAGTGTTGACGCCTTTTGTCATCTACATAATTTTCATCGGCTGCATCTGAAAAAAGTTACTATCTTTTGACAACACTACTGAAAAAATGTAGCTACTAATCTAGGTATCTAAGCACTATAAAGTGCGAAAAAATTACGCCGTTTGGTCCCTACAGATATCCCAAATAACAACTTTAGTCCCTAAGTCGCTTTTATTACACCACGATACCTATTTTGAAAGCTTGCACGCATTAAGTCCGTTAAGTATTTTGCGCTGTTAGTCCTTCGTTAAAAATTTTGCACCGTTAGTCCTTATTTTTTAAAATATAGTTTTCCCGCTTAGTCCCTCCGTTAATAATAATTATCGCCTGCTTTTTACATTTTGTCCGCTTTTATCCGTTTTCGTTCGTTTTATCCGCTTCCCCTTTTTGCGTTTTTCGTCCGCTTTTGTCGCTTTTTATCCGTTTGACCCTTTTTACGCTTTTATCCGTTTAAATACATTTTTTCGCCGCGCCTTTTTTTTTTTTTTTTTTGTCTTTTTATCCGTTTTCGTTCGTTTTTATCCGTTTTGCGCTTTTTACGTTTTGTTTGTTTTTCCTTTTGCGTTCGCTTTTTATCCGTTTTAGTTCGTTTTTTCACAAAAATTTCCAAAAAAAATTGGAATTTTTCACAAATTTGAAAAAAAATTCAAAAAATTTTGAAAAATAAATTGGAAAAAATATTTTCGAAAAAAAAAAAAAATATTTTCAAATATTTTTTTAAATTAAAAATATTTTCGAAATATTTTTTAAAAACTAAAAAATTTGAAAATATTTAAAAATATTTGAAAATATTTTTTATTCAATTTTTTTAATTTTTATTCAACTTTTTTATTTTTTTTCAAAATATTTTTTTCCAATTTATTTTTTGGAATTTTTTTCAAATTTGTGAAAAATTCCAATTTTTTTTGGAAATTTTTGTGAAAAACGAACGAAAACGGATAAAAATGACAAAACGTAAAAACGGATAAAAACGAACGCAAAAGGAAAAAACGTCAAAAACGGGGAAACGGATAAAAACGAACAAAACGGATAAAAACGAACGAAACGGATAAAAAGACAAAACGTAAAAATTGGGCGAAACGTAAAAAGGTCGAAAACGGATATAAAACTCACAAAACGGATAAAACCACTAAAACGCAAAAACCGGGAAAACGGATAAAACGAACGAAAACGGATAAAACGGACAAAATGTAAAAAGCGGGCGATAATTATTATTAACGGAGGACTAACTGGAAAACTATATTTTAAAAATAAGGACTAACGGTGCAAAATTTTTAACGAAGGACTAACAACAAGCAAATTACTTAACGGACTTAACTAACGCCCATCCAAAATAGGGACTAAATGCGCAAGGTTTCAAAAATAGGTATCGTGGTGTAATAAAATGACTTAGGACTAAAGTTGTTATTTGGGGTATACCATGGGACCAAACGTGTAATTTTTCTAAAAGTGCGGGTTTATAAGGTCGGTTCATCAGAAATACGTGTCTACAATAACAACCGCCGTGGTCAGCCCTAGGGTCAGGCGATCGCCAGCATTAAACAATTCGAGGGCATCAAAATTCGGTGTGAAGTTTATATATTCTCGTAAAATAATTAAAGCAAGATGGTGGTTAAACAAGGAAGACGCAGTAATGATAAACTTTGATTGGTGTAAATAAGGTGGAGAGAGAAACTTTTGCATTTGCACATCCTTCGAGTTGTCACGTGGGATTTTATTAAAAGCCAAACCCAATTATTTCTTTATTTCTTATTTAAAATTCTTGCACCAATTTATCAAAGAATATTAGGAGGATTAGGTAGTCTTATTTCAAATTGTATTATATTGTTTTATCGGACATGATAAAATATAGTTAAAAGTGTTTTTGTAAATTTTGAATGGAACAAATAATATGTTTTTGTAAAATTTGAATGGAACAAATAAGTTAGACATATGTAGTTAATTTTTATTGACAATATATTTCACATGTCTGATGATGATTACCTTTTATATGGTTTTTGAAATGAGAAATAAAAATTATAACGTGGTTTTCGAATTCGTTTCAACCGGTTGAACAAATTGGAAGGTTGGTTTGAAATGTTGTCCATTCTTACAAATTAACAAATATGTTGTTCAACATAATTGCCTTATTGTTTTAACAATAAATTTTAAATTTTGTTCTTACCGTTTTCATATAATCATGCATTTCGTATTTCTTAAAAAATAAGTATGAACGTAGTCACTATAGTTGACAAATCTTGCATCTTTCGTCTTTTGTGGCATGACTTATTGTATTTTTTGTTAAAATAACTAAAATGCGAGATCCATCAATCATAGGGACTGCAGTGCATGTACTTATCTTGTCAAAGAACGAAATATGTGTTTACGCGTGTAAACCACATAGAAAAAGTTTTAAAGTAACTCTTGTTTTAAGGTGTGAATTAGCCGTCTCTGATTTTACAGAGGCTTTGTGCAAAATTCGGTTTAATATGAGAAACGGGGCTTAAAATAAAAAGTAAATAGTTTTTTAAAGAGATCAAATGAGAAATAATCGTTTTCAAAGTACTTTGGCTAGCATTTTTTAATGCAACTTCTCAAATCATATACACGTAGCCACTTTTATAGAATATCTATTCCTATCATATACGTAGTAAAAATTTCGAAGCCCCTATAATCTGGAGGCCCAGTGCGACAGCACACCTCACACACTCTCGTATACGACTCTGTGAATTATACAAAATAAATAATGTATTTTTTAGTTTACGAATTTCAGGAGAGGCATTTTCTGATCGTTTCGCCCAGGGCATCATATAACTCAGGACCGGCCCTGACAACCGTGCGACCTTAGACCTAGAAAAAACCAAATATGCCACTGCATCTTTTATAAATTCAGTTATGGTACAATAAGTAAGTTTATTTGATATATTTTGAACTATATTTCTAGCTACTAATGGTTTTCCTAGGTTGTACCACTTAGATAGGAGAAAGGAGAGTAGGGTGGCGGATAAAGGGAAATGGGTGGATAATGTATGGCAATGGGAATGGGATTGGGTTAGAAATCTTAGAGGAAGGACGTGTAAAGAGTTCGAAGATCTAATTCGTATTTTATAAAATGTTGGTGTTTCTATTGATTGTAGGGATAAATGGAGATGGGCTCTTCAAGATGATGGCAAGTTCACGGTCAAAGCACTATCGAAAATGGTGGATGAGAGAATGTTGAGGTTCGAAAGTGATGGTCAAGAAACAATATGGAATAAATGAATTCCTAAGAAGGTCAACATCTTTGTTTGGAGAGCGTTGAAAGGGAGAATTCCGGTTCGTGTAGAGCTCGACAAAAGAGGCATTGATTTGGATACTACTCTTTGTCCGTGTTGTGATAGTGTGGTGGAATCATGTGATCATAGTTTAGTTTTATGCAACTTTGCTATGAGTGTTTGGGAAAAGGTTTTTAGATGGTGGAAGGTTGGGGACGTTAATGCATTCTCTATTGGGGAAATATTTTCGTCCAATGGGAACGTTGATATCCCTAATCACACCACCCGGCTATGGCAAGCGGCTAGATGGACGTGCGGATACTATATTTGGAAAGAGAGAAATAATCGTGTCTTCAAAGGAAAAGTATCAAGTATAAACAAAATTGTTCAAGATATTCAATTAAAGAGTTACGAGTGGATTACAAGAAGATCTAAAAAGAAAATCGAGATAAATTGGCAACAGTGGCTTTTTGATCCGTTAAAATGTAGGCTCATAAATGGATAAAGTCTCAGATGCTATTAGAGCTTTGCTAGAAGTGCGTTTGGTTGTAATTTCTCGCTTCTTTGTTTGCGTGCGCTTTAAGGGTGTTTCGCGATAAAGGTTCTAGGGTTGCCGCTTGATCAAGATCAAAGGGTATTTATCATTAAGTGACAAGTCGAATTACGCTTTGGTTGTCCGCAATTATGCTGGATTTATCTTGAAATTCTCCGATGGGTCGAAGTATCGAAATTTCGTGTTTGAGGCATAAGTTATTGACGCTTCAAGGGGCTCAAATATTGCAGCAAGCTTGGTGGTTTTGTGGGTCAGATTCCATATTTGGGCATGTTTGGTCTGTGAAAGTTTTGTTATTTTGAACACAAGGTCATATGTTGCTCACAGTGGTACTTTCTTACAAGTACAAGTGGGACATATACTAGTCTTTGGTGTCTATCATATATGGGTTAATTTTCTACTCATGGGTTTGCTCTATTGGATCTTTATTTTATAAGTTTCATGCGTCAGTTTAGTTTTAGTCATAGAGATAGGTTATAGTTTTAGTTTCAAATGTGTAATGCTTAGTTTATGTTATGTTTCTTTGTTGGGTCCTATCCTCTTGTAATTATCTTAATTAATTGAGGTGGGGTGCTATGTTTTGTAATTTTTCTCTTTTTCTCCCTTTCGGGATCTCGTAATAATATCTTGCCTTTCCAAAAAAAAAATGATATCTAAAACACAACATTCATACTATCCATCGAACTGTCTATGCAATCTTTAAAACCAAAAAACTATTAAAAACATATCAATGCACCAAATTACTTAATAACTAATATTTCCATTGATAACATTAAAAACATCAGATACATTACAACCATAAGTAACATTCCAACTAACCTAAACACATAACAAACAATACTGATACAACCCTAATGCCTTTTAAACTGACCCTAACCTTTCTACCCTACAACCTACCACAAAATACCCTTACCTATCATAACATAATAGATTACAAAAGCCCTTAACATTAATAAACTGACTTAAACATCCTTAATCATTTCAATTTCTTAAGTTTCTTGAGAATCCTGGATTTCTCACCAAAGACGTAGCGGTGGCATGACCGGCATGACTCATCCGAATCAAACGCCCAATTTCAACAAAGTCCTCCTGCTCCGAACCTTGAGATACGCCAAACACGCATCCACAATGAATCACCCATAAACTTCTTCAACTCAAGAATAATTCCATGCATGTGCTCAACCCTCGGCTTTTATCTCTTCAATCATTTCATTGTAACTACTTTCATCACCCCAGAGGCTTTCTCTCTCGCGACAAAATAGCATTAAGAACCTTATGAATTCGACGATCACCAATTTGATGCGCAATCTTCAAGCATTTTGGAAACTTAGGAGCCATATTTTGTGCCTGTTTTTTTTTTAATTATTTTTGCTCTTATTGATGTTTCTCAATATTATAGGCCATCGATTGTTTTTAATTGGGAACAATAAAGATGGTGAACCATAAAAAAAATAATAGAGTGGAAATATTACGGCCTTTTCTATATAAACTTAAGCCCAAATGAAATAAAGCTTAAGCCCAATTTTAATTTTATTACACACAAACCTAACAAAAAATAAAATATATTGACATTAACACAACAACAAATTATTCCTCAAGAAGAACGCGAGCATCCACGTCATAAGACTTAACGCCGCTTCGAGTTGAAATGGAAGAGAAAGAAAGGAAATAGAAAGCTTTGTTTTCGAATCTTTTAAAGGAGGTGAAGGAAATGGAAAGGAAATAAGGAGAAAGATTTGTTAAGAAATCTTCCTCCCACTTTTGGGAGGAAAGGAAAGGAAACGAAATTGATATCAGATAAAGACTAATATACCATTTTTAAAACATTCGACATTAACAATTAAAGGCATATATGTAATTTGACCAAGTTATTTTCCTTTTCTTCTCACTCAAGAATACGATTATGACATTTCCTTTTACTTTCCTCTATCTCAAAAACATAACAAGGAACACTTACTTTCCTTTTACCTTTACTATTCTTTTCCATTTCCCTTCCCTAAAAACTCGAGAACTGAGCGTAAAAGTAATATTAGATCTACAAAAACTTTACAAAATTAAATCCACAAAATAACTTGACAAATATAGTGGTCCAATCATATTGTCATAATCTCTTATCTTTTACCTTCCAAATTTATTTAGTTGACAACTCAATAGTTTTTGTTGATATAGCATTCCAAATTAATATAAAGCCTATGGTTGTACGGACAAATGCTCAACAAGCTAGTAAACAGTACTAAACCCAAATAAAAAAACGAACTATTTTATTACAACAACCCGAAAACCCGGTAAACGAATCGGGTCAAAAGATTATATAACAAGATTACCCGACAACATTTCCCCCTTTTGTTCCTTTGTCCGTACCTCGATCCTTAATTCAATTAATCAAATTAAGGTAATCATTTCTTCGATCCATCCTATATATTTACCCAGTCAATCCTTAATTTCATCAATTTACCCTTACATAATCCCAATTTAATGAACAATTGGTTTAATTAGGGTTTTAATGTCAATTGATATTAATTGTTGTAAAGTTTTATAATTTATGATTATTTAATGGTTTTTGTAAGTTAATTTTAGCTTACTAGGGTTTTGGGTTTATTGTGATTAGCTTTTAAGGTTTAGTGATTTGATTTTTGGGAATATGGGGCTGTAAATGATTGTTGTGTTGATGTGATTGATACCCGGAAGTAGAAATGTGATTTGCGTTGGAATAGCGAGTGGTTGTGGTGTTCGGTTGATGGTTGTGTTTGTTTTTTAAGAGTTTTAGGTTGGGAAAGTGTTGCGTAGGTTTAGAAAGGTTGTTAATTTGAATAAAGATTAAGTCTTTTCGGTACGTGTTATATGTGTGCACTTGATTAGTTGGTAGTGTAAAGCGTTGTCTGTGAAGGCGTGGAGCTTTGAGATAGAATCTGTAGGTGATATGGTATTTATAGTATTGAGCTAGTTGGTTGGTTCTGATGCTAAACTAAGTACATAGTTTCTGCTCTATTAGTTTTTTGTTAGATGTGATTAGTAACATAAATAAGCATCTTTTGCGATAGCTCAGGGTCTTATGTATCTCACTTGGCAGCGCTTACTTTTATTGCTTGATTCTTATGTTAGGCTTTACTGCTCTAGTGCTGTGCCATCATACGTTGTTGAGTGTTAATGATTGCTCTCTCCACTTATAGAGTTCCCCAGTGTATATATATGCCACCAGTATCTGTAATCTGTAATCATCTATATAACTCAAGTGATAGTTTTGAACATAAAAATTATTTCATTTAGTCTTGGTTAGGAAATGCAGGCAACTTGGTAAACTGCATGAGTGTCATTCTGAACGATTTTTTTTTTTTTTTTTAATTAGTGTTCTAATTTTGGTATTTTTGTTGTCAAAAACCAAAACACCCTACTTTTCAAGTAAGATCAAAGAAATTTATTTGAAGAGTGTCTGTGAAAATTTGATCATGGTATGAAGTTAGTCGAAAGTTGATAATGAGAATGACGAGCGGTCTTAACTTATAACTAATGCTTACCTTTTAGTACCATGTCCTCTTATTTCCTTCTCTAAGTTTCCCAAGTAGCTGGATTTTATATTAATACATAGACATTCTCCATACATGTTGCACGCGTATTCTGCCTTTACTGAAGTTTTTCAAATGCTGTTGTAATTCTGATTTTACTCGGGAAAACTGAAAGCTAAATTTGCTTACAGCTTGACTAACGGATGGGCATCACAATTCAAAATTTGGTGTGATTGAATGGTGATGTTGTGTTACGAAGTATATCGTATTTAGTAGTCACACAAGATAAGATGAATTTACAGACGCATATGTCAGGACAGTTCTCGGGGCAGGTGCCCAATCAAGCTGGGACAGCATTATCTGGAATACCACAGCAGCAGAACATGATGCAAAACCCTGGAGGTCAGCGCAGTGCTCTCAACATGGAGCCTGGATTTGTGAAGGCAAGACGTTTTATACAAGAGAGAATGTAAGTTTCTTGTTTCGCCTGGTTATATGCAGACAGCTTCTGCTATTAAGTGTGCAAATTTGTTTATGTGTGTACATGTGCATGATATATCTTTGCCTTGTCCATGTCTTCCCAATGCCTAAGTCATGATAGATCCACTTGTTGTACACCTGCCAAAGCAAATATTGACATACTTGATGTGATTTATGTGTGTAAACATAGATGCATATCTATATATGTATATATAATGACTCTCGTATATATGCATCTTAGATGCCATGCACTTGAGTAGTTGCTAGACCTATCTACCTTAATCGCACTCTGCCTGGCTTAGCATGTAGCATGTCAGTATTTATACTATAAACTGGACATCAAAATATGTGGATGAAAAAATAATATCAAAAAGGTAAGAAGCAATTTAAAACTTAGAATAGGAATTTTGGATGTCTTTAGCTGTAGTTATGAATTACATGGTTACATATTATACGCGTTAGACTTCATGTCCTTTGTTCATTCTACGGGTCCTTACAAAGAAGAGGAACCTGTATAAATTCTTTCTTTTTTCTTTGATTCTTCCCTGATTTTGTGAAGCTGTTATACTTAGCCTAGAATTGTTTCTGCATAGTGTTCCCCTGAGTAGAGCATATGACTTTGTACTTGATCTTAAGAAGTGATTTTAGTTACGCCTTATGCTGACTTCACTTAATTATCCTGCCCGTTAATAGATCTGTTTTTTTTTTTTTTTTTTTTATTATTATTATTATTATTTTGTGTGTGTGTGTGCGCGCGCCTCCAATTTGCTCTTTTTTACACCCTTACAATATTAATCATCTCCTTTTGCAGCTATGCCTTTTTAATGCAGCGACAACAGACTCAGGAGATAGCTCAGAAGAAGGTGATGGACATTGTTAGACGCCTAGAAGAAGGCCTGTTTAAAACTGCAACCACCAAGGTTTGGTTTTCTTCTACGATTTACTCTGTGTGTAAATCTAGGCATGGTTCTACTCTAATATATTTGGAGCCTGTTCTTTTTCTCCTAGATGGAACTTTAAAAAAATCCACTTTTGCATTTCTAGAGGATCAGTCTAGTTAATAACAGGAGACATATCTGCCTAAAATATACCTTTGGACATACTATTGAACTAGCCAAGGAAAAACATCTAGTTTTGAATGATCACAATGTTAGTATGAATGTATCTAGGTTGGTCCGGTCTTGTTTTTAAAGCTTACCCTCTTTCCTGTATAACTGACTATCATTTATTGTTATAGGAGGAATACATGAATTTAGAGACATTGGAAACTCGTCTACATATATTGATTAAACGCCTCCTTGAGTAATCAGAATCAACAATATCAGCAACAAGCCAATACATCTGTTCCCATGGGAACTATGATTCCAAATCCTGGCATGCCTCAAAGTGGGAACTCAAATATAATGGTTCCATCATCTATGGATACTTCCTTTGTTGGGGCTGGTGGTGGTAATAGCATGATGTCATCTGCAGTCAACACATATGCAGGAGGTCTGACTAATGGTTATCAACAGCCGACATCAAACTTCTCCAATAATTCAGGTGGAAACAGTATGATTTCATCAATGGGTGCACAAAGAATGGCTAGCCAAATGATACCTACACCTGGATTCACTAATAGTACTAGCACGAGTAACCAGTCTTACATGAATATGGATTCATCTAACGGTGTTGTTGGGCTATCTAATATTGACTCCACAACGGTATCTCAACCAATGCAACAGAAGCAGCAAGTTGGTGGCCAGAACAGCCGCATATTACATAGCCTGGGAAGCCATATGGGCGGGGATCAGGTCTAGTATACAGCAGAAAGCTTATGCGTTCCAAGTGGATCAATAAACAATGGTCTAGGAATCAATAATATGCCCATGATGAATGGTTCAGGAACCTCAGAAAGCTACGTGACAGCTTCTCATTATGGGAACTCTTCCCAAACGCTACCTCAACATCAGCAACAGATGTCACAAGGTACTGTTTATGCTTACATATATACGTTTGTATATATCTATTTGCCTGTTGCTGTATCTTATTATGAGGTGCTTATACTTTGTAGGTGATGGTTATGGGAGTAGCACTGCTGATTCTTCTCGATCGGGAAATATATATGTTCCCACATCCTCTGCTACATCGATGATGAATAATCAGAACATGAACTCAGTAAGCTTGCATGCACTACATAACACAAGTGCTCCCATGATGGTCAATCAGCAGCAGGTGTCAAACATAAAACCTTCAGTTGATCAATCAGAAAAGATGGATTTCCGGTCTCAGCAACCTGTTCATTTTCAGCAACCAAGTCAAAGTCAAATACAACAGAAGCAGCAAAGTCAGGTCTCTGACCATTTTCAATCATCCCAGGCGATGAATCATTTTCAAGATAATTCGAGGGAAGACATATATAGTCAATTGCACAGTCTTACACCTGGCTCTCAGGGTTTGTCTTTACCAATGACTGAAACTTCACAGCAGATGCAATTACTTCAACAAAACCAATATGTTGCTGACACTCGCAATGATTTTAGTTCATCAGCAGTTGTACAACCGGGATCCGGAATGCAGGGCCAATGGAATGTAAGATCTCAAGAAGTGCCTCCGTAACGAGCAACATGTCACAGAAAATGTTCAAGAAGAATTTTCTCAAAGAATAGCAGGGCAAGATCAGGCTCAGAGGAACAATCTTTCTTCAGAAGGATCTATAACTTATCAAAAACCCGCAAATAAATCAGTCGACCCTCCGAATTCTAATGCTACATCTATTACTCCTAATCGAGAGTTACAGTTCAAGAATCAACAAAGATGGCTATTGTTCCTACGACATGCTCGTAAATGTGTTCACCCACCGGGAAAATGTCCAGAAATCAATTGCATCACTGCCCAAAAGCTATTGAACCATATGGAATCGTGTAATGATATCGTGCAATGTCAATATCCTCGTTGTCGTAGGACTAAGCTTTTACTAAACCATCATAGACACTGTAGGGATCCAATTTGTCCAGTTTGTGTCCCAGTAAAACGTTTTGTGCAACTGAAAGGGGCCCCACGTCCAGATTCTAGTGAATACACCAGTGGTGGTACAGTTAGAGATACACCAAAGACTATGCCATCTGTTGTTGAAACTTCTGAAGATCTACATCCAACTTTAAAACGAATGAAGATAGAACAGCCATCACAATCACTACCTGCAGATAATAAAAATCCCGCCATACCAGTTTCTGTCACTAATGCATCTGAACTTCAGGATCAGATTACTGACACGAATACTCCAACAAAACCTGAGGTTAATGTGGTAAAACTGGAAGTTCCTTCAAATTCTGTGAATGAAACTCCCAAGATCAACGAGTATAAGAACGATTTTGTGGATAATAGCAACCAAAAGCCTGAAGTGGATCCAGTTTTACCTAATTTAGCCACTGGTTTCCCTAAGCAGGAGTTTGTCAAGACTGAGAAAGAGGTGGCCCTGCCTAAAGTGGAAAATGTTGCAGTTCCGGCTGAAACTTCTACTGGAACCAAGTCCGGGAAGACAAATATTAAGGGAGTATCAATGATAGAGTTATTTACACCCGAGCAGGTTCGGGAACATATCTCTGGTCTCAGACACTGGGTTGGCCAGGTACGATTACTATAATGTCTTTGTGCCACTTGTCGTGCTTTTAAACTGATTTATATCTTCGCATTCTATAATCTAATAATTTGTTGCAGAGCAAAGCGAAAGTAGAAAAGAATCAAGCTTTGGAACAGTCAATGAGTGAGAATTCTTGTCAACTATGTGCAGTTGAAAAGCTCTCTTTGAACCACCCCTATATATTGTACACCTTGTGGTGGTCGATAAAAGGAATGCAATGTTCTACACTGTCGGGACTGGTGACACTCGACATTACTTCTGTGTCCCCTGCTTTAATGATGCTCGTGGAGACACTATTAATGTGGAGGGAACCAATGTTCCGAAAGCAAGATTGGAGAAAAAGAAAAATGACGAGGAGACAGAAGAATGGGTATGATCTATTATATATTACAGTATTGTTCGAATGAGAAATTAATCGTTGCCGGTTTTGTTTTGCAGTGGGTTCAATGTGACAAGTGTGAAGCTTGGCAACATCAAATATGTGCATTATTTAATGGCAGAAGAAATGATGGCGGGCAAGCGGAGTACACCTGTCCAAATTGTTATGTAGAAGAAGTTGAAAGAGGAGAACGGACGCCCCTGCCCCAGAGTGCTGTTCTTGGAGCTAAAGATTTACCTCGAACAATACTCAGTGATCACATAGAGAGCAGATTGTTTGGAAAACTGAAGCAGGAGAGACTAGAGCGGGCTAAACATTACGGAAAAAGTTATGATGAGGTGAGGTTATGATCAGGATGCTGTTTGATCTAATCTAAATGACTTTTATTTAAATATGATTAGAATTCTTATTCAGTTTTTGCTATTATCAGGTTCCTGGAGCGGAATCACTTGTTGTTAGGGTTGTATCGTCCGTGGACAAGAAATTGGAAGTTAAACAGCGATTTCTTGAGATCTTTCAAGAGGAAAATTATCCTATTGAATTTGGGTACAAGTCCAAGGTAATTAAAAATAGCAATAATTATGTTGTGTTCTACTATGTCAATCTGTATGACTAATGTTTTCTGCTATAGGTAGTCTTGTTGTTTCAGAAAATTGAAGGTGTTGAAGTATGTCTATTTGGGATGTATGTTCAAGAATTTGGAGCAGAGTGTGAGCAACCAAATCATCGACGTGTTTATCTTTCTTATCTGGATTCAGTTAAGTACTTCAGGCCTGAGATTAGGACTGTCTCAGGGAAGCTCTCCGCACATTTGTGTATCATGAAATTCTGGTAAGTTATTGAACTGCATATACTCCCTTTTGGTTGCTTTAACCTTGTTACCTTGACTCGTTGAGTATGTCAACCAATTTTCTTTTATTCTGTTTTCAGATTGGTTACCTAGAATATTGCAAATTACGTGGTTTCACAAGTTGCTATATATGGGCTTGCCCTCCATTAAAGGGTGAAGATTATATCTTATATTGTCACCCTGAAATTCAGAAGACACCAAAATCTGATAAATTACGAGAATGGTGAGTTTGTGGTATTACTTGATTAATGTAATATTAGGGATTATTGTATTATTACTGATGCACTTCATGCTGTCTATCAGGTATTTGTCGATGTTGAGAAAAGCTTCAAGAGAAGATATCGTAGTTGAACTCACTAATTTATACGACCATTTCTTTGTATCTTCTGGTGAATCTAAAGCTAAGGTAACTGCAACTCGATTACCATACTTCGATGGAGACTATTGGCCTGGTGCTGCTGAGGATATAATCTATCAGCTTCGTCAAGAAGAGGAGGGAAGAAAGCAAAATAAAAGAGGACCATTAAAGAAGAGCATAACAAAAAGAGCTCTGAAAGCTTCTGGTCAGACCGATTTCTCTGGGAATGTATCGAAAGATCTGCTATTAATGCATAGGGTAATTCTCATCTTCCTCTCCCTCATCCTTATCAGTATATTTCACATTCATCAAGTTGCCATATATGCTTTTTGCTGTTTCCATCACATGCTATGTTTGAAAGACGAAATATGACAAACAATCAGATTGGAATACAATTGCTATTAAGTTCGGTTTCTGGGACCTGAGAGCAAAACTGAAATACAATGATCAAATAAGTCCTTTCTGAGAACCGTCCTGGAATGATTTTTGTATTTATCTTTCTAATTATTAGCAGGCCTCCAATAATATGTTCATCTTTTTTTCTTACACTTTTTCTTCTTGTGTGTGGTACAGCTTGGTGACACTATTTCCCCAATGAAAGAAGATTTCATTATGGTCCACTTGCAGCATGCATGCAGTCATTGCTGTATTCTGATGGTGTCCGGAAACCGTTGGACTTGCAAACAGTGCAAAAAGTTTTATATCTGTGATAAGTAAGCACTGTGATAACTTACCCTATTGAGAACCTGGATCCCATTTTTTTTAAAGGAATTGTTTAATAGCATGATCAGTGAGACATTGTGTTACTCTTGATTTTTTATCTTTACTTGAAAAGCATGTAATTTGTGATAATGATGACTTACAGGTGTTATGAAATTGAACAAAAACGTGAGGATAGAGAGAGACATCCTGTCAATCATAGGGATAAACACCCTCTTTATCCTGTAAGTGCCTCCCTCTTTAAGAGAAACATTTATTTATAACAGCTACTATTATCAGAATTTAAATTTCCATTCTAGCTTTCATAACATGGCTTATAAACTATGCAGATCGAAATCAATGACGTGTCAGTAGATACCACAGATAAAGACGATATTCTTGAGAGTGAGTTTTTTGACACAAGACAGGCTTTTCTCAGCCTTTGTCAAGGAAATCATTATCAGTATGATACGCTTCGTCGTGCAAAACATTCCTCAATGATGGTTTTGTACCATCTTCACAATCCTACCGCTCCTGCATTTGTTACAACATGCAACAGATGTAATCTTGATATAGAAACAGGCCAAGGTTGGCGCTGTGAGGTTTGCCCTGACTATGATGTCTGCAACAGCTGCTATTACAAGGATGGAGGCATTGATCATCCTCATAAGTTGACACATCATCCAACAATTGCTGAACGCGATGCACAAAATAAAGAAGCTCGCCAACAACGTGTTGTACAGGTATACTACCTAATGTCACTCTGTGTAATATATTAAGTTTAGAAAATTGAAGTGAAGAGTATAAGTTGGGTTAATTTTGTTGTTGCTATTGCAGCTAAGGAAAATGCTTGATCTCCTGGTCCATGCATCTCAGTGTCGGTCTCCACATTGCCAGTATCCAAATTGCCGGAAGGTGAAGGGACTTTTCCGACATGGAATACAATGCAAAGTACGTGCATCAGGTGGCTGTGTTCTTTGCAAGAAAATGTGGTATCTCCTCCAACTACATGCCCGAGCATGTAAAGAATCTCAATGTCACGTACCACGTTGCAGGTTGGTTTATATTCATCTTTTCTTCACATTGCGAGTTAGGGCCGGGTTGACCCGCACACACTTTTTTTTTCGTTCATCTTTTAAGAATTATCTAAACGGGTTAACTAAGATTACTAAACAAATGTTATTACAACAATTATTTTTGATATCCGGAATAAAAGCAATCTGGGAGGCTGTAAGCATTACAAGTAGACTTTTTCCTTTCAGCTATGAAATTGGAGTTGGTTTGATCTAATTTATATTCATTAATGTGTTTGTATGGATCATGTATGCAGAGATCTGAAGGAACATTTAAGAAGGCTGCAACAACAGTCTGATAGCAGGCGTAGGGCTGCTGTAATGGAGATGATGAGGCAGCGTGCAGCCGAGGTTGCTGGGAGCAGTTGACGAAAAACTTGTAAATATATTTAATCTGTATGAGAAGGCACCTGGTTTGCTTGAAGAGCTGTATGTATCATAGTGTGATTTAAAGAATTTTGAAGTGTATTTTTTAATGGGGCTGTGTCAACGGAACAAATAAGCCGCTGAGCAGCATAGGCACAAGAAGATGACGACGAAAGAAAGGAACGGTAACAAATGAACTAAACCATCAATTGCCGGTTAGTTACCAGTGATTCTTTGATTCTCACATCATGTGATGTTGCCATCATGGTGTGGCAAAGTGTATCATAGATTTCTATATCTGTTATACTAGATAATTCCCCTTGTTTGTTGTAGTTAATGATTATAAACAGTTTTGATGTAGATTTTAAAGGTGCAAAGGAATCAACAGTAACCACATTGTTGTAACAGTTTCATGCACATCCTATGATTAATGTTGTATAAAGTGTATTTGTCTGTTGGGATTGTGTTTGTTGTTCTGTTTTCGTTTTAGCATGCCTTCGACCATTGTTTGAGTTTGATATGAAGTGATTATGGTTGATACATCTCTTGGATTCTCGATATCTATCACAGATATTGTTTGGCTGCATTTAACTGACATGCCAACAACCTTGTTATAAAATTGGTTAGCATAAAACGTAAAAAGATTTACAATTCTCCTTTTACTGAAACTATTCTCAATCAACTGTTAATTTAAGTGATAACTGATACTGTATCTTGCAGCATATACGAGTTGGTAAGAAATGGATTTTGCGAGCATGATATTGGAAACAATACAGAACATAGAATGTTATGTAAGCAATTGTTATGCAGACGAAACAATACAAAATATGTGCAGAAGTTTCAATACTGTATGAACTGTCAGATTTATACAATTATATTTAACCAGAAGCAGTATCAAAGCCCCTCAACAGTAAAACGAGGATGCAAAAGAACATTTTCATGAAGAAGGAAGAGCGGAAAGCCATGGGACCAATTTTTCATGAACCAAGTTTGGTCTATCATCATGAGGACAGTGTCCAACACCTTGTAGCATAGAAAGGCTAATATTTGGAACCTGAGATGGTAGTGATGAGAAGTATTTACCAACGGGTCCATCTATAGGTGTAAATGGGTCTTCATCTCCCCACAGTATTAGGACGGGTATTTTAATTTGTGGCATCAATTGAACCGGGTTCGGCCCTGGTGGTCCAGTCACGATCGAGACAAAGGCATCCAATGCTCCTTCAGCAAGTGCTGGCTCCCTGATGATCTGGTGCAAGACGAACAGTTTTATCATCACACACATGATAGAAGAAAACAAAAGATATCAAGTCAATATTACCTCAACAAGATCATCATCGACAGAGTCTTTATTTCCATAAACTGATAATAAGATGTTTCTAAGGCTCTCTCTGCACAAGTTACACAATAACAGAAGTTACAATGTGGATGTTTTCTGATACTAAACTCATTATATGTGTGAAGCCAAAAAAGAGGAGAACCTTTGCCTGACCCGCTCAAAGAAGAATGATGCGATGGCTTTTTGCTTCAACAAGAAATCAATAAGTAGTAACAAAGGGAATACAAGCTTAATCCGCCAATCATCAACTATTGCCTTATTGTTCATGCCACCCGCACAGTTTAACAGAACAAGCCCTCGAACCAGTGAATTCTGAGCATCTATAGTTGAAGATATTTTATGTTACTACTTACTAGGTTTGCAAGAGTTGGTTTCACCTGAATATATATGTAAATGGAAGTACATAACTGCACCTGCTGCAGCAATAACACATGCAAGACTTCCAACAGAGTTGCCTATAAGCACTGTGGGACTTTGGACGACTTCATTTAAGAAATCCAATATCAACTGTTATATGATTAAGTGGTTCATCATAAGAAAATTTTGCAATTCTGAATGTGAATTTGACATAGTGATAACCAAACTTCTACCAAATCAAGAATATACCTGTGCCCATGCTTCCATGGTGTATTCAAAACCAACAGGCTTATCGGAAGCACCAAAACCAAGAAGATCTATGGCATAAACTGTACTGGTCTGAGCCAAAGTCGGGATATTCCTGGCAAGTGTTTAAAATTTAATAGACAAGTTCAAGTATATTCTAAAGCAGTCAGCAGCAAATGATCTGGACTGTTACATGAACATGCTATACGGGCACATACACAAAGCTCAGTTGCCTATATGTCCAAAACCATGGTTACCCAAAAAAAAACCGATTCTTTCCACAAATGTGTGAAGTTTCTTTTGCTAGATAGGTTACATAAATCCACCTATTCACCAATTAGCAATTATTACATGAACTTCGTTTTCATCCAGCAATTTTAAAACTTTGCAGTGTTAGTAAAAAGCGCCCAAGCAATAACTACGTGATCACACTACTAGCACACAATAACAACAGCAATGCACATATAAGGATATACATCATTTTACGCGGTTCAGGCAATCAATGGCCACACTAGCTACTCCAACGACAACAATACCCAATCCCGCTAACAGTCACACACCTAGAAAGAACCCCCCTAGCACAATATATACAATTTACTTGCACATAATTCAAATTGTATATAAAAAAACACAATACGTACATACACATTATCATCATATCTTAAAGAAAAAGAAGAAAAGCGCGCCATAAAAACCTGCGCCAGTGAGCAACAGAAGCACCAAAGCCATGCACAAGAAGCACAGGTGGGGTCAACTTATCACCACCATTTTGTCCCTCATATTTCAAGTAATTAATAGTATACCCTCTCCACTCCCACTTACTACATATTCCCTTTATCTCATCAACTTCCAGTGGCTCAATAAGCAACACTTGATCATCATCTTCTTTTATTACCTCACCACTAGGTGCAGCAGCAGTACTTGCACAGCTGCAACTCAGATTATTTATAGAGCCGAGTTTACGGTGGATGCTAAGTGGGTTTATTTTATGGTGGTGGGAAAGTATGTTTGGAAGTTGTGGTGGTTGTTGGTGATGGAGGATAGCTGTTACCTTTACCGCCACTCCCATTTTTCTTTTACTTTGTTTTTGTTTTATTTTGTTATATTGGATTTTTATATACGTATGTATCAGAATAATTGTCTCAAAGTAATTGTCCTAACTTCATCGCACAGAAAAATACATAGTTTAAGAAAAATAGAAATGTTATATCCACTCACAAAATTCATACAAAAAATTCACTCAAGAACCACCGCCGACGCCACAACCGGACGATCACGATTTTACGTCAATTTCTCTCATCTCTTATTAAGCCAATCACCCGCCAATGTCAATGAATGGATTTTTATGCGATTATGAATGAGCCTAAGATTTTTCTTAAGAAAAACATGCTAATCATTATTGCTTACTCTTTTTTATTTTTTAAATAATGACAATTTTACATTTATACAATTATTAGTTTTTTTTTGAAGTTTGTAATTTTTTAAATCATTCGATTCGATGCAATATAATAAACTCGTTATATTATTCACAACTATATTCAAACTTGAACTATATTTGAATTGGGACAATAATTTTAGGGTAATAATATGAAATTAAAAAAGAAAAAAGAAAAAAGACTATTATTTTGAAATGAAAGGAGTTGTCGGATATTTTTGTTTGGAAAAATCTTGCCATCATTAAGGATCAACTTTATTAAAAGAAAACGATTTGCACATTTTAATTTTTGATTGAGACGCTAATCATACAAGATTAAACTGTTCAGATCAGAATATACACCGTTTTAATCGGTTGTACATATAAATATGCAAATTAAAACATAATGGGTGCAAATAATCTTCCAATGTTGAAATTCAAGGCTCGATAGCTTGTTTAGGTGAAAAAGTAGGTAAAGAAATAGGCCATGCTATTGTAAAATATATTTGGGTTAACGGTACGTAAGTGTATCTATCAAGTGATTGGTTATGAATTTCAGCCTCCAAGACTTTTGTCAAAACATACAAAACATATTTTTTCTCTCTCAAAATTATAGTTTATATATATATATTTTGATATTTCAAAATAATTATTCATTTTTTTTAAAGTAAAAGCTATACAATTTGATTTAAGATTGTTTGAGAACAAAATAGTTTTTACATATTAAGGGATCAATCTCCACTTTCATCTTCCTTCATTTCTGATAGATGAAATTAATCTCAGCAATAAAAAAAAAATCACTCTCATCTTTCATTTTATTTATTTTATTTTTCTTTTCAAAATATTAATATCTTTCAAACCGTTAATCGCCGTCGAAAAATATACCATTCATGACAACATATATATTATTCAACAAACATTTAATTATCTTTCATAGATGACACTTCACGATGTCTTTCAAAAAAAAAAAGTGTTTTGTACCTTTTTATTACATTTTTTCGTTCGAAATTTATACGAAAAAATCACGTGATTAAACACCATTTGGATATAACATGTGATATTAGTGTTAAATCACATATGATATTACACTAATATCACATGTGAATATCATACGTGATTTAACACCAATATCACACGTGATGCTCAAATTAGTGTTTAATCACACGTGATTTTTTCATGAAAATCTCGATTCGAAAAAAACTAAAAACAAAAGAAAAACGTGAAAAATGATTTTTTTCTTTTTCGAAAGTATATCAAAGTTCTCATCTACAGAAAGATAATTAAATGCTCGTCGTGATGGTGTAATTATTTCCGCTTAACGATTAACGGTTTAAGATATGTTTATATTGTAAAAAATAGTTGAAATAATAAAATGTTCTTAATCTCAACCATTGATTTCTTTTTTAGCTAGGTGGTGAAGATGAGTCACTTGGTATGTGAGAAAAGTTTGATATATAAAATAACTTTACTCATACAATTTAGTAAAATAATATTATATTTGAATGGTTGAAAATTAAAATGGATCCACTTTTATTAAATTATGTAATTTTTGTCTTCTGACAATAATTTTGAAACAGAGGCTGTAATTGTTTTCAAAATTTCCGTTTGAAAAATGGCCCACACTCTCAAGTTTTTACGGTTATTGTTATGGAAGGCGGTTTGCGAACATATGTTTTTGATTTGTACACATTAGTGTACAAGCAGTTAAATCATGTTATAAATAATGTACAAATTATTTGATGCACAAAATAAGTATGCTAATAAAAAATAAAAATGTGCAAATCAATTCCTTATTATTATTCGTATTATATTTTGATAAACTATATATCCCTCGTTGTTACCAAATAATGAAGTCAATATCATACTTGTCAAATGGAAACATCTAACTCTCAACAAGGCTAATCAACCTGCTCAATAGCAATAATCCTCCATGAAGATTTCCCTCCCTCATACATGTGGTTAATATCCGATTGACTAATTACAAGTGTGTTTAATACCCTTAGAAAAATGATGTGCACATCACAATAAATGTGCACACACCATGAATATGCGTATGTGATGTTGTATCATATGCATTACTAATGTGATTTCGTGGTGTGCATATCACGTCTAAAAAATGCTATATTAACGATCAATTGATTGATTGTTGTTAACAAATATGCCTCTTACGCGTCGTCAAAAATCACAACGCTACAAACCTCTCTTGCTCATGCATGAAAGTAGAGAAAAAAAATTCATCACTCGATCATGGAGTATGTATTTTTCATATACTTAGGGGGTGCTTGGTTGGGGGTAATGGGGTGGGGAATGGGAAAGGTAATGATTAAACATGCTTGATTAAGAATAGGCAATGCAATCATTGTTTAATATCGGGTAATGGGGCATTACTCAATAAATTAAGAAGTATGGTAATAATTACCCACCACCACCAGCAGTAGCCACCACCACCACCACCATTAGCAGCCACCACCACTAGTAGCTACCACCACTAGCAGCCACCCCCACCACTACCAGCCACCCACCACTACCACCACCAGCCACCACCATTAGCAGCTACCAACACTAGTAGCCACCACCACTAGCAGCCACCAGCCACCATCACCACTTTGGAGGTTAATGTGTTTTTCTTAAACCAAACAGTATCAAAGATAATGATAATCTTCATTTCATTCATTTGCATTCCCTTTACCTTTCCCTTTTCCATTTCTCATTTTGAACCAAACGCACTTTTAGAAAAAATAATTTATTTTTCTTAAACTTATAGCATGACTGAAGTCATTTTACTAAAATACCTTAAAGTCAAAATTTTTAAATGTTTACTTTTACCAACATCATAAACATTTAAGTTTTTTTCAACATTCCTTTCCCATCCTTATATGTAATATAATTGGCATTTTCATATATTAACCAAAATTATACATAATTTTATCATAATCTAAGAAAACTCATAATATTACTACACCGTTGCCATTATACGCGTATACTTGTTTAGTTATAAATAATTGATGAGTGAGAGTTAGAAAGGTGTGAGTGGTGATTAAGTGAGAGAAATATGAGATAATGTAAGGACGAATGTCGATGAATGAAGAGATTTTGATGGGTGAGATTGTGAGAATCAGCTAGTGGTGGCACAATAGTCGGGTCGGGTCGGATCACGAGTTTAGACGGGTTTGAGTTTAAACGAGTCCGAGTTTAGACGAGTCTTTTGGAAACATCGGTTAAAATGAGCTCAGGTCTAGATGGGTCTTGCTCTGGTTGACCCGCTATTTTAAAAAAAGTTTATATTGAGTAAAAATTTAAAAAAAGTGAAAAATTAATTTTTTTCACTGACTCGCAAGACCTGTTGTTTAATTGTTACTTCGTATATCATTTCATTTTATATAAACTACTCGGCTAAACTCATCCACAAAATTTAGGAAGACCCACTTAAACTCGCCGACTACAAATATTTAACTCGATGTATTAGCCTAAGGTTCAAAAAACGGATCTGGTTTCTGTTCAAGTTATTTGGGACGAACAAGGCTTTTGAATTAGATGTACGCAATCTCACCGGAATAATCACGAACTATTTCCGACCTTTTTCTGACCCACCTACAAATACACACATCTAACGAGATTTAAACCCTTACCTCTTATTTTAAAGGCAAATAATTTACCACTAAGCCCGTTGGTGAAATGAAATGTCATTATTTATTTGCAAGAGTACCAATTAAGCTTCACACATGTGTCGTGATAAATTATCTTTCCTTTTCTTGGGTTAAGTGTAAGATGTGTATGATTTGGTTGTTTAAGATAAAATAAAATAAAAAGATGCCACCAAATCTGAAATACGTTTGAAGCCGTATAAAAATGGCAAACAGAAAAACAAGCTAAAGTGGAGAGCACTTTACGGTTTACCAAAATTCCATCAAATTAATCCCAATCCAAACACTTGCCATAAATCATGTTTACTACATAATCCCAATTTTGGATAGATTTATGGATTAGATTCAACTTAATACAATTCTCATTTCCAACTTCATATTCGAATTACCCTTTTCGTTTAATTTGATCAATTTCATCTTTTATAAAAATCAATTTTCATGCTCTGTTTCTCAATTTCAATCATTTCAGCATCTTTTTATCAATTGAATCACAGATTCAGATACCCTTTTGGCTTAATTTGATATTACGTTGATCAATTTTGAGTTATATGCATTAATTAAGAAAGCCCCTTTTGTGATTTTTTTTTTAATAAATTTTGCTGTTTTTTGTAATTTGAATCTGAAATTTGGATACCCATTTGGTTAAATTCGATAAATTTAAGGTTTTTATAGTTTTTTGTATTAGAATTATGTCGGGGTTATGGAGATTAAGAAAGATTCATGACATTATACTCTCAACACCGAACACATCGAAAAGATGTTTGATTAATTGTTTGTTGTCTGGTCCGTATATTAGACCGATACCGTTGACCGGTGTTCGGTATAAATGGGATCATGGTGGTAGTGGTGGTGGTGGTGGTGATGATGTTAGTGGTGGTAGGACTAGTATGGTGACACGTAGGATTAGAGCCGAAGCGAATTGTCCTCGTTGTTCTAAGCAAATGAATCTTGTTTTTAGTAATAATAATCATTTGATTCCTGCGCCGTCTGCGGCCAATAATGTTGCTGGAGATGAACCGGAGTCGACGCCGGAGAATGGGTATGATGGGAATAGGAAAGTGGGGTATCAGGCGGTTAATCTTTGTCCTAATTGTAAAACTGCTTATTATTTTAGGCCGTATAAGATGGCGCCTTTGCAGGGTCGGTTTGTGGAGATTGGGCGGGTTAAGAATAGTAATAAGAGAAATGGAAATGGAAATGGGAATGGGAATGGCATTGTGAATGGGAACGGGAATGATGAGGGTAATGATGATTATGGGAATAAATTAAGGGCTTCATTTTGGGAGACATTGAAGGCTTATGGTGGTGAACCACCCGAGAATTGGAGTAATAATAATGGACTTGCAGTGCATACTCCGCCGGGTCCTCCGTTTGCACCGGGTGTGAATGTGGTACGTGCGAGTAGTGGCGGTGGGGGTGGTGGGGCTGGAGATGGTAATGGGACTGGTGGTGAGAAGTATGGGTGGGGTGGTTCGAATCTTGGAAAGAACTTGCCTACTCCTAAGGAGATTTGTGAGGGACTTGATAAATTTGTTATCGGCCAACGCCGTGCCAAAAAGGTTTGGACCTTTTTCCCTTTGTGATGTGCATTTAAACATACTTGGAAATGCTAATGGTAGAGACAATTGTGATCATAAAGTTAGTGGCGTTGGTGTATTTGATTGCCTGTGAGTTCTTATTAAAACTGCTTATCGCTTTTGGTGCAAGATAAAAGTAGTTTTGAGGGTGTTAGGATTCACTTATTTAAAGTTATTTTCGATTATTTTTATTGACATAAGCGGTTCTGAATAAGCAACTTCGAGTTGTTTTTCTGAACAGTAGTAAGTGGTTTAAATAAGATTGCTATTGAGCCCTCTTAAACTAAGCTGTGATTGCCACATGATTCTTTCCGATATGGAAGTAAATTTTGATGTTAATGAGATTGAATTTTTTTACTTTTTTTTGTCTATTACGTGTCTAGATATACCATGTTCTTAAATGAAATATCATTATTCTTGTGGATTGATGTGATTTATTTTTTGTTTCTAATGTAACACTAAACCAGTTTCTGATTTAATAATCAGGTCCTTTCAGTGGCTGTGTATAACCACTACAAAAGGATATATCATGGTTCCTTAAAGAAAGATCCAGAAAGATCTAAGATCGAAGATGATGACGATAATGTAGATTTAGATAAAAGCAACGTACTTCTAATGGGCCCAACTGGCTCAGGTATGATTATCAAGATTTTATTTTTATTACTGTACTTAACAATAATTTTAGCATTTGAATCCTATTTCTTAATGTCTTATACTCCTTTCAAGCTTTCTTCTTTTTTCACAGTTGCTAAAAAAATTTTCTGAAACAGGGAAGACATTACTAGCAAAGACTCTTGCTCGCTTTGTCAATGTTCCTTTGTTATTGCTGATGCAACAACGTTGACTCAGGTCAGTCAATTTCTGATATACACACTACATAATATAATTGTGTGAATTTTGTTTGTTTGTTATTTTAGTGTGTCATGTTTAACTTCCTTAATCATTGGTTATTGTGTTTTTATTTACTGAATGTGGTTTATCTTTTCGTATCATGCAGGCTGGTTATGTTGGTGATGACGAGAATCTATACTGCACAAGCTACTTACGGTAAAACTCTTATATTTATTGAATGGTTCTTATCTCTTTCACAACCCAATTAATTTCCTTTTGCTATGTTACTATCTTTGTTTTATGCATCTTTGCCCTTAAGTATGATTCGTATGATACTAATATTATATGATACACCATAGCCATAAGTCTTGAAAGATTGTGAATACTTACGCACTTGCAATATTTGATCTTGAAAGTAATGAAGGATATGAATCAGTCTTTAAGAGTCACTATGAATAATCATGTTTTTGGAAGGTATTATATACCTTTTGGCTTTCTGATATATATATATGTGTTGATTCATTCAGTATTATGTGTTTTCATGTTTAATAACCATTGTTCATTTTCACTTTTAGCTCCTTTATTGTTTATCACTTATGTGTGCTTTGATAGCTTCATGAGCTTATAATGTAATGTTTACATTTGCTTTCAAGGTTGCCGATTTCAATGTTCAAGCTGCACAACAAGGAATGGTTTACATTGATGAAGTCGATAAGATAACCAAGAAGGTATTCTGGTTTTCGGTCATGTTTGCCAATATTTTGCTCTGACAATTTTTCTTATTGCTTCTAAATCTGATATCATTTTTTTTTTTTTAATATTTAATATTATAGGCAGAGAGCTTAAACATTAGCAGAGATGTCTCTGGTGAGGGAGTTCAACAAGCTCTACTGAAGATGCTAGAAGGAACTGTAAGCAATTATGCTTGTGACGAATTTATCAAAAACTAATGTGACATTGATATTTGACGACTGACGCTGATTTAATCTTTAAGTATCAATATTCTTACCAAATTCTAAGGATATATTTATTGGTTGTTGACATTAATTATGTCATCTAGTTCTGACTATACAAAATATTATATATTTTTTTTGCAGATAGTGAATGTGCCTGAAAAGGGAGCCAGGAAGCATCCTCGAGGGGAAAACATTCAGGTATATTCAGATGATTATCATGGTTTTAAGTCTTGCCAAAATTGGTGCATCTTATATTTGAACGAGCCATAACCCACACAAGTTATGTTCTATAATGCACTTGCAGATAGATACAAAAGATATCCTTTTCATTTGTGGTGGGGCGTTTATTGACTTAGAAAAGACCATATCTGAGAGGTAATTGAGCTGTGGACTTGTGTCCAAAACTTGATTTACTATTTAAAGTATCTAAGTATTAATTTGTGTTTATTTCAGACGTCAGGACTCGTCAATAGGTTTTGGAGCACCTGTTCGTGCTAACATGAGAAACAGTTCAGTCACCGATGCTGCAGTGACATCATCTTTACTTGAAACTGTAAGCATCCATGATTTTGAATTTTTTTGGTCTTAACTTACTTTTATAAATAATTAAATATCATCCCATCTATGTTTTAGGTCGAAAGCAGTGATCTTATAGCTTATGGACTTATACCCGAGTTCATAGGACGATTTCCCATTTTAGTTAGTTTGTCAGCTTTGACCGAAGATCAACTTGTTCAGGTACACTCATTGTTAACTATATAACTGTAACGCTCTTAGAAGTGAGACTAATGGTCTTCACTTGTATGACAGGTCCTCATGGAACCAAAAAACGCTCTTGGAAAGCAATACAAGAAATTGTTTCAAATGAATGATGTAAGCACTTTCTTAATTTGGATTAGTTTGACTTAAATTCGGTAATGTTGATATATGGTCAACTGTAGGTCAAACTACATTTTTCAGAAAAGGCACAAAGATTAATAGCTCAAAAGGCAATGGTTAAAAACACGGGTGCTAGAGGGTTAAGAGCCATACTCGAAACTCTTTTAACCGACTCTATGTATGAGGTATGTCTTGCTTTTTAGTTATGGACGATCTGTTTGACTCTAAGGTCGTTGGAGTAATTTTTTTATTTTATTTATTTTTATTATTTTTTGTATTTTAAAAAAAATAGATTCCTGATGCTAAGACGGGGAATGAACGAGTGGATGCTGTTGTGATTGATGAGGAATCTGTTGGTACAGTAGATTCATTAGGATGTGGTGGAAAGATACTGCGAGGGGATGGTGCATTGGAAATTTATCTTGCACAGATGAGGTCTAAAGAACAACAGGTATGCAATTTATAAGTGCTTTCTGTTTTGTCTTGTTACTAGAGAGACGGCTAAACGGGTCACCCCACAACATTTTGTCCTGTTTTTTTTTATTATATAACAATAAGTCGTGTACATTAAATAAATAAATAGATTTACATTAAAATGATCATTTAAACAATAACTTTCAACCTAATCAACCACCTATTCAACCCACGTGATGTGCTTGCTCGATGGCAAATTCTTTCTGTTTTACCCGTTTGACCTGTTATGAATAAAATCCCAACTGAATCAACGTTTTCGTATTAAAGAGTGATGTTGTGAATGCAGGAAGTTGATGGACAGTCGGTGGAAGGCGAAGAAGAGACCTCATCAAAAGCCATGAGCATGTAACAACATTACATCTAATTTTAACCTTTTTTTCTCTTCTTTTCATTTGTTGACTGCATAGTCAAACCCGGATACAAAACCGGTGTAATTATATCTCCATGTACAACAGAATAGCATCCGAGTTGGGTTTCAGTCGATAGAGATAGAAAGAAAAATAAGTAAAAAAAGAGGTGGTGATAAAGAGAGAAACCGAGGAAAGTGTAACATTCTTTTAATCTGTACATTGTACAAATAAGCTTCTCAAATGAGGATTGACCCATTATACATGCAATGGATTGACCCATTTACAAATTGCATCTAGTACTTTTTTTTTTTTTTTTTTTTTAATTTTATTATTATTATTATTATTATTATTATTAATTTGTTATGTGTGGATTTCAATGTTCTCCTATGCTGTCATTGTGGGTTTCGCTGAATTTCAAGTAGTCTGGGGACGTTGTACGTACCGATTTGGCAGTACTTAAAGAGTCCTCATTACATTTTGGTCCGTGTAACAAAAATAATATAAAAGAAAAATCAATGGAATTTGGATTTTTTCCTAAGACAAAAGATGAAATCCTGATGCGTTTTGGTAGACTGATATTAAACAAGCTATAATTCGTCGAGATGATTTAGTAAAATTGAGTGATGGCGACTTTATTTCGCTTACCCATAAATTCACGCTACTAAGTGACAAATTTCCACCATCCATCTAGTTTGATCTAATTGGTGGAGATTAACCCAAGATTTAGTAGATAAACCAAGTCCACGTTTTTTTTTGTTTTTTTCTTTATTTTTATTTACTTTTTTTTTTTTTTTTATTCACGTATTTTCTTAATTAATGTTTTTTTTTTTTTTTTTTTTTTTTTTTTTTTTTTTTGTTCGTGTTTTCTTCGATTTCACACGCTTTCATCCGCTTTCACGCTCTTATCCGCTTTCTTGCGTTTTGTGCTTTCATCATTTTCTTTCATTTCGTCCATTTTCATACGTTTTACCGCTTTCATACGAATTCGTCCGTATTCTTACGTCGTCCATTTTCTTAAGTTTTCGCTCGTTTTCATACGTTTCGACTATCACAGTGATTTCGTGATATTCGTAATATCACTGTGATTATCTCGAATATCACTTTGTGATATTCGAAAACACAAGTGATATTTTGTTAATATCACTTTTGATTTTCTCGAATATCACGTTGTGATATTCGAATATCACTTGTGATTTTGTGAATATCACCGTGATATTCGAATATCACTCGTGATATTATGAATATCATTTGTGATATTCGAATATGAGTTTGCGATATTCGAATATCACTGCGATAGTATGAATATCACTTTGCGATATTATCAATATCACTCATGATTTTCTTGATATCATTGTGTAATATTTTGAATTTATTTCTTACGTGTATGTGTAGCAAAGTAGGAGGCAAGTCTTTATTTCTTTCTTGTTACAAACTAATCAAAACCAAAAGCCACAAACACAAATGAAATCCTTGGTCTTCTATCCTACTCATGCGTGGTATGGAACAAAAGAAACACAAAGGACATGCTAAGATCTTATTATATCAACCTAGGCATAACTTGACGGTGATATTTTGAATATCACGATGATTTTCATGTTACGTAACATTAAAAAATCACTGTCAGATTCAAAAATCACTTGTGGTATTCGAATATCACGTGATATTCTCAATATCACGAATATCACTTGTGATATTCGAATATCACATAACATCACTTGCGATATTCACAAGATCATTTGTGATATTCGAATATCACTTGCGCTATTCGAATATCACTTGATCGCCTCGAATATCACTTGTGATATTCGTAAACGATGAAAACGCTTAAAACGGCCGAAAACATTTAATAACGGCGAAACGATGAAACGGACGAAAATTGGCGAAAATGGATGAATATGTATGAAAACGTAAAACACGATGAAAGCGGACGAAACGTATGAATAATGGAAGAAAACGAAGAAAACGGGCGAAACGTATGAAACGGACAAAATGTATGAAACGGACAAAACGTATGAAATCGGGCGAAAACATATGAAACGGACGAAAATAGATGAAAACGTATTGAAACGGACGAAACGTATGAAAGGAAGAAAAAACGCGAATTAAAAAAACGTAAATAACGTGAATTAAAAAACTAACAAACAAAAGAAAACGTGAATATTAAAAATGCGAATTTTGAAAAATTAAACGTGAATATTAACAAAAACGTTAAAAAAAAAAAAAAAAAAAAAAAAAAAAAAAAAAAACGGTTGTAACAAAAACGTGAATAATTAAAAAAAAAAAAAAAAAAGAAAAAGAAAACAAAAGAAGAAAGAAAGGAAGGAAAAAAAAAAAAAAAAAAAAAAACATGACTTGTGTTTAGACATATTAAATCTTAGGTTAATCCCCACCATTAGATCAAACTAAATAGATGGTGGGATTTGTCCTCAGAAGATCAAAATAAGAAGAAGATTTGAAAATTCCCCTTCTCACTTTTGTTATTATTTCATCTTTCTAACAACAATATCAGTGCCATTTGGGATCCACTAAAATATGACTCACCATTTGCTCTTTTTATTTCTCCACTTGTCATCATCATATAATTAAAAGAAGACTAAAATACACCGTTGGTCCCTAAACTCAGAAGTGGAGGATCGCGATGGGACGAAACCGCATAATCATCGCCACGGGTCCAAACAAGATCGATTAAATGCCGATTGGTCCTCGACCAATCCTGCCGTTGTCAACGTTATTTCTTGAGGCAAAACCGCCTTTCACCGTAGCGCACTAAATAAAACCGTTCTACGATGAATGTAGCTAATATATGTGTGTAACAAGGTTTGATCTACATTTATGACCCATCCCTAAACTATCCTTCAAAACCCGTCCTCTTCAAAAGATAATTGTTTCGTGATGGTACGTTCTTTGGTGTGGTAAGCAAGCTATTATTCGTATTTCGTGGACCTCTCGCCAACCTGGCGCCGATTCTTTGCTTGTCTGCTCAAGTAAGTGCGTCTTAATATTTCTTGTGTAAGTTTGTAACAATGGTGGTTGTTTAATGACTTGTCATAACCAACAATAGGGTCTTCTTGTCGGTGGATAAGATGGTATGATCCCGAAATCATGCTCGTTCAAGAATGATCATACCAGACTTTTGAGGGAGAAATGAGCTTGAGGCAAGATTAGTAGGCTGCTCAAGGTGATGTGTGGAAGTGGAAGATTTACATGGTGCTAAGTTGGATGTTGTTTGATGAGTGTCTAAATACTCATCATTTTTGTACCATTTAAACTGCAAATTCATCCGAAAACACTCGTAAATGTATCAAAATGATGAAAATGTCACAAATCGGTGTTTTATGTGTTTTAAATGCAAAATATCAAAATCGATGAAAACGCATACTAAGTTTGCACAATTGCGCTTTAGTTCCCAAGTTTAAAAAAAAAAAAAAAAAAATTATTTTGATTCTCAATAAATTAATGGTTTCACTGTTAAAAAAAAAAAAAAAAAAAAAAAAAAAATTGATTCTCACTGAAATCAATGGTTTCTGTGAAGTTATAATGCGTTGATGGTTTCTGCTTGAAGGCATACGTTTAAGAGATAATTCCACTAAATAATATCCGGTCCTTAAATAATATCCGTCAATACCACCAAACCAAACTTCCTGCTTTCTCTCTCCTCACACACCGAAACTTGCCACCGCTCAAAACCACCACCACTTGGCTTCCACCTCACCTCTAGCTCCATGCCTATTTCACGCTTGTCCCTCCACCTCCATAAACACCCAAAATTCCTTAATTGCTAAAAACCTGCTCAAGACTTTTGGAGCCAAAAAGCAAAATCAAGGGTTGGGATCGTTTTGACTAAATCAAGGGCCAAGAATGATGAGAGAAGACTTTGTGAGAGCTATAAAAGAGAAAGAAGACAGAAGAAAGAAGTTGTCACAGTTTTAGACCATTTTCGTAGTGTAAATTTAATTTCTGCTTTAAGTTTCATGTAAAAGTTTGCTGGGTTTTGTAATTTCTGTATTGTACAAGTGAATTTAGTTATAATTCAAGTGTTTTTAATCTTCAATTCCATGTTTCATACTTGTTCTAATTTTCCCGCCAAAAATGTTCTTGTTTGATTTTAATGTTATAAACTGAAATAGTTGTTGAAATAAGCTCTTATGAGCTTATTGAAGATATATTAAGTAGTTTCCGGCCTTAATTGCAATTTTCTAAAAAGTCAACAAAAGTCAACACGGGTCAACAAAAGTCAACTGTGGTCAAAATTCAAAGTCAAACCGGTTTTGGCTAGATTCTGGATTTATATGGTACTAGTGCCTCAAGGAGGCTATAGGAAGTGTTATGTGGCCTTGGTTCTCATTTTCACTTGATTTACTTGTAAGCTTCATTTTACCATTTTTGCATTTTGTTGTTCTAGTCTTTTACATGCTTTAATTATCATGTTTCGTGTTTCTTTCTTTGTTTGTTAATGATTTTAGAGCTTAATCTTAAGTTGTTATGTTTTGGATTTGATTGTGGTTTGATTTGGTATTTTGACTATATATGCTAGTTTTGACAATCCTAGGTTTGAACATTTGTGACTACTTGTTTAAGCTTAAAAAGGTCTATTTTGACACAATATGATCTCTGGATTTGATGAAATTGGTTTACACAGTCTTATGCTTTGAAAATCTCATTTTGGTCTAATTTAAGGGTGTGTTTGGAATAAGCTCAATTTGAGCTCAAAAATCAATTTTTTTCAAAGTTCTTAATTCAATCAGCATTAATTTAGTGTTAAAGTTAGTTTTGAAGCAAAAGTTTTCAGTTTTATAGAGTTTACTTGAGTTTTTGATAGTTTTCCAAATTTCAAGTTTTATAGTGTATTTTTGAGTCATTTTATTAAATTTGTAGTATTTAGTCTTTTAGTTGTTAAAAGTGGTTCAAACAAGTTCCAATTGGTTTATTGCAACTGTCTAAAATCTGGTCCAACCCATTTTGGGTCAAAATCGCTTTTACCCACTTTGCATAGAGCATAGTCAAAATTTCATAAAACCCGTTTTGAATAAACTTGTGAATTTCATGTAGGACTTAATATTAGGAGTTAAGACTTATGCTTTTGGGATATTAAAGTTTAGTCGCTTAACTAAATTAGAAAAATAATAGTTCACTTCTAATCGACTTATTAACTCGCTTATTTACTAGCTTCTTTTAAGCCCTTTTTCACAAACTTTCCTTTTTGCTTATTTCGTGTGTTTTTCTTGTTGTTGTTGCTTATTCTAAGTTCCCATAACTTGTTTATAGCTTATTCAACCTTTGGTTCCAGCTTGTTAGCTGTTTTGAGCTTATAACCTCACTTTTAAGCCAAAAAGCTCCCTGTTGAGCTTATTGCCTTGCATTCGGCTTATCTTTGAGTTCCACAAAATGTGTCTTCACAAAAGTTGCTTATTTTCAGTAGTAAAATAGTTTTGTAAAAGAAAATTCAAGAAAAACCAAAAAAATAAAAATAGCTAGTTAGGGCCGTTTGGCTTGTTGAGACTTGAAAACTGGTCTCAAGCTTTTTTTCTATAGCTTGTGCTTTTTAGGTTCTAATCAGTTGCATTAGCTCATTTTAGGTTAGATTTAGGCTGTAGTAGCTTATGGTAGATTTTGGATAGCTTATAGCTTATTTATTAGCTTATTCAAACTGCTTATTTGCCCAATTCAACTTATTTGTAGGCTTATCTAACTTTTTATATTTTTCCTGTGTTTAGAATAATATTTTAGATTTTCCGTAAAGTTTCATAATTTTTACTGCTCATTTGTTATTTTTCTTAATTTTAATTAGTTTAAATTAGTTTTAATTAATAATAATTATTTAAAAGTCTAAAAAAATATATTTTCAGTTTTAAAATAAGTTTTATAATATCTTAGATTTTTCTAATTCATAATTTTAGCTTTCCAATTCAGATCTATTCCATTCCAATCAATCAAGAGTGTAATAATTCAATCTAAATCCTTTCTCGATCACTATCCTTAGTGATCATTCTATCATCGATCAGTGTTTACACACCATTGAGTCTCCGTGGATTTAACGACCCGAATCCATCAGATTCTCCAGACTTCATTGCATTCGTGTCTTAACCGCTTTAAGTTTCTTACGGTCGGCCATTCATGTGGCTGGCGAGCTTGTGTGAGAAAAAACTTGACGGTTTTGCGCAGATCAAAATTTTACGCCACCGGGAGGCTTTAGCGTGTGTTAAACCTTTTTCGACCCGCACTTGCACATATACCATCGTTTGTAAAAGTTTTTGTAAAGTTTTCAAAATCCAAAAGTTCATTAACACTTTTCCTAAAGTGTTATCAACACCAAAAATATTTTCATTTTTGTTTTTATAGCCTGCTTTTCAAAAATCCAAAATATCCATCTTTACCTCTCGCATCTTTTGATTCTACATTTCCTTACCTTCTAACTGCTTAATTCTTCATTCCTTATCTTCTTTAACCGCTTAATTCTCCATTCCTTTCCTCTTATCTGCTTAATTCTTTATGTCATGGTATTTGACATGTTCTCAGTGTGGAGGTCCATTTAACGGTGGAAATTGTCGGCGATGTACCAATGTGAGTTTCGGAGACAAGTTTGTCGGTAATCCCGATCCCATTTCAAATGAAACACCCAATTTTTCCTACCTACCTCCACAACCCCAATACGAATCCTACTCATGCGAGTTTTGTGGAATGATTCTCATTACGGTTTGATTGTCCACCACAGTTCCGCTTGTCTATGAGCCTAACCATGTTACAATCGAACTTTGGTGAAAGTTATTTTCCCAATTATCTCATTGTGAGAATTGTGGGGTCCTCATGCGACTTTTGAATGTCAACCGATGAATCAAAATTTTCACAATTCCAATTCTCCGGTTTGACAATTTCCAACCCCACAAGATCCCATCACCATCGACTTCCGAGCCTTCACAAGATTTCAATGATTACGAGGAGTGTAATCTTCCTCAAAGTTCAAGAAATACGATTCGAAAGAAACCGCAAATGAAAAGAATGGTGTGTAAGCTTCAGAGATGAATATAAGAATCGAGATGATGACGATGATGATGAGGATAGTAATCAAATGAAGGAATACTATGATTACGACGAGGAGAGTGTTATTCCTTTGAAAGATATCATTTCTCAACTCCCCGCCTATTGCTATCACACCTATCTTACCTATTATTGCTTCCAAAGACTCTCTCATAATGGAGGATGATCATCTCAAAGACTATTTCGGAACGGAATCATCAAGTGTTGAGGATCTTGTCCCAATCCCAGTGAGTCCGAGGATATATCCGATAGTGATTGTGATTTGCCTTTTGTGATTCTCTTGACATTTCGAGGTTACTTCCGGATTTTCTCAAATCCTCTTTGAATTTAATAATGACTACACTTTTGGGAAAGTAAATCCTCTTTTCGATGAAATGTCCGAGGCCGATACAGAGACCATCACGGAAGTGGTGGAAATTGCTAGCTCTCGAGCACACCACTTGTCCCACCTCTGTATTCTAACTTATCTCTTCCATCATGTGATGACGATTCTATCCTTATCGATGAGATTCATGATCCAAAATCATGAATTCCCTTCCGATAATGAGGAGTTAGTCATGATTTATATCATGATTTTCTTTCTTTTCTTCACATATGGTGTGACTTCTCATTCCCTTTTCTCCTTCGGGAATGAGGACACTATTTTTGATCCCGGCATTTTCATTTATCATTTTTGAGCCGGTTCTCTCTATATCTCATCGGTGTGGAACTTTAGCGTGCTTCAAATGTTTGCCCAAACATCTTGAATGAAAGTCCGATGGAGATTGTTTCTTCTACTTTGCTTCCCCATGAACAAATTAATTCGGGGTCGAGTCAAGCTAGCGACTCGGTAATCAAAAACGAGAGTTAAACATGGGTTTTCACCCGTGTACCACCTTAGTGTGGGAGATGCCCACATGTTGTATATAGATCTTAAAATGAATGAAAATTGTAAATATTTAAAAGAGAATAATTGTTGTGTTTCTACACTTGGCTAGTAATGTTATCTTTTACGTTCAAGGATTCGCATAATAGCGGGACTTTGAATATTGAGGACAATATTCATTTCTAAGTGTGGGGGAAATTCGCGAATTTGATCATAAATGTACCCTTTAGTCCATTTTTCCCCAAAATGGCCAAATTAAAAATTTTTTTTAGGGAAGTACTATGTACTAAGCACAACAATGGTAATCAGATCCACCATGTCTAACTCACATAAGGATGGCTAATCCAGAGCAAACGGCTCTTGGTAAAGATATTTCAAATCCGTTGACGGTTTGCAATTTGCCCAAAATTGTATGGTTCTCAACTCACCATATCCTAAAAAGTGAAGAGTTGGCTAGCCCGCAAGGTTATGGCTTGTGGTAAAGCGATGGAAAACCATAATTGGTAATCACTCACCAAAGATAATAATCGATAATTTATCTAAGAGTTGGCTAGTCCGAGCAAACGGCTTACGTAAAGACAAATCAAATCCGTTCTGACTTATGATTTGCTCAAAATCATTTGGTTATCGATGTACCAAGGTTCTTACTTGAACTCAAACATTTGGCTACTCCGTAAGTGATGGCTTTTGGTAAAGAGTTCTTTAAAATCCATTAAAGTTCTAAAACATTGCTAGGGACTAGCAATATCTTAGTGTGGGGATTGATGAGTGTCTAAATACTCATCATTTTTGTACCATTTAAACTGCAAATTCATCCGAAAACACTCGTAAATGTATCAAATGATGAAAATGTCACAAATCGTTGTTTTATGTGTTTTAAATGCAAAATATCAAATCGATGAAAACGTACCAAGTTTGCACAATTGGCGCTTTAGTTCCCAAGTTTAAAAAAAAAAAAAAAAATTATTTTGATTCTCTTTGAAATTAATGGTTTCACCGAGTTAAAAAAAAAAAAAAAAAAAAAAAAATTGATTCTCACGAAATCAATGGTTTCTTGAAGTTATAATGCGTTGATGGTTTCTGCTTGAAGGCATACGTTTCACAGATAATTCCACTAAATAATATCCGTCCTTAAATAATATCCGTCAATACCACCAAACCAAACTTCCTGCTTTCTCTCTCCTCACACATCGAAACTTGCCACGCTCAAAACCACCACCACTTGGCTTCCACCTCACCTCTAGCTCCATGCCTATTTCACAGTTTGTCCCTCCACTCCATAAACACCCAAAATTCCTTAATTGCTAAAACCCGCCAAGACTTTTGGAGCCAAAAAGCAAAATCAAGGGTTGGGATCGTTTTGACTAAATCAAGGGTCAAGAATGATGAGAGAAGACTTTGTGAGAGCTATAAAGAGAAAGAAGACAGAAGAAAGAAGTTGTCACAGCTTTTAGACCATTTTCGTAGTGTAAATTTAATTTCGCTTTAAGTTTCATGTAAAAGTTTTTGGTTTTGTAATTTCAGATTATACAAGTGAATTTAGTTATAATTCAAGTGTTTTAATCTTCAATTCCATGTTTCATACTTGTTCTAATTTTCCCGCCAAAAATGTTCTTGTTTGATTTTAATGTTATAAACTGAAATAGTTGTTGAAATAAGCTCTTATGAGCTTATTGAAGATATATTAAGTAGTTTCGGCCTTAATTGCAATTTTCTAAAAAGTCAACAAAAGTCAACACGGGTCAACAAAAGTCAACTGTGGTCAAAATTCGAAAGTCAAACCGGTTTTTGGCTAGATTCGGATTTATATGGTACTAGTGCCTCAAGGAGGCTATAGGAAGTGTTATGTGGCCTTGGTTCTCATTTTCACTTGGATTTACTTGTAAGCTTCATTTTACCATTTTTTGCATTTTGTTGTTCTAGTCTTTTACATGCTTTAATTATCATGTTTCTGTGTTTCTTTGCTGTTTGTTAATAATTTTAGAGCTTAATCTTAAGTTGTTATGTTTTGGATTTGATTGTGGTTTGATTTGGTATTTTGACTATATATGCTAGTTTTTGACAATCCTAGGTTTGAACATTTGTGACTACTTGTTTAAGCTTAAAAAGGTCTATTTTGACACAATATGATCTCTGGATTTGATGAAATTGGTTTACAGTCTTATGCTTTGAAAATCTCATTTTGGTCTAATTTAAGGGTGTGTTTGGAATAAGCTCAATTTGAGCTCAAAAATCAATTTTTTTCAAAGTTCTTAATTCAATCAGCATTAATTTAGTGTTAAAGTTAGTTTTGAAGCAAAAGTTTTCAGTTTTATAGAGTTTACTTGAGTTTTTGATAGTTTTCCAAATTTCAAGTTTTATAGTGTATTTTTGAGTCATTTTATTAAATTTGTAGTATTTAGTCTTTTTAGTTGTTAAAAGTGGTTCAAACAAGTTCCAATTGGTTTATTGCAACTGTCTAAAATCTGTCCAACCCATTTTGGGTCAAAATCGCTTTTACCCACTTTGCATAGAGCATAGTCAAAATTTCATAAAAACCCGCTTTTGAATAAACTTGTGAATTTCATGTAGGACTTAATATTAGGAGTTAAGACTTATGCTTTTGGGATATTAAAGTTTAGCTGCTTAACTAAATTAGAAAAATAATAGTTCACTTCTAATCAGCTTATTAACTGCTTATTTACTAGCTTCTTTTAAGCCCTTTTTCATAAACTTTCCTTTTTGCTTATTTAGTGTGTTTTTCTTGTTGTTGTTGCTTATTCTAAGTTCCCATAACTTGTTTATAGCTTATTCAACCTTTGGTTCCAGCTTGTTAGCTGTTTTGAGCTTATAACCTCACTTTTAAGCCAAAAAGCTCCCTGTTGAGCTTATTGCCTTGCATTCGGCTTATCTTTGAGTTCCACAAAATGTGTCTTCACAAAAGTTGCTTATTTTCAGTAGTAAAATAGTTTTGTAAAAGAAAATTCAAGAAAAACCAAAAAAATAAAAATAGCTAGTTAGGGCCGTTTGGCTTGTTGAGACTTGAAAACTGGTCTCAAGCTTTTTTTCTATAGCTTGTGCTTTTTAGGTTCTAATCAGTTGCATTAGCTCATTTTAGGTTAGATTTAGGCTGTAGTAGCTTATGGTAGATTTTGGATAGCTTATAGCTTATTTATTAGCTTATTCAAACTGCTTATTTGCCCAATTCAACTTATTTGTAGGCTTATCTAACTTTTTATATTTTTCCCAGGTTTAGAATAATATTTTAGATTTTCCTGTAAAGTTTCATAATTTTCTTGTTCATTTGTTATTTTTTTAATTTTAATTAGTTTAAATTAGTTTTAATTAATAATAATTATTTAAAAGTCTAAAAAAATATATTTTCGTTTTAAAATAAGTTTTATAATATCTTAGATTTTTCTAATTCATAATTTTAGCTTTCCAATTCTGTATCCATTCCATTCCAATCAATCAGTAGTGTAATAATTCAATCTAAATCCTTTCTGATCACTATCCTTAGTGATCATTCTATCATCTGATCAAGTGTTTACACACCATTGAGTCTCCGTGGGATTTAACGACCCGGGAATCCACTGTATTCTCCAGGACTTCATTGCATTCGTGTCTTAACCGTTTTAAGTTTCTTACGGTCGGCCATTCACAAGTGGCAGGCTTGTGTGAGAAAAACTTGACGGTTTTGCGCAGATCATTGTTCTTCATTGTTTATGCATTGGGATAACGTTTAACCTTTTATGTAATGAGGCTAGTTGGTTAATGTTGTGTATCTTGAATTGTAGTAACCTTGTTATGAAGTATTCGCTTTTGTTTGTTTCGATTTTCTATGCCTCATGGCTATGCGATGGTTTGCAATGTGTTTAGGGGTTGACTTTTAAATGTCAACATTCTTATGATGTTCTATTTTAGCTTTGGTTACTTTTGACGCAAACAATTCACAAATCAAGCTTAGTCAATTTCAAAAATACACAATAATGACATGGTTCCATAGTTAATGCAAATGGATATAATTCCACCGCATAAAATTGCATACTTTTCAAAGCATGAGCGCTTCTGATTACACACCCACACACAAATATGTTTTAGATTACATAACTTGTCCATAGAAAATAAATAGTAAACTAGATGAAACATTGTCTAGATAATTAGCATAATGATTTGACCTATGGTGAGGCCATCATTCTTTCCAGCGACCGCTTCTAGTCATTCTTTGTGTAGCAGTGGGTTGAAGCGTAAACCGCTTGAACATCACTTGACCGAATCACGCATGGGATTGCTCATGCATGATGGGATCGCAATCGGTTCGACTTGAAGTTCTTGGGATTGTGACAGGGATGCATCATGTATGATGGGATCTTCGCCTCGGCTCTTGATTTGTAGATTGAACACCACTTCCTTGAACTGCACTAACTTGGCTTTCTAGAACAACACCCGTACCTTCAGCTTGTTTATCTGCTACTACCTTTTTACATTTAGGATGTCTTCTTTTTCCTGCAGCTTTAGTAGGCACCTTTTTGACATTTACCTTATTGGCATTTCCACTATGTTGAGCTCCACCATACCCTAGGCATGTTACCCGGTTGTGTCCAGCAATGCCACAAATACTACACCTGACACTCTTCCAAGCCCTTGACAGCTTACCATCCTTCACAATCTCTTCAGTTTCAGGTGCTATCCTAACTCTCTTTCTACCTTTTGCGGCAGGCGGGTTTGTTTCGGATTTCGGTGGAACAATTGTTGTTGGCATAGTTGATTTTTCCCAATGTACACCGCTAGTTATAAATCGGACATGGTGTTTGTAGGTAGCCTCCCAAGTGAGAAGATAGTAACAAGGATGAGCCCATGTTTCTCAGCTCCGACTTGTTGGCCATTTAAAGCCATATTCCAATTGGTAGCAACAAGATGTTTACATGGTAAACTGTTATCTCCCATCTTCGCAAGTACAAGACTTGTGTACAACATTAACTACACATTGGTCACCCCATGGTCCACTAACTCGAAACTTAGATCCCCATTCCATAACACATTATACTTAATGACCTCTTTCTTAATAGCCTCTAGCATGTGTTGTGCAGTTGGTGTTAATGGCCCATCACTCTTCCGAATCACCATAAGAACATGCATTATCCTCTCCATACAATATTCTCGATGTATTCTAAGGTCGTAATAATAGGTTTGCTTAACCCTCTTTAATTTTCTCATGAAACACTTGACACATGTTATTAAGTAACACATCGAAGTAGCTCTCCCTAAAGATGACAAGTAATAAACATGTATTAATTGTAATCATTATATCTTGCATTTACGATGACAAAGTAAGTGAAACAAATAGATCACTTACATGAAAAATGTGACCTTGACCAATGGATCGGTGGTATCTTACTTAACCAATCATGGGTCTGGTTGATTAAGTTTCTTGAGATCACCATAGCTTTCATAAACTGTACAACAGTTGAGGTCATTGCACATTTCCACAAATGGTCTTTATAGGCCCTACCTTTCCATTGCAATTTCATTTTCTCATGTATGCTTTTAATACGTAATCTGTGTTCGCACTTTCAAAAACTTCTCACTATGACTCTACTTATATCCCGCACAAAATCAAATATCTTTACCGTCTGCTTTCAAAACAAGTGAGACTTAAATTCATGAACAGTAAGAGAGTACCTTATTCATGTCAAGAATAAAAGTGATGCTTGAAATTGGCCCAAGTGCTAAATCATTGGATAAACAATGAAGAAACCAAGTCCATGATCCTATGTTATCCGAATCAACAAAAGCATAAGCGAAAGGGTATATACCATTGTTGCTATCAATTCCACAATTGTCATCGGTTGACCATTGAAAGGACCACGAATTGGAAAAGCACCACCCAACAACGATCTCCCACAATCTTTAAATCCTTGCTTCAAAGCACCTAAACAAACATACACTCTCTGAATTCTCGGTTGGAAGAGACTCATCCGGAGGTCGCTCCACATTCATCTCCACCGTCGTATTAGGGTTTGTCTTCGCAACTCTTGAACATAATCTCTCAACATGGTAAATTGAAGCTTGAATTGACCCCGATGGCTTTTATAGCTAGGTTTTTGGCCCTTAATACCTTCCGCAGGACACTTGAAGGTCGTATTGGTTGGTAAGTTGATTATGCACCGACTGACAGGAAGCTCGGATTTGTTTCAACTTGTCCGTAATTTTCGTGAGATATAGCGAAGGTCAAAAGCTCGACTTCCCTTGATTGCAAACAAGTGTGTTGCTCATTATATGTTCCGACCGACCGTGATACTGCCTCACCATTCCCGCCGACAAACAATAGCCATGGGCGAGTATTTCAAGGGTCCTTTTGGCGAAAAGCAATGCTCTTATACCCTTCGCTTAATGGACTTCTAGATGGGCCAATATTCACCCAGACCTTCACTTGGGCTGAAATCGAACACAACCCCTACACCGACCCTTATTCTCGGTTTTGTCATTCTTCAAAAAACAACTCCTCCTAGTTTCTATTGAATGCTCTCTTACTAGCTTTTTACTTCCCTGCAGTAGCAAACTCGACCAAAGATAGAAAAAGTGGTATAAACGCCATTAGCAAAGTGTGCGTGTTGGAAACTAACATGGTCACCGCAAAATACTTCATCAACCATCACGTAAATCATTTACCAACCGCTCATCATCACTTATATTACATGTTGTTCCTTCTTCACCTAAATCATTACTCGACCTACTTGTAGCATACCAAGTCGCATCATTCTCTTGACAAGTGTTATCTTGATTTGGTTCAACCGCATTGCCAAATTCACTAGTGTCACTCGCTTGTAATGAGACTAAGATCAACAACAGATCCTCTTCCATGTTATCCCGAGTCGGTTGAAACAGACTTACATCCACATCGAGCCCTCAAAGTCGTTATTCACATCAAGTAGTGGTCTCTGCTTTGTGTAAATGCTTGTCCTGTGTCAATTGAAACAGATTAACCTCAAAATTTTCAGGCTCCTCAAAGGTGTTATTGACATCAACTAGTGCTATTCCACCGTTGTCAAAGTCCTTCCCCGAATCACTCTAAACAGTTAACCTCAACATTATAAGGCTCCTTTAGAGCATTGTCCTCATCAACAACTACTAAAGCACGCCACCTTTGCTTTTGAACAGTTGGCTAGCAAATGAGCGGTATAAGGTGGAAAAGAGTGGCTCAATGTTTGGCAAATTGCTAGCTTCACCAATATCATTGACGTCCACATGCAATTGTGTAAGTTGGATAAACCGATCTAGGGCGGTTCATTATCTATATCATCTAACACCAACCGTCTACAACATGATTGAATAGCCGCAGAGCAACTTTTCTCCTATCTTCATCCATCTCCCAAAACACGTCTTAATTGATTGTGGGACATTTCACAAAATTCTAATCTAGTCTTCCTATTTCAACATACACGTCTATCGCCTTATGTCAGATAACAACATCTTTCAACAAGTCTAGATTAGCGGGTTCACGGAAAGAAAACAAACCGTCGCCTAATGTACAACCGTGCTTAAGAAAGTAGAAATAATTGGTTTGTCCGGACTCATAACCGATTTGGGTCATGAGAGCATCCATTTCATCAATGATACCTCTTTTATTTCAACAAGATCAACAAGGCATTTCTTGCCTCCTGATATATCCTACACGGAAAGTATTTGAATGTACCTTCATAATGGAACATCATGCTAAACGATCCAGTTCACCCACAGATAAAAAATGTACAAAACTTTGTTAAGATAAAGTTACCTAAAGGGGAATAACTTAATCACTCGTACTAACATATGATTGTAATAGGCTCTAACCAAAAAGACTTACAATATCTCCCGACCGCAGATCTTTCCTCCGTTTCACGATCATCATATAAAGGATATTCCTTACCGCCACGAGTAAATCCAAGGTGGTTGTTTGTTATTTTCTTACTCAGATTATTTGATTTTATGATAGACATTGCCTTAGGGTTTTCTGGTAGGCTTCCAAAACAAGTTTGGGGATGAGCAATGAGTACCCGGTTTTGTTATATTGTACAATATGGCGGAAATTGGACAAGACAGTTATACGATGTATACCACATAATGACTATTCTACCCCAAAGAAGTACCATGATTACGGGTTTATTTTGGGTATAACGGAACGTTGACAACACCGTTATTGGTCAAGGGACTGATTTGGCATTTAATCGGTACTGTTTGGACCCGTGGCGATGATTATGCCCGGTTTCGTCCCATCGCGATCCTCCACTACAAGTTTAGGGACGAACGGTGTATTTTAGTCTTAAAAGAATTTTTAGGCACAAACTTTAAGAACAAATATCATGATGACAAGTGGAGAAAAAGGGAGAAGATATGAGTGATATTTAAAAGAAATGATATAACCAAGTAATATTTACAAATTTTTTTTCACAAAATGAGGTTTAACAAAATGATTTGTCATGAAATAAAGAGTTTGTGGAGGAAGAAAGTAATTAGAGGTCCAAGTGTCATGTCACATTATTGTGTGAAAGTTTTTTTGTAAATATTATGTGGTTCTAGCAAATCTCGATATTTAGCGGATTTGAATGGAGGATAATAGTACCCACTATTTCTCTTTGACACTATTCATCTAAGAATAGCGACTCAAGGTACTGTTTGATTTAGATGTGCGTTTACAATGAGTGTAGTTAAACCTTTCTTATGGGCTCAATACTCAGATAAACGCTAAAGAAGCGAATGATTTCAATGACTTTATTAATGAAAGTAGGCTAGTCGAGATTCCTATTAGGGTGGAGGAGGAAGTTCACGAGAGTTAGTGACGATGGAGTGAAGTTTAGTAAACTTGATCGCTTCTTGCTGAATGATGATTTCAATAATCTTTGGGGAAACCTTTCGGTCATTGCTTTGGATAGGAAGCTTTCAGACCACTGTCCGATTGTATTAAAAGACATGGACTTGACTTTAGTCCAAAGCCATTTAGAGTGTTTAACGGTTGGATGGAGGAACCGGATTTCTTACACATTGTTGAGGAGGCATGGAAGAAAGAGGTGAGGAGTTTACAACCAGATTGTATATTTCGGGATAGGTTGAAAAATGTCAAAGCAAGTCTTAAGGTGTGGAGTAAAGAGAGGTTTGGTGGAAATAAAGAGATAGTTGGAACTTTAAGATGTGAAGCAATGAGGTGGGAGTTAGAAGCGCAGAAAAGAACTCTTAGCGATAATGATAGGTTAACATGGCTAGAGGCGAGAAAGAGGTGCGAGGAAAAGGAGAGGGAATATTGCAATATGTTTCGTCAAAAAACTAGAATTAGATGGGATGCGGAGGGGATGAAAACTCAAAACTTTTTCATGCCTTCGTAAAGAGGAGAAATAATAAATGCGATATAAGAGGGCTTATGGTGGATGGGTCTGGTGTGAAGAGCCAAAAGTAATAAAAGGGGAGATGGCTAGGCATTTTAAAAAGTTGTTCTCTGAATGTGAGGTAACTCGTCCGATTTTATGTAATAATAGAATTGATAAAATATCAAAGAGGAAGATGCTAGATTGTTGGAGAAACCGTTCCATGAGAAAGAAGTGTGGGAGGCTATTCAGGGTTGTGGTGGGGATAAAGCCCCTGAGCCCGAGGGCTTTAATTTCAAGTTCATTCGAAAAGTGTGAGAGATCATTAAACCGGAGATAATTGAGGCCGTTGAGTGGTTTTGGGACAAAATGGAGATATCGAGGGGATGTAATGCCTCATTTGTCACTATTATTCCTAAGGTGGCGGACCCCATTGGGCTTGATGATTTTAGGCGCATTAGTCTTATCGGGAGTTATTATAAAATTAGAGGGAATTGCATATATATCCCTCCAAAGCTTCATAATTGCATATGTATACAATCAAAACTCATAATTGCATATATATCTCCTTTCAAAGCCTTAAAATTGTCATATATATCCAACCAAAACTCATAATTGCATATATATCCTTCCAAAGCATTAAAATTGTCATATATATCCAAATAATTATTTTAATAAAAAAATGTCTAATAACTATAACTGATATATAAAATGACGATTATAATTTTTTGACTAAAATACACCGTTGGTCCCTAAACTTGGCAGGGTGCATCGCGATGGGACGAAACTGGCCATATTCATCGCCATAGGTTCAAAACATGGCCATTAAATGCCAGATTAGTCCTTTGACCAAGTCAAAGTCGATTTTGTTTTGTAGTCGAGGTATTTTAGTCCATACACATTTATACTTTTATAACACATTTATGTTTTACCCTTCATCTTTCATCCTCTTCATCATCTACCCAAATCATTCATCCCCCAAATCATCATCTCCCAAATTTCAAACACCCCATCTTGCCTTACAAACCCGAATCAAAGACGAAAAGCTAAATAATCATTTGTTTGAATATTTGAATCAATTCCATTTGTTTGAATATTGGAAGCTCAGACTTTTTGAGAAGGCCAACTAGCAAAATGGTATTTATAAGTTACTCCATTTTCTTATACTACATGTGTATTTAACTTTTTGATATGCTGAAAACCAGATCAATGATCAAATAATTGCTACATGCTGCTATACGAGTATATGGTATTCTTAAATTAAGCGGTTCTCATCAAGATTTTGGAAGAACTTCATAAAATGCAAAGTCGAGATCTTGACAAGCTGACCTTTTCATTACTCTTGCATCATGTCTAACCTTGAATTGAAAAGTACAATACAAGCTGCATGCTGAGCTGGGCTTCATGAAGAAAGCTTGATCTCAGTTTGTGTCAGCTACATGTATCGGTTGTCTCATCTTTGTGTGTCTAAATCTCATTTCAAGTTAAGATGGCTGCTATCCCTTTAATTACCCCACTACAAGGCCACTGTCTTCTAGCAATCAGGTGAGTCTCGTGTAGTGTAATTAAAATATAAGGAGCTCACCTGAAATTTTCATTAACGATAAGTCAACATCTAGCAATCCATATATTGGTCAAAACAGAATAACAAGTGGCGTAATGGAACATCTAATTTAAGGCTAAGTGATGACCAAGTGGTAGTATGACTTTCACACTAGGTTGATGTGATGATGTCCTAAGTTCGAATCACTTCTAACAACCTAGGAATTACATGAAGTTGCCTATATTACTGACTTACTATATATATTATTAATTACATGAATCATGGGAATAAAGAATTTCCCTAAACTTGATCAATTTAATCTAGCCTTCCGTTATTATTTGCAATCACTACATGACTAACTCTTTCTTTCTTCAGATGTTTTGTAACCATTTCTGACCACTTATCTCTAAGTCACCACTCATAAAAAGCGACTAATGCTCATTATTCACACTACCATGATTATCCCTCGCTCCCAATAATATCTTTAAGAATACGTAAGTTTCGGTTAATGAACATTCAAATTGTAGTAAACATCGTGAAACAAATTTAAGGACACTATTTATGTGATTACAAGATTTATATAGATAATCAAGTTACAAAATTTATAGTGTCGAGTGATGAGCTGCTGGAGACATGGCAATGGTGGCAAACTGGAATATGTTACTTTTAAGAATTTTTAGTATACAAAAGTTTAAAATGGACTTTTAAGAATTTTTAGTATACAAAAGTTTAAGATGGAATTTTCTTTCCGAAGGATTTAATTTCCAAACATGTTAAAAAAAAACTTAAAGCATGGTGGCAAACCGGAAGTGAAACAGATAACGTTTTACTTGACAATCATTGTTTTTGCACTTGTAAAACTTGAGAATGTCATCGAGTACTCTAAACATATTGGTTATACGTTGTGAACATTTCATCCACTGGGAGATGATGATTTGGGAGATGAATGATGAATGTTGGGGAGATGAATGATTTGGGTAGATGATGAAGAGGATGAAAGATGAAGGGTAAAACATAAATGTGTTATAAAAGTATAAATGTGTATGGACTAAAATACCCTTGACTACAAAACAAAATCGACTTTGGCTAGGTCAAAGGACTAATCTGCATTTAATGGCCATGTTTTGGACCTATGGCGATGAATATGGCCGGTTTATCCCATCGCGATGCACCCCGCCAAGTTTAGGGACCAACGGTGTATTTTAGTCTAATTTTTTTACAATTACAAAATATCTTTTGATATATAAAATAACGATTATACCCTTATACTTATTAAATTATTATTTTATTTATTTATTATTGTTTTTAACAATTACAAAATATCCTTAAACCATTTTTAAGAAAAGAAAGAGCAACCATGTTCGGTGACTCAACCGTGTTCGTTATCGATTTAATCTTGAATAAAAATATCACTGTACCATCCATCGTATCTAAACGTAAACTCCTATATATAGATCAAATGACATAATAAAATTCAAACCGATAAAAATATATTTTGTAATTGTAAAAAAAAAAAAAAAAAAGAAAAAATTATTCATTTTACATATCAATTATAATTATTAGACATTTTCTATTAAAATAATTATTTGGATATATATGACAATTTTAAGGCTTTAGAAGGATATATATGTAATTATGAGTTTTGGTTGGATATATATGACAATTTTAAAGCTTTGGAAGGATATATATGCAATTATAATTTTTGATTGGATATATATATGCAATTTTAAGGCTTTGGGGATATATATGCAATTCCCCAAAAATTATTACAAAAATGTTAGCGAAAGAGTAAAACGAGTGGTGGGGAAGCACAAACGCATTTATAACGGAAAATTTATCCTTGATGATGTTTTAATAGAAAATGAAACGATGGATTACTTGAAGAGAAGAAAAGAAAGAGCTTAATTTTCAAAGTTGATTTTAGAAGGCGTATGACAACATCAATTGGAGGTTCTTAGTCGATATAATGAATAAAATGGGATTCGGATCAAATGGTGTAAATGGGTTGATTCATGCCTTAGGTCCTCGCTTATGTCCATTCTTGTTAGCGGTTCGCCATCGAAAGACTTTGGATTAGAGAGGGCGTTAGGCAAGGTGACCCATTGTTACCTTTCCTTTTATTTTGGCGGTGGAGGGGTTAAATGTGATAGTTAAAGCGGTGGAAAAAGGCATTTTAGAGGAGTCGGTTGGAGAGAATAACGCCTTGGTCTCTCATCTTCAATAGGCGGGTGATACCATTTTCTTCGGTGAATGGAATAAAGAGAATGCCAAAGCTCTTATTTGTATTCTTAAATGCTTCGAGGAAGTATTCGGGCTAAGGGTTAATTATAACAAAAGTAAATTATATGGCATAGGAGTTAATGATGGATATGGCGAGGTGGATGGGATGTGATATAGAGAATTTTCATTTACATATTTTGGGTTACCAATAGGGAGAACATCGAGGGGTAAACGCTGAATCCCGTGGTAGGAAAGTTCAAAAAGAGATTGGGGATTGGAAAGCTAAACGATGTCGCTCGGGGTTGTCTAACTTTGGTTAAATCGGTTCTTGGTAGCTTGCATTTGTATTATTTTTCGATGTTCTGCGTGCCTTTGAGTGTCATAAAAAATCTTGAGAGAATTAGGAAAAATTCTTTTGGGGAGGGTCGGGTCGGGTGAGGGTAAGAAACTTTCGTGGGTCAAATGGGGTTCGGTTTTGTCTTTGCTTGAGGAGGGAGGGCTTAATGTTGGGTCTTTACACACAAAAAAATCAGCGTTGTTAGGTAAATGTAGGGATGGCAACGGGTCGGATTCGGGGCGGGTTTTAGTGAACCCGTACCCGTTTATAATATCCAAACCCGAACCCGCCCCAATACCCGATGGGTACCCAATTATTATTATCCATAGGGTTATCAGTTTTCCCCGCGGGTATCGGTTATCCCCAATTAAAATCATCGTTGTACAACTCAACCTAAAAAAAACCAAAACATCCTAATATATTCAAAGTTTTTAGAAGTTAAAGAAAACGATTTCAATATTCGTATTGTTTGAAGATTAAAGAGTTAATGTGTCATGTGTGTGAGAATTAAAGCGTTAAGCGTAAGTGTTAATTTAATAGTTTGTAATTACCAAGATATATGCTATTAAGGAGTAGAGTAGAAAAAAAGTTGTACAAGGTTAAGAGCTCAAAACTTATTAGAACCTTATATAAATTAGCAAAAAAAATGGGTACAAATTCGGGTATACGGTTACGGGTAAACAGGCGGGTATTACTAGAACCCGTACCCGAACCCGAAAATAAAAGAATATATCTACCCGAATCCGTATCCAAACCCACGAACCCGCCCCCAAACCCGACCCAACCGGTTCGGGTTTTGGTTTTCCCCATCGGTTTCGGGTGCTTTTGCCATCCCTAGGTAAATGGTGGTGGAAGTTTAGGAAGGAAGGGGGAGTTTATGGGTTAGGGTGATCAAAAGTATTCATGGTAATAGACTAATAGTGGGGGTTTGGGGGATGTTAGGGCAATGGGTGGAGAGGGGAATAGGGGTGGGGTGTGGAGCGATATAGTTAAAATAAGATTAGAAACTGATGGGTTGGGGGTCGAGTTTTCATCTTCTTGTGTTGGGGTTGTGGGGGATGGGAGGGATATTAGGTTTTGGGTAGATCGATGGGTGGACATTCGAAGGCTTTGTGATCGATTTCCTAGGTTATATCATCTAGATAAGAGGAAGGAGGCTAGCGTGATGGAAAGAGGGGGTGGGCAAATAATAGTTGGGTATGGAAATGGGATTGGGTTAGAAGTGTTAAAGGAAGAGTTACTAAGGGGTTTGAGGATCTTTTAGGCACTTTGCAACATATCGTTATTTCTAATAATGATTGAGGAAATGGTGAGTTCACGGTCAAAGAGTTATCAAGAATGATTGAGGAAATGATTCTACGTTTGGATAATGGAGGTCAAGAAACACACTGGAACAAGTTGTTGCCTAAGAAAATAAACATCTTCGTGTGGAGGGCGTTAAGAGGTAGGCTTCCGGTTTGTGTGGAGATTGATAGGAGAGGTGTCGACTTGAATTCGGTTCTTTGTCCGTGTTGTAATAATATTGTGGAAACATGCACGCATAGTTTGATCACTTGTGATTTAGTTAAGAGTGTTTGGGAAAAAAATTTTAATTGGTGGAAGATGGGGGGTGTTAATGCTTTCTCTATTGATGAATTCTTTTCATCAAACGGAAACGTTAATGTCCCTATCTTCTTAGCTCGTGTTTGGCAAGCGGTTATATGGACTACCATGTTAGCGGTAATTCGCCCAGAACAGGGTTAGACAATCAGTAGCAACTGCAATACCACTAGGTGGTTACCGGATATCACTTGGAATCGTATGATCACTTTTCAAAGTAAACTATTCGACCCTAATGCCTGGGTTACACGAATATCTACTTGGGATAAGACCAAATGTTGGTTATAGAATTAGGTACAATTCAATAACCCTTGCGCTTATAAGTGTTTATGTTATCTGTTTGTTTCTGCCGATTTCAGTATGTTTTTTCAGTCTTACCATGCTAATGAAAACCATCTCTATTTATAGTAGAGAATACTCACTTCTAGTTAATGGACATTATGGATGATTAACGGCCAATTAATCACTCATAATAAGCCTTCATTATCATAGGAATAGTTGGTACATGACCAATTAAACGTGGTCATAAAGCAGTCATAACAGCCAATTGAATGAGTCAAAGATGTTACAAATTAATCACTGCAACACTACCAGTAGGAACCATTACACTAGCAGCAGGAACCATACACTACCAGCAGGAACCATCAGCAAGAACCATTACACTAGCATGCAGGAACCATAACACTACCAAGAGGAACCATCGCCACTACACTAGCGTAGTAACCAATACACTAGCAAGACAAACCACTATTGAGTTGAGTCGGTGTTCAGGACCTCATGGGTGTACACTCCGCACCTCCCAACCCAAAACCGGTGTGAACTAATCCCACAAGTGCACTAAATTTACCAACAATCCTCCCCAAATTTAGTTCACTTCCTTTGCAAGAAAACAAACATCAAATGTAACATGTGCATAAACGAAAATATCCCGAGGATTGAATTTTCATCTTAGTACATTACACGCTCAAATATTCGAGAATCGTGGTGTTCTAAGAATTGAACCCTTCAACCCATTTGAATACCTAAAGATAAAATACACACAAGTTTTCAAACACTTAAACGCCCCGACACTATACAAGCCATGTGTCCATATCCAAATTCATAAATGTTGTAAGAGCCAAAGTCCATAGCTCCCTCAAGCGGCAAAACTTCAACATTTACATAGGTGGTTCGCCTTTATTCATGCTCCCGCCAAGCACTTTTTCAAAGAAAATTAACCATTAAGAAGTAAAGACTTCATCCTCCTTTCAAGAAGTTCCGAGCACAACCTTGGGATGTATCAAAACATGAGCTCCAACCACCGAATGTTCGACTTTCCACATTGAACTCCGCTCCCAAGTTTCCTCGTGAGGAGTCAGGGTGTCCTAGCATTCAAGTGACTAAGTCGACTTAAACCCATCCCTTTAGCGACTTTATAACCAAGTCTATAGCCAAACCCTTCACAAGTGATCGCCTAAATTTTGTTGAGATCTAACAAACTCTATAGATACCACCCATTCATGATAAGCTCACGAATCATGCTATGTCTCACACCTAAGTGTCTAGACTTCCCATTGTACATTTGGTTATAAGCCTTAGCTAATGTAGTCGCACTATCACAACGGATAGAAATAGGTGCTATAGGTTTAGGCCACAATGGAATCTCAAGAAGCAAGTTTTTCAACCATTCGCCTTCTTTGCCAAAGAATCGCTAAAGTCACAAATTCGATTCCATTGTTGAAAGGGTGATGCAAGTTTGCTTCTTGGATGCCCAAGAAATTGCACCTCCACCAAGTAGGAATACCCACCACCGGTAGACTAATTGTCTTCAGTTATCGATCCAACTTGCATCGGTGTATCCTTCCAACACCGAAGGATAACCAGATAAGAGAGACTATAATCCATAATTCTCTTCAAATACTTCAAGATTCCTCCGAATCGCTTGCGATGATGAGCACTAGGATTACTAGTATACCGCCGCTTTTCCCACCGCAAATGCAATATCGTGCCTTGTACAAGTCATGGCATACATCAGCAACCAATTACCCTAGAATACTCAAGTTGAGATACAACTTGCCATTATTAGGCATCGCTCTCACAAGTATCCATAGGTGTACTCATCGGAGTACAATCAAAGTAATTGAATTTCTTAACACCTTCTCAATATAATGAGATTGAAAATAGAAATTCTTTTACTTTCATGTTTAATCCTTATACCAAGGATAACATCGCCTCCTCCATGTCCTTCATGGAGAACCTTGATGACAAAAATTCCTTTGTCAAATCAACTCGATTTTGGTCGGTGCAAAGATCAACATGTCATCAACATATAGACAAATGATGACTCTGATGCATTCATCAAATTTGCTATATACACATTTGTCGCCTTGGTTAAAACATAACCACTAGACAAAACACTTCATCAAATTTTTGATGCCATTGCTTAGGTTCCCGCTTTAGTCCACAAAGAGACTTAATCGCTTTACACACCTTGTTTTCATTGCTAGGCATGATGAAGCCCCGAGGTTGGTTCATATAAACCTCCTCATCCAATTAACCATTCAAGAAAGTCGTTTTACATCCATCCGATGAATAATCGATTGTGAATAGATGCCAAAGCAATCGCTAGCCTTATGGTATCGATACGAGCCACGTGGGCATAAGTATCAAAATAGTCTATCCCGACTTTTGTTTAAAGCCCGAATGACTAGTCTAGCCTTGAAATTTTCAATAGTTCCATCTACCTTCATTTTCCTTTTGAAAATCCATTTGCAACCCGAGGTTTGCAACTGTGTGGTAGATCAACCAACACCCAAGTGTTGTTGCCCATGATGGAATCCATCTCATCATTGATTGCTTCTTTCCGTAAAGCAATATCCTCGGGACTTCATTGCTTCTTAAAATGTCTTGGGATCATCCTCAACAATGAAGCAATAGGAGTATTGGCCGAGACCTCATCCCTTGTTCCTTCAATTAAGTATAATTGAAACTCAGTCCAAATGATTTTGGAGTTCGACCCTTTGCTCTTTCTCGAGCACGTGTTCAGTTGTTGAACCACAACCTCATCGTGGACCTCGATGATATTTCATCGTGGACCTCGATGATACTTCATCGAGGACCTCGATACACCAAAGGTCATGAGTTCCATTAGAATCCTATGACTTGGTCTACGGACCGATGAGAATCTATTCTCATTAAAGTTTGCATCCCTTGATTCAATTATAGAATTAATTGAAACATATTCATTAGGTTCAATAACATAGAACCTAAAAGCCTTGGAATGCTCAACATATCCAACAAAGATGCAACAATGCCTCTTTCACCCAAAGTCTTTAGCTTTGGATCAAGGAGTCTTAAAACAACCCTACAACCTAGACCCCGAGATAGTTCAGTTGGGTTTCCTTTAGTCCGAGTTCATAAGGGTAACCTTGTTCCTTTTGTTGGGAACCCTATTTAGTAAATAACAAGTTGTTAACATAGCTTCACCCTGTAACCCTTGACTCAAATCTCGAATAGGACAAGATGGAATTAACCATCTCCTTCAAAGACCGTTTTTCCTTTCGTAAATACCATTTTGTCGAGGAGTATAAGGGCGGTCGTTTCATGGATTATACCAAGAGAGTGAAAATACATAGTATCCATGTACTCACCTCCCTATCACCCTTAATCTTTTGATCAAAGACCCAAGTTGTAATTCAACTCCGCTTAAACACTTTGAATTTATCTAATGCTTCATCCTTGGAATGTAACGAGATAGACATAACAAAACCTAGAAGCATCATCAATAAATGTCACAGTACTTCTTATTCCCCAAAGAGGAGTGGCATGCAAATCACACATGTCACCAGTATTAGCTCCAATGCCTTAGTCTCACGACTAACACCCCGAAAAGGTTTCTTGGTTATCTTGGTCAACATGCAAGTTTTACACTTTTCGTTGTCCATGTCAAATGATGGGATTAACCCATCCTTAGACATATCTTGCATCCTTTTATAGTGTACATGGCCAAGTCTTGCATGCCATGGGGTAGAGTCACCAATTCGAGAGGTGGTCACAAAGGTCGAATTAACACTATCAATGACAATATTAAGCCCGAACATTTGATTACACAAAATCCAAAACCAATAAAAACACCATGCTTAGAAAGAACAAATTTATCGACTCAATAACTTGTTTATATCCATGATTATTCAAAACTACTTGAAACCAAGTTCTTTCTTATATCGTGAACATGGATAACATTAAACAAAGTTACAATCTTTCCGAACTAAATCTACGATCTACACAACCACGACCATGCACCAAGGTTGTTGACTCATTTCCCATGTGAAGAATAGAACCATCATTCGGTGACTCATAAGTTTTGAACCAACTTCTATCTTTACACACATGAACTGTTGCACCGAGTCAACCCACCACGCAACATCATCATCCCGCACATAATAAGATTCAGATACATATGTAACATAATAAATCTGAAAAGACTTATTAACCATATTCTGACCTTTCAGTGAGTTAGAAGAACCACCACTCCTTGAACCATTATTGCCTGATCCATTGGCTTTACCATTAACCTTAACACCTTTCCCTTTTAATGTGACCAGATTTGCCACATTTCCAACAAGTAGGTGTTGCCTTCTTGTTAGGATCTGCCCTCGTGTTGTCATGATGTTTACGTTTGCCTTTGTTGTCATTGTACCTGGTGGAGTTGTTGTGCTCCACTATATTGACAACAGATGCACCAAGAGTATTGCTACTCTTTGGCTTGTCATTATCCCGCACCTGAGAGATTCCTCAATGCGCAGATGACCGCCCAACTCAACCAGAGTCAACTCCTCCTTCTTATGTTTCAAGGTATGCTTGAAATATTTCCAAGAAGGGAAAGTTTGTCAATGACACAAGAGACCGAAATAGCCTCATCCATGTGCATATTGTGTTGTGTAAACCTTCCAAGTATACCAAGAAGTTCATTGTATTGTTCCATAACGGTCTTGAATAAGTCATTTTGTAATTTGTGAAATTACTAACAAGGAACTTCTTACTTGATGCATCCTCACCATATATTTGGCATCCAAGGAATCCTACGTTCTTTGGAAGATTCAAAGTTCGATAAATATCAAACAGAGAATCAAACATACCATTGAGAATTAGACCTCGCAAATGTAGTCATCATTCTCCCATTTGCTCCTCCTCCCGATCCGCTCCACAAGAGCATCATCCCCATCATCGTGAATAGGAGTGGTTAGCACATACACCACACTCATGCTCGACAGCCAGGAAGTGCATCTTCTTCCGCCATCTCCTAAAGTCCACCCTTCAAACTTGTCCACTGCAAAGTTTGAAGCTATGTGTTTCATTGCGAGCGTACCATTGATTATCACAAATAGTTTACTTTGATTGTTGGTGGTAATTCACCCGAATGTGGTTAGACAATCAAGAGTAACGCAATACCACTAGGTGGTTACCTGGATATCACTTGAATCGTGTGATCACTTTCCAAAGTAAATTATTCGACCCTAATGCCTGGGTTACACGAATATCTACTTGGGATAAGACCAAATGTTGGTTATAGAATTAGGTACAATTCAATAACCCTTGCGCTTATAAGTGTTTATGTTATCTGTTTGTTTCTGCTGATTTCAGTATGTTTTTTCAGTCTTACCATGATGATGAAAACCATGTCTATTTATAGTAGAGAATACTCACTCCTAGTTAATGGACATTATGGATGATTAACGGCCAATTAATCACTCATAATAAGCCTCCATTATCATAGGAATAGTGGTTACATGACCAATTAAACGTGGTCATAAAGCGCTTAATGACAATTGAATGAGTCAAAGTCATATAAATTAATCACGCAATACTACCAAGAGAAACCATTACACTAGCAGCAGAACCATCACCTACCAAACAGAACCATTACACTAGCGAGAACCATAACACTACCAAGAGGAACCATCGGTTATTACACTAGCGGAGTAACCAATACACTAGCAAGACAAACCACTATTGAGTTGAGTCGTGTGTTCAGGACCTCATGGGGTACACTCTGCACTCCTAACCCAAAACCAGTGTGAACTAATCCCATAAGTGCACTAAATTTACCAACATACCATGTACTTTATTTGGAAAGAAAGAAACGCACGTGTGTTCGGTAATAAAATTTCAACTACTAACAAGATTGTTCAAGATATTCGGTTAAAAAGCTACGAGTGGATCATCCGAAGATCAAATAAATATAAAGCGAGAGATTGGAAACAATGGTTAAGGGAATCTATAAACATTCGGCTACAGTGAGTTTTTCTTCATCAGATTTGTGTTTGTGTACAGCTGCAACTGTTGCTGTGCTACTGTTAATTGGGTTTGTGGCTGCAAGTTGGTTCAGTTCCCTGCAAGATCAGTTTGGCTCAGAAGAGTTTTAAGATGTCTACGAATGTGTTATTGGAGAGCAATTGGATACTGGTGATCATTAGTGCATAGGGGATTATTATATTCACATGTGGGTAATGGTTTTACCAATTGTCAGTGTTTGGTTGTTTATTAATTTGTGAGTTTAGTCCAAGTATTTGGTTGTTTATTTATGTAGTGAGCTAGTTCATGTGATAGGCATTTGGTTTGTGAGGATAGTGTGATGGTATTTGGTTTTTATGTTGTTTTTATATTTTGGGTCTCGTCCTCTTTTAATTAGCTTGTTAATTGAGGTGAGACGACATGTTTTGTATCTCTGTTTTTTCTTTGTGGTTTTTATAATAATTATTGACTTTCTGAAAGAAAAAAAAAAAAAAAAAAAAACAACCACATGTATTAGCATGTAAACATCTTTAGGTTGATTGAAAGGTTGAACATGTAAACATCAGAAAAGTAAAGAACAAATTATTTCATTAACATCAATGCTAACATATCACAAAAGTTGATCAAAACCTTCAACCTAGCAACTACATCCAAACTCAGAAAACAAACTATCTTGGTCTAAATGAAGACCAAGATATCATTATTTTCGGGTTTGAATTGTGAAAATGGAAAAAAAAAACAAGATTCAAAACACACATGGCTTCAAAACCATTCAAGATAGTCTTGCAAAAACAAAATGCTTCTGTGTTCTACTGATGGATTTGTTATCTACTTAGACGACATGAGTGTTTCAGCATCAGACACAGTTGGTAAAGCCGGGATCGCTCCTTTCTTTGTCGTGCATATTGCTCCACATGCATTTGAAAAGGCTAGTGCTTGCTTCAGCTTTGCTTCATCCTGCATTTACATGAAAAAACATTCAATAACAGGAAAGTGTAGGGGTTTTGAAGAGTTAATATCTTGTGGATGTCTAGCTTGTTACCGTAAAAATGGAAGTATCTTTAGCAATGGAAACCAATAACGAGCCAACAAAAGAGTCTCCGGCTCCTGTTGTGTCAATTGCCTTCACTGAGTATCCAGGCACTTTTCCGTTAAAGTTCTACACTCATAAACAACAGTTTCAGTCAGACATTAGTGTGATGATGCCTTATATAATGAGCCAAATAATGGAAATCAGTACTTGCCTTAGTGTAATAACGACAACCCTTCTCACCATCAGTAACAACCAAAAGCTTAAGACCATCATGCCACAAAGACTTCACTGCTTCTTCATCATCAGATTTCTTTTGTGTCAAGAATTCCACCTCGTCATCACTCACCTACACAAAAAGGGCATTTTCTTCTTGTTACATCCAAAAAACCACAACACATCAAAATTGTAGTAATGATTATTCAAGGGTTAGCATTTTATACCTTAATGAAACCGCTTCTTTCCAAATGCTGTTAATACCTTCCCTAGCAGCTTCCGCTGATGGCCATAGTGGAAGGCGGACATTGGGGTCATAAGAGAGCAAGACCCCAGCCTGCTTTGCAGCCTTCATGGCCGCCATATGGGCAGATCTGCATGGCTCAGTGATGAGACTGATCGAGCCATAGTGAAAAATCTTGGCTTTCTTGATCAAGTCCATCTTGAGCTCAGACTCTTTTAGGAGCATGTCCGCACTTGGGTTCCTATAAAACATAAACTCCCTTTCGCCATCATTCTTCAAGGTCACAAACGCTAAAGCAGTCCTAGCGTGTTCATCAAACAACACACCATCAGCATTTACTCCATTCTGCTTCAAAATGTCAGCCAACATGTACCCAAACTCATCCTTCCCAACCTACATATATCCATCAATCTCATGATTATTACCATGTCTACATATAAATAGATAAATAAAATAAAGGGATTTAAAATTTTACTACTAATATGTGATTGGATTAATTATATTCAGATAAAAAAAAAAAAAAAAATCAATTAAAAGCTGTTTTCTAAAGAAAAAAGCATTATGTAAAGATGAAACACAATAATAACATCTTGATGTAAAAGATGAAAACGATAATCACTTTTATAAAAGCATGGATCCATAATTTAAAGCAATAATGAATTATTTACATTATACTTAACCAATGCATGATCTACAATCAAATATGGAAAAATAATTCATCATAAAACCATAGATCCATAATTATGTTCATTAACTAATTACATAAAAAGTTGAACATAAAAAATCTCTTCATTTAAGAGAAAGATTGTTTCATAGAAATTATATACACCATGCACATATAAGAAAAATAACTCCAAAAAAGAAACCATGATCTACAAGCAATATGTACGTATACAAAAAATTTATACCTTGCCGACGAATGCAGCAGATCCACCGAGCTTAGAGACAGCACATGCAACATTTGCAGGTGCACCACCGGGGGCTTTGATGAATCCTTGTGCCTCGGCCAAGGCGACACCAGACTGGTCGGGCACAAAATCGATCAACATCTCACCAAAGCACACAATGCTTGAAGAAGCTGCCATTTTTCTTAACAAATAATAAAGTATTTAAGTAATATGAAAGATGAAAGATGATATAATGAATGTAGAATGTGTTGAGAATAATGGTATATATAGGTGAGAAATGAGGGTTTTAATGGGTGAGATATTCAAATCATGGTTGTTTAAGTTGATGGATTTTCGGGAAACGTATTTTGACTCAATATTCTTTTGCTTTATCTTGTTTTCAATAATATTTGTGTGAGTTATGACATGTTTATCCTCAAACTTTTCGTTATTTTAGTGGTGTGAATACGAGTGCATTAACTAGATATTCATAATGTAACTGAAAACGGGAATATTAATTGCTAATATAATTATCCATATTTACACATTATCCATGAGACATTTTGAATTAATCCTTAATTAGGCCTTTTGTTTAAATTTGAATTAGTATTTTACTACAAAACTTTATCTAAAAGTTATCTATCGATAACAATTATCTCAAAAAGTTAATTTCTTAAATATACTGATAATATATTATCCATGAGATTTTTAATTTAATACTCGTTGCATTATCTTTCGGAAGTAGTTAGGATCTTTATAGGAAGTTATTAATTAATTTTTGTTAAGGGATATGTTATATTTTTAAAATTATACTGTAACAAGTTTATTGAAATGTTCTACGCTACATCCATGTGAACATAAAATATCAATGTATATTTTTAAATGGTTACTTTTATTTTGGTGTTTATTAAATGACAAATCTCTATTATTTATCTAGTTTGATCTAATGGTAAGGATTAATCTAAAATTTAAAAATAAATCTAAGTCCATTTTTTTTCCCTTATTTTTTTTATTCATATTTTTTTAATTCATGTAATTTACGTTTTCTTTTAATTCGCGTTTTTTTCTTCGCTTTCATACGTTTTCGTCTATTTTCATACGTTTTCATCTATTTTCGTCCGTTTTCATACGTTTTTGCCCGTTTTCATACGTTTTTGTCCGTTTTCATACGTTTTTAAATGTTTTCGGCCGTTTTCAGCCGTTTATGAACATCACAAGTGATATTCTGAATATCTTAAGTGATATTATGTGATATTCGGAATATCACAAGTGATATTCAGAATATCACAAGTGATATTCTGAATATCACAAATGATATTGTGAATATCGCAAGTGATATTATGTTATATTCTGAATATCACAAGTGATTTTCAACTAATGTTTTTTAACATGAAAATCACACGTGATATTCAGAATATCACATAGTGATATCCAAAAAATCACAAGTGATATTCAGAATATCACAAAGTGATATTCAGAAAATCACAAAGTGATATTGACAAAATATCACTTGTGATTTTTTGAATATCACTTTGTGATATTCTGAATATCACAGAATATCTCTTGTGATAGTCAAAAACGTATGAAAACGAATGAAAATTTAAGAAAATGGACGAAAACGTAAGAAAACAAACAAATATGTATGAAAACGGACGAAAACGTATGAAAGGGTAAAAACACGTCTGAAAACGTAAGAAAACGGACGAAAACGTATGAAAACGGACGAAAACAGATGAAAACGTATGAAAGCGGACGAAAACGTATGAAAGCGAAGAAAAAAAGGCGAATTAAAAAAACGTAAATTAAAATTAAAAAAAATAACGCGAATTAAAAAAAAAAGTGAACTTAAACAAAAAAAACGTGAATAGAAAAATGTGAATAAAAAAGAAAGATATAAAGAAAAGAAAAAAACTTATGTTTATATTAAATCTTAGGTTAATCCTCACCATTAGATCAAACTAGGTGGATGGTGGGGATTTGTCCCTTGGTAAGTATGGATTTATGGGTAAACAAAATAAAGTGACTCTTAAAACTAACTACATATAAATGAACATCTTATTTGTGTTAATGTTTTAGAGCTAACAATAATTTAGGGTGCGTTTGGTTTGCTCGACATAATTATTATGGGTGTAGGTTTGATAATAAGATGTAATGGATATGGAAATTATCGTTTTAAAAACATTGTTTAGTTTGTAAATATTGGGTATACAAGTAATGAGAAGGAGAGGAACGGAAAAAAAATGTGATGGAGATGCAAAAATGCTGAGGCCCATTGGAATAAACACTAAAAACCCAACTCACCACACTCCTATGATTCTATAGAAATCCAATGATAGTTTGATTCTTAAATTTTTAACCAAAAATTTGCAATAACTATAAAAGTCATCGTTTGATTCCCATTACTGCATACCAAACGCACCCTTAGAGTTTATAAAACTTGTATGCAATTTAACTAAATGACTTTTAGAGCAAAAGGTGTGGTGAAGTGCTAAATCTCTTCATTTGGGTCTCACCGGGTGCAACCTCATTTCAACACTCTCACGTTAAAATACCCTCTCACTCATAACACAAAACAAACTCTTCATTTGGGCCTTACCCACCTCAAATTTATTTTCTTTTTCATTTTTTCAAACAAACTAAATTCATTTCATTCAAATAAAAATACAAATTAACACACACAAAATACAATAAAAATACAAATTAACACATAAAAAAATTATAAACTTACAAATAAAAGGTTACCCCCAGGCAAAATTTAACCCACTTCCACCAAAACTAAAAAAAAAATAATAAAAATAAACAGTTCATCTTCTTCATTCGATTGATGCACATACACTTTATTCACACACACAAAACATAATTTGATTTATACATTGGAAAAAAAGAAAATAAATTTGTCCATTTCGGCTTCACTTCTACGACGAAAACACAAACGGTGAGTGGTGGCAAGGTGGGATGGTGTAGTGGCGAGGTACGAAGAGGTGCCACTTTGGAAATGGCGAGCTCCCTTCTTCACTATACCCCTTACTCTTAAGATAAATATTGCTAGTTAGATAAGATATATTTTTCTCTAAGTTATTTAATTTGGATATAAGATATATTTTTCTTTTATCCAAGTTCAAAATTATTTAATTTTTGACAGTGTCTTACTTCTCAAATATAAAGAAAAGATAAAAGTCGTTACAACCATTTATGTTCTATGTTGGAACATTATCTGCTCCAATAAAACATCTTTGAGCTACAAAACTTCAAACAAAAGTTTATAATTTTTTTTCTAAAAGATCATACCAAAAATCTTGTAGAATAAGAAAGCATAATAATCGTAGAAAATTCCAAATTGTGTTACTATAATTTACTTATTTACCATCTTCTTCATTATCCCACTTTAATAACAAACCTCTCCATCCACTCCGGCAACCACCATCAACTCCGGCAAAACCCACCACCAACCACCGGCCAAACCCATAATCCGGCGACCTCAACCCAGATTTCAGCGACCCCAAACCAAGAATCCAAGAACCAAACCAATTTATCATAAATAAATATGGAACATAAAACCAAGTCCAATGCATTTCATTGAAACAATAATAAAACCGGTCCAATCCAAATGATAATATCTGTTTAAATATGTATAACCATATTATCACTTGTGTTAACCAAAAAATCATACATCTGCTTCATTTTATCCAACCCCTCTCACCCTTTATCTCTCCCATAAATATAGATCTTATCCCAAATTCATCTCCCAGCTCGTCACCATTAAAACGGAATCATAAATCCACCATACCTCTCTATTAATACAAATAATGTCAAAAATGTTATTTATATTTTTCGATCTACTATGTTTTGAATTTTGATAATCACAAAATGTAAAAACACGCTACGTAAAAATATACGTAAACAAGTTATTAGTCGTAAAAGTCCATTTCGACACAATATCACTTAAGGTATGAATAAAAAATATATCAAACTTGTTAAGTGATCAAAGAAATACTTTTGTCCTCAAACCTTACATTTTTATAAATGTGACAAAATCTTTTTACAAAAATAAATTATACAAGTTATTTTTGTATTTATAAAGAAATATTTTAATAAGAAAAATATTCAAAATCTGGTTTTTTCTGCCCAAAAGGATAGCACCTTCACCAGATAAACATTTCATCACAACAAGACAAAAACATGAGCGTGCTCGGGACGGTCCCTGATGCCCGTACAAGGCGCGTTCGGGGTCAAAGGAACTTCCTTTTCGTCGAGCAAGTTTCTCAACACCCTAGGCAGTGAACCTAATCGTTGTCGTGTAGTATTGGGTAAGCCTTGGGTATTGATATCGTTCTCTATGGGAATAGGAATGCTAGTGAGAAGTGTTCTACGCTAAGGTTGAGGTTGAGGAAGATTATTTTTTATCTTTTTATATTTTTTAGAAAGCTAAGGGTAAAATCTCGGGGTTTGGATTTGGGGGTTGGTACTTCTTACTTCTACTATCTAATTATCTAAACTATGGGTAGTCTATGTCTTTTTGATGTGTGCTCGTATGATGATTAAAAATTTGTCTACCTAGATACTATTACTCCCTAATTATCTTTTATTGGTGGTTGAATTGTCACGTCCTTATTCTTAACACGTTGTGTTTTCTAAGGTCGTAGGGTGTGCTTTTCTCCCTAACTCTTTGAGACTACCTTAAGGCTATTGCCTACGAAAATCTCTAAGATTCATAAACTAATTTGAAGGGTTATCTTTGGATGTTTAGCCTACGAAATTCGCTAATTGATTTATAAACTAAGGTTCACAAAGATTACTCAAGCATTTAAACACAACGATGGTTTAATCGCACTCCTAAGCCAATTACAATTAAGATAAGAGACAACCAATCAATAATTAATAACTAGGTTTCGTAGATCTAAGCAAACACACATGAAATTTAGCCGGACATGTTAAACACGCAAGCATACACACATTCAATCGAAGACATAATGAAATCAATGAAGTAAAACACTTATCTTGATGTAAAATAGGTATGAGAACCCTAAGATATCGTCCAAGTTGGACTACAAATATTTAGGGTTTTACTCCACAAGTCTACCTCTCTAAATACTAAAAATTCGATTTCTATGTAATTTACATTCGCGACGACGCCGCTTTATAGGTGGGACGCCGCCGATCGCGTCATTAGGGTTTCGTCTTGGCCAAGTAATAGTTGGGACGGCATCACGTTGTAGTTGTGACGCCATCGGGCTTCAAAGATGACATCGTCGATTATGGATCTAGGCCGTGCGGGATGAAAAGTCTTCGTGGCCTTCCTCTTCAAAGCTTGAAGCCGTCGGTGTATTTTAGCAAAAAGTCTCTTGAGATCACAGATTTTATTACGTATAGAGGGACTGCATCGCCCTTTGATTGGGACACCGTCAGCTTCAATTTCAGCAGCATGAGTGTCTTTGATCTTGACTTAGCCATTTTCTTCATATATTCACTCCTTTTCGTCCAAATATGCATCATTCTAGCATTTTGCTTCCAAGAGACCTAAAATGTGAAAAGGAACGAAATTAAGCGAGAACGGATATAAAATGGGCGATTAAGGGCTTAAATGACCCCTTAAAAGTGTACGCTTTAAATCCTTATCAAATATCCCTACACTTGGCATTTGCTTGTCCTCAAGCAAATGTGCTTTAACCAATCAATTTATAAGTTAGGGGCATGAAGCTTTGGTTTAACATAATTCACAACAAGTAAAAGCACGGCAATAGTCATAACAAGCACGGAAATTATATACTAGCACCTCACAAGGGGTATTTGGATTCTCTCATCTCTCGGGTGTATATGAAATATAGAAAATAGAAATGGTAGATAAACACTCATTAACCGGTCATAGTACATAGATTACCATAGGCTTGAGACTAGATCAAACCTCCACCGCTTTGGCGTAAGCACCTAGGAACAACTATCTAAGAGGTCTTTAAAAGGGTTGTAACGTTAGGCTTACGGTAGGGAAACAAAGGGTTTGGTTGGATAGGCGATTTAGTGGTGGCAAGTCAAAAATCTTATGTTACAAGCATGAAAAGAATGACATTGCTAAGCCAAGACTCGACTCACTAAACTCTAGATAACTTTGAAACAAACAAACATAACATAAATATAAAGATAGATGTAGGATGATAGCCCGTATTATTATTATTATTTTTTTCAACACTCTATTTTTTTTTCAACACTCTATTTTTTTTTTTTGCATACACTTTTATTCTAACATCCTCTAAGATAACATCAAAATATAAGGGATTTATAGGAGCATCCCTACACTTGAGTTTTATTACTCTAACACTAATTTGACCCGAATTGAAAAGATCAAAACACTTGGAGTATTTTACTACGTAAATAAATAGAATTTGAATTTAACGTTCTTTCCGTCACTCCATAAAATTTTACTTTACCTATGAGTCCCAATCATCCCAAAACTGTGTACAAAAGATATGACTCGACTTAGCAACCATGCAAGTAACTAGATAATTGAACTAAGGGTTTAGTATGATAACAATAATGCACTAAAGGTGAGTGCATACAAGGTAGGCTAAGGCGATTTGTGTGTAGATTTGGGGGTGGATTTTAAACAATGCTCTTCATTGATATTCCGGAAGACCGAAACATCACGAGAACCGCGAAAAGGATAGGCTCTGAGGGGTTAACTTGGGGTATCGTGTACTAAAGATGAGTACATCGCAGGGTGTGGGTAATTACTCGACCGATGTGGAAGAAGTAATTATAATACGGTATCAAACAAAGGTTATCCTAATGCCTCTTATCATTTAGTCATTCCTAACTACACAAGTGTAGTCTCACCAACGATCTCGGAATGCATCACAAAATAAGTTCTAGAATCTATTATACTACCGGTACACTCTCAAGCATTAAAGGTGAATGCTTTAATTCCTATAGATCTAGGCGAACCTTACAATTTTGGGGTTGAATTTGAGTGGTATACGGTTTTTGTGCTAGTCATATAACTCCTATCTATGAGACGCTTTATTAAGACTAAAGTCCCACCCGTACATGTCATGAAAATTTTTAAATTTGGCACTAAAATTACCCTAACAAAATTTCTCATAGCTTGACAAGACAAATATTTAAGGATAAGCATAGTTTTAAAGTTCCCGTTTTATTCTCCCTCCCTACACTTAAAACTGAACATTGTCCCCAATGTTCCCCGAAAGTGTCAAAGTTATGATAACGGAAGGTAATTAAAAGAGAAAGAAACTAGTACTCCCCTAATTAGCTCGGTAGGATCCGTGTAAAGTAGTGATTAAATTCTTTCCCAAAAAGAATGTATGCGTGATAAGCTCCATCCAATATTATATTTCTTCTTCTTGATAAATAAAACACCGCACACTTTAAGAAAATAGACAAAACCTTCACAGAAAATCGGGGTAAAACTATATATGACTCTACTATACTAGGATATAATGCTTGTGGAATGGATGTTTGCGATTTTCGGAAAATTAAGGCCCGAGAATTTCCAAAATTTATAAATAGCACGTAAAACGAGAAGAATTTTATAAGTCGTTTCGCTCCTCCCGACGCCGTCGGGTTCTAATCTGACGCCGTCAGTTATCCCGACAGAAACTAGTCTGCTGCGTTTTTCCGGAAAAATTCGGAAAATTACACCTTTAAAATCTGGAAAATTCCGCAAAACATCCATTATGACTCGATACAAGCATTTGACTCTAACAAACACACATATATATCAATTTCAATAATCGCAGTTCTCATGTTCACGTTCTTTTAAAACGTGTATAATCTTCCCTACACTTATCCTTTTGTAAAATACCTTTATATGTAATTAAGACGAGGTTAAAAAGCATTTTACAAATTCAAACATGAGAATAAACAATCCTGAAAAGATATACGACACACAAACAAGCAAACAATTAAGCATGGGTTGCCTCCCACAAAGCGCTTTTCTTTATTTATGAGTCTTGTAGCTAGACTCGAAGTCGTGCTCCTACGTTCCTCTTATCTTAGATGCCCATTCGATTTCCTTAACTCTTCTTTCATCATGAATATATTCTGGGCCTAACTCTAGACAAGCGGTTTAGTAAACCTTGTTCTCCCAATCTACTTCAAAAGCCGGAATGTTGTCTACATCTAAATCATCAATACCCTCAAACTTTTTATTTTTGTAGGGCATTATATATTTAACACATTCGGTCCCATTTGAGAACTTGGCTATTCCTTCCTCTTGATCATAAACCATCATAGATTCCTTAATAAATGGTCTCCCAAGTATCACATCTCCTAAAAATCCATCAATGATGCCCTTAACATTTTCCAAAATCATGAAGTCACACCTATATGTGAAATTACCTACGAAGACATGCAATCCGTTAACCCTCCCAACATAGTTACTCACTTTCCTAGGGTAGAAGGGGTTCCTCATAGGTCCTAACTTTTCGCTCATGATCCAATTGTAATAGAGCCTAGACATTATGTTCATGGGTGCCTTATAGTCTATGTAAGTGTGATCCCTATATGAGTACCCAATCATGCACGGTATCTTAATGTTTTTAAGGTCACCTCTTTTTATGCATGGCTCGAAAGGTGGTCGCGGGTAGTTAACTACGTTATAGTGATAGGCGGTTTCCTTCCCGTTAAGGTATGAATCGAAATACTCCCTAAGTTCCTCCTCCTCCTTACTACCCTCCATAATTTCCAATACCTTATAATCCCCTTCTTCTATTTCATCCTTCGAATCATCGCTTGTGGTCGAATCACTATCTAAAGTACTAGTGGATTCGTCAAGGGCTTTTTCAAGTGCAATTTCAATTATCCTATTCAATTTCTTAAGTTCTCAAATTTCACTAACAATACGACCTCGAAGTTGGTTGGCAAAATTTGGATCGAGTGGTGGGTATTTGTTTGATGATAGGTTGTTGTTTGGTGGGTTATCACCTTCCATGATGAAAAGTGATAGGGTTACGAACAATTTCACGAAGAAGGGGGATAGACTACGAGGAAGCTAAAAATGAGAAAAAATCTTACTTGATAGGAATCAAGCAAGGGAACTTAAACGAGATAGAAATCTAACTAGCTATTCTATTCCCGCAATGGCGCCAAAAACTTGATGCGCGATAAGGCGCGTTCGGGTCAAAGGAACTTCCATTTCGTCGAGCAAGTTTTTCAACACCCTAGGCAATGAACCTAATCGTTGTAGTGTAGTATTGGGTAAGCCTCGGGTATTGATATCGCTCTCTAGGGAATAGGAATGCTAGTGAGAAGTGTACTACGCTAAGGTTGAGGTTGAGGAAGATTATTTTTTATCTTTTTATATTTTTTAGAAAGCTAAGGGTAAAATCTCGGGGTTTGGATTTGGGGGTTGGTACTTCTACCGTGTACTTCTACTATCTAATTATCTAAACTATGGGTAGTCTATGTCTTTTTGATGTGTGCTCGTATGATGATTAAAAATGTGACTACCTAGATACTATTACTCCCTAGTTATCTTTTATTGGTGGTTGAATTGTCATGTCCTTAATCTTAACGCGCTGTGTTTTCTAAGGTCGTAGGGTGTGCTTTTCTCCCTAACTCTTTGAGACTACCTTAAGGTTATTGCCTACGAAATTCTCTAAGATTCATAAACTAACTTTAAGGGTTATCTTTTGATGTTTAGCCTACGAAATCCGCTAAGTGATTTATAAACTAAGGTTCACAAAGATTACTCAAGAATTTAAATACAACGATGGTCTAATCGCACTCCTAAGCCAATTACAATTAAGATAAGAGACAACTAATCAATAATTAATAACTAGGTTTTATAGATCTAAGCAAACACACAAGAAATTTAGCCGGACATGTTAAACACGCAAGCATACACACATTCAATCGAAGACACAATGAAATCAATGAAGTAAAACACTTATCTTGATGTAAAATAGGGTATGAGAACCCTAAGATACTGTCCAAGTCGGACTACAAACATTTAGGGTTTTTACTCCACAAGTCTACCTCTCTAAATTCTGAAAATTCGATTTCTATATATAATTTTACATTCGCGACGGCGTCGCCTTATAGGTGGGACGCCGTCAGATCACCGTCATTAGGGTTTCATTTTGGCCAAGTATCGGTTGGGACGGCGTTACGTTGTAGTTGTGACGCCGTCGGCTTCAAGCGAGGACGCCGTCCCGATTCGGATCTAGGCCATCCGGGATGAAAAGTCTTCGTGACGCCTTCCTCTTCAAAGCTCGACGCGGTCAAGTGTATTTTAGCAAAAGTCTACCGAGTCACAAATTTTATTACGATATAGAGGATGGCGTAAGCCGCTTTATTGACGTCGTCGACTTCAAATTCAAAGAACTTGAGTGTCTTCGATCTTGAATTAGCCATTTTCTTCATATATTCACCCTTTTGTCCAAATATGCATCATTCCAGCATTTTGCTTCCAAGAGACCTAAAAGTGAAAAGGAACGAAATTAAGCAGTAACGGATATAAAAGTGAGCGATTAAGGGCTTAAATGACCCCTTAAAAGTGTACGTTTTAAATCCTTATCAGTCCTCTATAGGGGCGACGGTCCCTTATATATAAGGGACCGTCCATGTTTACGGGACCGTCCCCCGGTCCTCTGCAGCCTATAAATCAGATTTCTTAACTTTTTTTGCACATAACTTTCTATTCTCTCCCATTCTCCTCTTATACTTTCTTTGATCACATTAACATGTTTATATTTATTTACAAGTGATCACATTGTTTCTTTCATCAAAGTGCAAAGAGAAGAATGCTCGTATTCGCCAAGAAACGAAGTGTTGTAGAATAGGCATTACACATGTAATCTCCTTTACGTTTCTCTTCTTAATCTAAACTTACGCAATCTTTATTCTTATATGTTGGTAGATCCGACTTCTGTGTAAGTCGAGAATAGTTGTGATCCGGACGAGGTGTAAGTCCGTAAGGTGTTGTTGAGTAGATTCGGACGGTGTGTAAGTCTGTGAGGTGTTGTTGTGTAGATCCGGACGGTGTGGAAGTCCGTGAAGTATTATGTATAGTGTTGTGTAGATTGGTTCTAGCTAGAATTAGAACTCGACATTTATCTTAGTGTCAGAAACCAGTGTAAGCGAAGTTGTGTGGTTTTCTCCACCTGAAGGGAGTTTGTTGACATAGTGATTGTGAACTCTCGAGTGTGATACTCAGGGAGTGGAGTAGGGCAAGATAAATCTCTGCACATTGGTTTGATCGTTGTATTTTTTTACTATCTTTACTTTCATATTTGATTATTAGTTGTTGTTGTTGATATTTATTGTGTTCACATATTGTTGATTAGTATCACATAACCTCGAATCGAAAAGATTTTCAAAAAGAGCAAACTTCTTTTAAAACGAAATTAAAATGGTGAAACTATTCAACGCCCCTTTCTAGTTTCTTCAATTGGTATCAGAGCCAGGTTACTCAAGAACTTTAAAACATACTGTATTTTAAAACTTGAATCGATCTATGAAATCTGAAAGATACCTAGAAGGGAAATCTATGCAAAGACCACCACTTTTCGAAAATGTAAAATTTATTGACTAGAAAAATAGACTCGAAAATTATGTGAAATCAAAAGATTCGGATATCTGACTTGTTATTACTAAGGGTGATTTTCAACCTACTAAATTTAATCATACAACTAAAAGATTGAAGTTGTATCTTTTGAAAAACAAAACGATGATCTTAAATAGAAACTTTCTAAAAACAAAGAAGCCAAATTGGTGATTTACAAAGCTTTACCCAGAAAAGAATATGAAAGAATTTTCATGTGTAACATGGAAAATGATATTTGGAAAAATATTTTAATCACCCATCAAGGAAATAGTCAAGTCAAAGACAGCGATATTGACCTTCTTGAACAACAATATGAATAATTCGTCATTTCTAAGGACGAATCTATTGATAATACTTTTACTAGATTTAATACTATGGTTGCTAGTTTAAAAGCTCTTGATAAAGGCTATGCTATCAAGAACTATTTACGAAAAATCCAAAGGGATCTTATTAGAGAAGCATGGAGTTATACTGATGAAGAAGACATCGACGAGACCAAATACGAAATATGAAAATGGTTGGAACTTCAAATTTCCGAAACCAAATTTAATAATGATGACACATCTTCTCTTAACTTTCTTCAAGTAGATAACTAGTGCAAGTCTCCTAGAAAAAAGAGTCTAAAAATATTACTCCAAAATGTATATCTAAAATCTATTACGACTGAATTAGAAAAAAGAAATTAGTTTAAAAGTTAAAGTGTCTACACTTGAAAAAGGTAAGGAAATTAATCGAAGGTGTAAGACATGTGATAACATCAAATAGTCATGAATATTAAGTGTCAATTTCCCCCATTAATGCTCGTTATTTATATCATTTATATGGATTTACGCTTGTTGTCCATTGTTTTCCACTTTCAGGTAAATTACGAGCATTGAAGCTAAAGAGACGCGGAACTGGAAACATATCTAAAGATTTATCACAGTATGCTATTTTGAAGAAGTTACGGTAACTCACCTCTCACATTACGCCGTAACTATTGCGTGACTTAGTATGCCAACTTATCGAGAAGGTTACGCGAACTCTTCCCAAAGGTTACGACGAACCACATTAGGTCAAATGAGATCCCACGCCGCTAATACTTACGCCGAATCATCGCATCACTTACGACGTAACCGAGTTTATTGAAGACTACGGCGTAACCACTAATAAGGTTACGCCGTAACCAGCAGATCTAGTGCATTTTACGAAGGAATAGAAGGTTACTGCAACTCCTATATTGGTTACGCCAGAACCCGCACCGGCCTATAAATACCCCACTAACTCCAAAGATTTCTAATCATCCCATTCCACACACAACACTCTAAGAACGTGGGAAAAGCTCAAGGTGTCTAGAGGAGCATACAGAGTGCTTCCTAGGAGAAGTCACTCCATTACGATAAGCATTAGCATTTTATATTTCTTTTACTTTCAATTCATGTATTTCGCACTTTGAATATTGAATTGATTTGCATGATTAATATGAACGGCTAAGCACCTTTGGTGCTAGCCTAGTCATGATTCCTTAATTGTTTTGTTTGCGCTTACCTTTACTTCCGCACAATTATTTCTAAGTGTATGCATGCATAGTTCATTGGTAGCCACCATTGGTTCGGTAGTTTTGAATGGCGGTAGAGGCCAATTGCCTAGGAGATATAACCAACCCAATTCTAGGTGAGCGGATTGAGACGGAAGGGTAAGATATGACCAACCGACGACCCTTTCTACTCGCAAGCGATTTGACCAACCGATCACCTATCGCTTGGATGAACTTAAGAATTGGGGGTGTAGTGTCTAAGTTCCTAACGGCCGGCACTTACTATTATGAATCTAGCATGTAGCGGTACTTAATGACTTGGCTTAGGGACCGTGAACAACATGACTTATGATGGTGCTACCGATTTCTCCCGTGGTGGCATCTTTGTCGATAGGTTAGGCTTAATTGACCAAATGTTGTCCTCTCGAATTTGACCCCACCAAGTAATTGGAAGTAAGTAGACGAGACATAACTAGCTAGGGTAATTAACTAGGTTAACACCACTTCTCTATTGATTTCTCTTTACCAATTATCTCGCTTTTATTTACTTTATTATGCATTAGTAGTTTAATTAATTAAATCCCTATCGAAACCTTTATTAAATGTGTGACACTATACTTAGTAATAATCCAACACACATAGCTCTTGGGACGACCTCGGCTTTACCGATTACTACACTACACGCGACCGGCACACCGCCTGCTAGTGCACTAGGGTAGACCATAGGTATAGCGAGACACTATAAATATTAAGACCGTCAAGAAACCCGCATCAAGTTTTTGGCGCCGCTTTGGGGAGTTATATTAGGATTGATATTAAGTCTTTAATTTCATTTTAAACTTTTCTCACGATCATATTTCAAGTTTTCGTGTACCATGGAAGTTGTTAACATCGATGACCTCACTCTTGAGGAATACTTGGCGCTGACAAGAGTGGAACAAGGGCCGGGTCTCGTAAGACCGCAATTGGAGCGGATATCCGCTTCAAATCAAAGACTAATTTATGAGGAGCTTCGCTAACCCTTTTTCCTAAACAGGGACGAAGATGCATATGAGCACGCTGAAAATGTCCTATACATTGCAAGCCTTTTCAACATTCGGGCGTGTCTCATGATGCTATTATGCTAAGGGTATTCCCAATGACTCTTGCCGAGCCGCTAGAAGATGGATCGAAGATTGATTCATGGGGCAATTAATACTAGGCGCTACTAAAGAAACATTTTATTCAAAGATATTGCCCGTCAAAGATTTCTAACCACTTTTGAGATCCATAATTTTAAATAAGAAGACGATTAAACGTCAGATCAAGCTTGGGATAGATACAACGATCTTCTTTTCAAGTGTCCTACTAATGATCTGAACAACCAGCAAAAGGTCAACATCTTCTACAAAGGAATTAATGTTACTACAAGGCAGATGCTGGACTATCAAGGAACTATCCTGAACATGACTCCTACTCTTGCAATTGAATCCATTCAAAAATGGCGGATCACTATCAAAAATGGCACGATGGAGGAACTAAAAGAAACCAAGGTGGAAGTCTTGATGGAATTGCAGCAATAACCAACAAGCTTGAAAATCTCGGTAGAGATAAGCTAAAAATCAGAGAAACTGTTCAAGCCATCCAAGTAGGCTACGAAAACTGTGGTGGGGGACATTTGACTAAAAACTGTCCTAAATTTGACAAGGAAGATACGATCGAGGAAGCTAAATATGGAGAGAATAGGCCTTTCTACGGGATAATCGTAATGGGTTTCGTGGAGGACCCCACCAGACATGAGCGAATGAGAGAAGAGCTAACCCGAGGAAATTATTAACAAGTACCTTGTGGACACTACCAAGAGGCAAAAGGAGCAAGAGGAATGGCTTAAAATTTTCCAAGATAATACAAACAAGAGCCTCTCTTCCCATTACATATCACTTGAAAACTTGGAAACTTTAATTGGAAAGCTTGGCAACGAGGTACAAAGAAGAAACGAAGAACAAAAGAGCAAATACACTATATGTAAGGTGTATTCTCGAAACAACAAGTACTGATGAGTCCGACATCGATGGTGAAAGTGAGTTACGCCAGAATCACACCTCGTAGTTACTGGCAGAACCCGAATTCAAGCAAAGACACGGCACCAAGGATGACAACCCTAAAAGGAGAAGTCATTGGTGTAAGGCTATTGCAATTGACGATGGAGAATGCTACATGTTAGGATTTAGTAAATCCGGTATTAAAGTGTCGGTCACCTCAAGTATATGTATTCGTTAGAAAGCTCGAGTCGTAGTTATTTAATGTTAAGTAGTATTTAGTTAAGTAACACCGTGGAGGACGGACGTGTCTTTACCCACCGTATGCCCCGATCCACGCCCGCCGATGGCGCTTTATTGTAAGATTATAAATACTCTACCTCCCAAGGTAGAGAGTTGGAGCTCATAATAAGATTTTTCTTTCTCTTACTAAAGTTCCCAAACCTCTAACTTTCTCTCTAAACTCATCTTGTACGCCTTGTGATAGTGATTTGATGTGTATGTGAAATCCAATATGTTACAAATGGTATCAAGAGCCATGGTTAGATCATCTCTTACATATCCTTGGATTTCTAGTGGTTTTAGATGGTTTTGAGTTTGAAAAGTTTAGTGGTTTTTGCATCATTTGGTTCATTTCTTGTGTTAAAGATTGAATTTTAGGTGTACTTTTGTGTTTAGAATCATTGTATGTGCTTGGGTTTTGATTTGGTAAGCTTGAATCAATGTGGTTGAGCTTACTTTGGATTGAAAAGTGTGTTTTTAAAGTTTTTCTTGGTAGCGACTTGGCTCTCGGAGTGAATTTCTACTTAGTGACTTGCTTCAGCAAAAGGTAGCGAGTTGTAGTGTTATTTGGTGGCGAGTTAGTCCTAGCGACTTGTCTTTTGAGACAAGCCGACAAACAGTACACTTAGTGGATTCTCCACTACGGGTAGCGACTTGGTAAGGTAGCGACTTGCTTTCAATTTTGATAGCGACTTGTTCTTAAGTTTCTTAACGACTTGGTGTTAGCGATTTGGACCTTAGCGAGTTGTTATTTAGCGACTTGACGCCTTAGCGATTTGGTGCATAGCGACTTGTCACAAAATTGTAGAGATTTGGAACTTAGTGACTTGTCTTCTAATTACTTAGCAACTTGGTTCAAGGATTCTTAGCGACTTGGTTGACTCTTGTGTAATACGGTTTTCTTGATTTAGTAAAACCCGTGAAAGAATCTATTTCCGCTTAATCATTGAGTTATAAAATCCGTGTAATCTTTAAACATGTCTACCAACGCACCTACAATCATCTCCATCACTGCCGAGGATGTTCAAGCAACCGGTTCGAGATACTCGTCCACCCATGCTTGACGAATCGACTACGACTCTTGGGCTCAAAGAATCGATTGTACTGCCTTGAAAGGAAAATGGGGTCAACATTCTCAAATTGATTGATGAAGGACCTTATCGATTGAGACTACAAGAGACTTAATTGATACAAATGCAGATGGAACAATGATCTATGGAATAGACATACCAAAGACATATGATGAGCTCAATGATAAGGAGAAAAGAGATTCGATGTTGTTATCGTGGCTTCTAACATCATACTTCAAGGTCTTCCAAAGGATATCTACAAGCTTATCAATCGCAACACAAGCCAAGGCGGTGTGGGATAATGTCAAGATGCTTCTCTCAAAGTTATGAATTAACTATGGAAGACAGAGAATCACAACTCTATGATGAATTTGAGCACTTCAAGATGAAACCGATGAGAGTGTCTATGAGTATTACGTGAGATTCCAAAAGCTTGTTAATGATATGAGGAATATCAAATGACCATGCCAAACATTCATTGAACTCAAAATTTGTGAACAACATGAATCTCGAATGGCACAAGTTTGTCACCTCTCAAGCTAACCAAAGGATTGAAGAATACAAACTATGAGCAACTCTATGCATTCCTTCTTCGTAATGAGAGACATGCTATGTTTGAAAAAGGATTCTTGATCGCTCAAAACCAACCGTGGAGAAACAAGCTCGTCAAATGATTCAACAAATTTCTACACCAATGATGGAACTACTACCAAAGCATCTCAAGTCATTCCGGATCCAAGTTTCAAACAACCCGATGCCAATGCAGCCATGGAACACTTTATCAATAAACTGCTCTTATGGTTAAACAAAACTTAACCTTCACTCCACACACCAATGACTTCACACTAATAATGAAATCACGATCGCATCCAATCTACACAATCATGCTTTGGTCGAGATGGAAAGGTTACATCCAACCACCAAGGAAGACAATATGAACAAAGAAGAGGTGGAGTAGGAGGAGGGTATGTGGAAAATCAATAGGGAAGGAATGGAAATTAGGGACAAGCAAAGCCGATCAAGTGCTACAACCGTGGAGGGAAGGACACATTGCAAGGAACCGCACATCGCCAAAACGCCTCGTAATGCGTAGTACTTGGGATAAGATGTTGCTTGTGCAAGCTCGTGATAATGGTGCGCTTTGGATGAAGAGGAGTTGTTGTTTCTTCGAGGAAATGCTAAGACATATGATGCGATGTGGATGAGCAACCAATCGTGAGATAGGTCATAATCATCATAATGCCTTTCAAGTTGCAGACTCGATGCATACGACTGACGCCGATGATGAACCCATCGCACAAACAATTTTCATGGCTAGCATTTCTCCAATGGTCTCTCCAAAGGTCCCTCACCACAAAGAAGCTAGTCCATCCAAAGAATCGATCATCTCGTAGGTATTAAAGCTATACGATGATGTTGATGAGCAAAAGATACATAACAAAGTACAATCAATCAAACTTTGAGTCGATATTGAAAATATGGGTAATATCAATGTTGTCCCATATGATCAATATGTGAAACAAAGTGAAAGTGACACCGTACTAAGTGATGCATCTTCGCAATCAATGATGACTATATTTTGATGAATACACCGCATGTATCCCCGATAATTTTGTAGTCTCGAATCGAATGCCTATAAAGAACGTGTTGCTATTTATGAACAACGTGCTAAGTTTGAGTTAACCACCCGTGAGCGTGAAATGGATGACCAAATGCGTATAACTATTAGAAAAAGTAAGTTTAGAGAGAAGTATTAAAACAAGAGTTAAACTCCTTACAAGAAAAGCTTTCTAAAACCGCTAAGCAAAACAAGAACTTCAAGAAAATGTTAAAATGCTTAAGCAAGAATTCAAAGCTAAGGAATCAAAACTTTTGAATGATTTTTCTAATCTAAAACCTTGAAAACAAGCTTGAAAATAAGTTGTACGATAAGGAATACCATTCAGATCGCTCACATGATCATGAAGCATAGAGTTCTCACGATAAGCATAGTATCCCCATTATAAAGGAATCCAACCCCGAGTATGGTAAGATAGCAAAAGTCGCTCAAAATGTAATCTATGATGGCAATGAGATTCTTAAACCTAGATGACACCTAGTTGCATTGATTGCACCGAGGAAGATAGAAAATTAGATGATGCATCTAGGAGAAATGGATAAGAAGCTTAACGATCCCAAGTGCAAAGAGAATAAGATCATTGTCAAACCCCATGATTACAAAAAGGAAAATTAGATTTCCTTAAAAAGTTTAAGCCTCAAACTTTGTTAACACCGAACAAGTGTTCGAAAAAGGATTTAGATAAGCAAAAGTCGAAAATCTTGTTGAAACAAACCTCCCTTAGGAAAATGCTCAGCCGATCGTGTATCCTCCAAATACACCAATGCATTTAGTTCCTAGAACTATTGCCACTAAGAGCAAGACCTTAATCACCAATATGTTATTTTTCAATTATTTGTTGACTTTGAGAAAACTTGTAAGAAAAGGATCACACCCATCGATAATCAAGGGAAAGGGGTTTGAGCAAACAAAAGAATGTTATTTAACGAAGGTCATGCCTTTCTTTAAACAACTAAAAGATCAATTTGAGAGTCTTAAAAGGGGATAGATACGTATATTAAAGGAATGGAAAAGGAATTTGATGCAATGATTGTTGAGGTTAGTGACTATGAGCGAAATTAAAATATAATGAGATTGAGAGGAAGAACTTGCATACCTTGAATGAGAATCTTATTTCTAAATGTATCTCTTAAGATGTGTTCTATAACGCCACTAATTGTTCTATTATCGCTTCTCAATTTCATGAATTATCTGTTGCTTTGAAAGTCTCCCATGATCGTGTCATTGAGCTTGAAATCAAAACTCTAAACTAAGTGAGAAAATTGAACAGATGATCAAGATAATTTGGTAAAACATTTTCTAAACTAGAAGTTGAACATTTTGATTTACAACTAAAATATCAACATCTCAAAGAAAATGTTAAAACCTCAAACATCAAGATATCTTCGATGTTCCGAGTTTGTTGCGCTTTTGAAATAAACAAATGTGATGAATGATTCAAGCTCACTATAACACGATCGTAAAGTTGAAAGCCAAAATTTCTCAATTAAAGGGTGAAAAGAACAATGTGACTGCTCCCAAATGCCTCCTCCTTTAGATTCTCGAATTCTCAAAACTTTCATCTTCAAAACTTGGTTAATGCTTTACAAAAGGAAAATGAGAGTTTTCTAGAAGAAAATGAAAAGGTTAAACGTCATTTCAATGAGTTATTTGAGTCAATAAAAGTCACTCGTAACAAAATAATGAACAAATAACTTCAAGGCAAAAGGAAATTGAGAATCAAGAGTCGTGTAAAGGGAAAATTCCAATGACCAATGGGAAGAATGGTGCATCAAAGGTGCATGGTTGTAATAAATATGCTTTGTCTGTGAAACATGTTCCTCCTCATCTTAGGAATAACAAACTTGCTATTCAAACATATTTCTCATACCTTAAGGACAACCTAGAATGTCTCCGTGAGATTGTAGAAGAGGATAAGTTAGAGAAACCACTTGATAATGCAATTGGCCATGCATGCTTATATGCCAAACGATCTCAAGAACTTCTAGAACGCTTAACTACAAAATGCCCTAAATCCCTAGGTGAGCAAGTCAATCCCTTGATACCCTGTTCTATGCCTAGTGCCAAGCATACTAACCATTCCATGCCCACTTTTAAGAAAGTGAACACTAATGTGCCTTCTAGTATTTCGATCCTTGCACATCTAGTTCAGAATGCAAAAGTAGATCAACCAACTAATGTTCCCATAATTCCCTCTATAGGAGTAATCATGACATTAAAGCAAGCGGTCAAAGCCTCCATGCAATACCAAACAAGATAGGACCTCGCAAGCTAAGAATGTGCATTGGAAGAGAGTAGAAGACCAACCTAGGAACTTTAAGTTTGAGTTGAATAAAACGAATCGTGTTGATTCTAGTATTAGCCATAGGCGCATCGTAATTAATTCAAATTATGATACTATCTCGCAAACCATGTAATGATGTCTCGCTTGAATTCTCATTGCTAATCATGAATGTGGTGTGAATGTTTTGTCTAATGTCACAAATGCCCGCTAAAATTGTTAATGCTAAAAATTATGCTAAGAAGGCTAAAAGGCAAAGACGTAAGAAAGTTAGAAAACAAAGGAAACCCACAGAAGAACATTTAGAAAGATAGGTTATCAATGGATACCTTTTTCTCGCTAAGACAATGCTCACTAGAAAATGGATGCCTCTTGGTAGAACTATTCCTTTAAGAAGTGAACATACTTTGAATAGGTCAACATGCACACCAAAGAATGCATCTATTCCTAATGATTCCATTGCTTCTATTTCGATATGGGTGTTTCTATTTCGATGCGGGAGTTCCAATCATCATTATTAACCAAATGGAACCCATTCTTTCATGGGGATCCCAATTATCCAGCTTATCCATTCCTGCCTTTATTCAACCGCAGATCGCTCAAATCGCTCGTGGTACTTGACTCAGTCGCTCCAAGCATATGACTGGAGACCGTCATGCTCATGAACTTTGTGAGCAAATTCATCGAGACGCTTAGATTCGGAACGATCATTTTGGTGCAATTATGGGTTATGGAGATTATGTGGTTGGTAAAAGTGTAATTTGTGGTATATTACGTAGAAGGTCTTGGTCATAACTGCTTTTTGTTGGTAAATTCGTGATTCCGATTTAGAAGTGGCTTTCGTAAAGCATACTTGTTTCGTTAGAGCTTGATGGTGTGGAACTTCTCGAGGAACCCGTGGTTCAAATCTATACACCATATCTATCAAGACATGATGAAGTCCTCACCAATTTGCTTGTTGTCAAAAGCTTCAAAAACAAAGTCATGGTTATGGCATCGCTGCCTCAATCACTTGAACTTCTACACCATTAATAACCTTCCGAAAGGATCTTGTCGAGGCTTACCTAGATTGAAATATGAAAAGATCATCTCTGCTCACTTGCCAATTGGGAAAAAGCACTAAATATGCCCATAAACCAAAACCCACAAACTCAAGAATGGAAGTTCTTCATACCCTTCATATGGATTTATGCGACCAATGAGAGTGCAAACGATAAATGGGAAGAAATACATTCTAGTAGTGGTTGATGACTACTCCCGATTCACTTTGTTAAGTTTTTGAGGACAAAGGATGAAACTCCGATGTCATCATTAAACTCATTAAACAACTTCGATCCGACTTAACAAAACGGTTCGAATCGTCCGAATCGACAATGGAACCGAGTTTGTTAATAAAGAACTCAATGAATTTTATGAAAGTGTTGGAATCGGTCCTCAAAGAAGTGTTCCACTAACTCCTCAACGTAACGGTGTAGTTAAAAACAAAATCGAACTCTTGTGGAAGCCGCAAGAACAATGCCGATTTACTCAAAGGTTCCAATGTTTCTATGGGTCAAGCTATTGCCACCGCATGTTACACTCAAAATCGATCCCTAATCCACACATCTCATAGAAAGACTCAGATGAACTTGTCCACAATCGAAAACCCGATCTATCATACCTTCGAGTGTTTGGTGCATTATGTTACCCAACTAATGATGGTCAAGACTTAGGTAAACTGAAAGCTAAAGCGGACATTGGGGTATTTGTAGGATATGCACCAAACAGAAAAGGATACCGAATCTACAACAAGAGAACCCGAAATATTATGGAAACAATTCACGTTACGTTTGATGAGCTGACCGGTCAAATGGCTATAGGACAATCCAGTTCTGGACCCGCATCACAACTCTCATCTAGTAGTCCTATCAGTTCTACTTTGTGTCTAATCATTCACCAGCAACTCCTTATGTACCTCCTTCTGAAGATGATTTGAAGAAGTTGTTTAATCCTATGTTTGATGAACACTTTGAGCCAAGTGCTATTGATATGTCAATTTCATCAACAGAGGCTGCTTCTATCCCTGCCAATGAAGTCAATCCTTCGCTTATGTCATTAAGTCGAAGCGCTGCTCACGATCAACTGCCTCATCAACAAACCTTCAATCACCGAGTGTACATCATAGAATTGCTTTTGATTCATAGAATGAAGTTAATCCCTTTGCTACTCCCAAGATGCTCCATTTGAAAATATATTTGCTCTCGATTCATCATCGTAACCATCTTCATCGGAGACATCGACTCGCTACTTCAATTCCACAACAACAACCACATGAACACCTTAGAAAATGGAGACATGATCACCCATTGACAACATCATTGGAAACCCTTCTCGTCCCGTATCCACTGTAAACAACTTGCTATCGATGCCTTATGGTGCTTCTTCAATTCCGTACTCTAAGATAGAACCTAAAGATGTTAAACCGCCATGAATGAAGACAATGGTTCAATGCCATGCAAGAAGAAATTCATGAGTTTGATCGATTAGATGTATGGAATTAGTACATGCTTCAGATCAGCTATGATCATTGCTCTAAAGTGGATCTTCAAAGTGAAGCTTGATGAGCATGGTGATGTGTTGAAAATAAGGCTAGGTTAGTGGCTAAAGGATATCGTCAAGAAGAAGGTATTGACTTTGAGGAATCTTTTGCCCTGCTGCTCAGATCGAATCTATCGTAATCTTCTTGGCTAACGCGGCTAGTAAGAACATGGTCGATATCGATGGATGTGAAACCGCCTTTCTTAATGGTGATTTGAAAGAGGTGGTTTACGCCACCACCAGAGGGTTTTGTGAATCCGAGCATCCTACTCATGTATATCGCCCAAAAGGCCCTTTACGGTTTGAAGCAATCTCCTAGAGCATGGTATGATACGCTATCAAAGTTTCTTCTATCTACCGGATTCAAGAAGGGAGTAGTTGATCCGACATTGTTCACCGTAAAGTCGTGCAAACATTTAATTCACATTCGATCTATGTTGATGATATTATCTTTGCCTCGACCGACCCCAATGAATGTGATCATTTTCAAAAGAAATGGGTTCCAAATTTCAAATGTCAATGATGGGACAAATGTCATTTTTCTTGGGATTACAAATTTCACAAAGTCCCTGAGGCATTTTTATTAATCAATCTAAATATGCAAATGAGATCTTAAAGAAATTTGGATTTATTTCATGTGACACCGCTGACACTCCCATGATTGAACGTACTAAGTCGGATGAGGACCACTCAGGATCATGGTAGATCAAACGAAATATCGTAGTATGATTGGATCCTCGATGTACCTCACGCCTAGTAGACCGTACATCTTGTTCGTTGTGTGCATGTGTGCTAGATATCGACTAAGCCTACTAAAAGCACCTTGAAGCGGTTAAACGGGTCTTTGGTATCTCCAAGGAACCATCAACATGGGACTTTGCACCAAGGACACCGGTATGTCACTAACAACTATGCGTATGCCGATCATGCAGATGTCAAGATACACGTCAAGCACGCCGAGGTGCTCAGCTTTGGGTGATAAGCTTGTGAGTTGGTCTTCAAAGAAACACATGAGTACTTCTATTTCCTCTACATAGGTGAATACATAGCCATGTCATCTTGTTGTGCTCAAACTTTGGATGAGATCCCAATTATCCGACTATGGCTTTGAATTCAACAAAATCCCTCATCTCGTGATAATAAAAGTGCTATTGCTCTCTCTGCAACAATGTTCAACACTCAAGAGCAAAGCACATCGATATTCGACATCATTTCATCCAGAACAAGTAGAAAACGTGTGGTGGAACTCTATTTTGTGAAGTCGAAATACCGCTAGCGTACATCTTCACCAAAGCTCTTCCAAGAGAACGTTTGAGTTTATTCTTCCACGGCTTGGCTTGAAAAGCCTTCAACCGTAAACACTCAAACGCCTTTAGGAGGAAGACAAGGAGTAAAGGTCTTTCTTCATCCATCTCTTGTAAATATTTATTCTGAAAAACAAAATACAAAATTTTAAAACCAACAAATCGCAAAAAAAAAAAAAAAATAATAATAATAGTAAAAAAAAATTATTATTGTCTTTTTGTTATGTTTCTTCTTGATTTGATTAATATCTACGGTCTTTGTGCTATCAATCAAAGAGTGACACGGGTCTTTAGATGTTGGTCGAATGTACATATTCGTTTAAAAAAATTTTTGAGAGAAAGTGAAACAATGGTTTATTGTCATTTCAGGCAATAACCCGCTTTTCAAAGAAAGAACAGAGTCATGCTTTATCTTGTTTTTCTAATCTCATGCTCTGATTCTAAAAACAAATGTTTGTCATTAACAAGACAAATGTTTCCTTTCAAATATTTTTCCTTCTAATGATTCTTCTGAAAAATATTTGCCATCTAATGAAAACGCAATTGTTTTGAAAATATTTTGAAAATCATCGAGCTTTCGATGTCAAAATCTCATTCCTTCAATCAACAACTTTCGTCATTGATTGAGGGGGAGAATGATTTTTCAATTAAATCAAAGTATATTTTTTTTTCAATCAATTGGCATGTAAATGAGCAAGGTCTACTCTAAATATTTTACAATAAGTTTATACAATTGGTACAAGACCTTGATTATTAAAAATGTTTTCTAAAAAGATACTCAAGCATGTTTAATCTTTGGAGTCTTATGTTTCAAACTTGATCCTTATCGCTAAATGTTTTCATAAGAAAGTCACAGCTCTCCTCAAAGCTTTCAAAATCAATTTAAATCAACAAGAGATCTCATATCTCAAATGTTTTGAAAATTGTGATCGGGGAGAATTTGTGATTTAAATTGGATTTAAACCGATAATTCGATAAATGGGTTCATAAGTGTTTAGCAAGTTTTCCTCCCGCATGTGACAAACGATTTCAAATTTTCCATGCACATGTTGAGGGGAGCATCTACTTTAAACCTTAAATTATTGAAACGTGATTGAATTGTCTCTAAGTGTGTTCCTCTAATATGTGCAAAACTCTTTCAAACTTCGAGGCACATATTGAGGGGGAGCAAACTTTTGAAAACCTCATCCTTCCTCAATATGTTTTATCTACTCAAAGTGATTGGGAAGTAATGATGATCATTTTAGAAAATGTTAATCAAAAGATTGGACCTTTCATTCTTAATCTAACGATTTCAAAGATCTCTTGCCTCCATGTGCTAAACAATTTCTGAATTTTATGCATATGTTGAGGGGGAGCATTTCTAAAATATCAAAACAATTAAGATACAAAATACTTTGATTTTATATCACAAGTATCTTGATTGATTTTTAAATGGTTTTCAATTGGTTTCAAGGCGGAAAAATATATCTAAAGACCGACCAACTTTACTTTATGCATGGTGATATAAGGATGATAAGGTTAGGTTGAGGTCCAATGATCCGCCAGAACCGGAGGGATCTACCCAGGGACAAAACCACTTGATAGTGTAGAGTCCTTAGGTATATTGAAAAAAGGAGAAAATTGAGATATGGGAAGAGTGCATCAAACCGAGCTAGTAATCGAATAAACCCAACAAGGTTCTAGTTATGAAGTTTCGTAAGCAATCAAGGGGTGAAGAATGAAAAGAATTGAATGTGAAAAGGGTGAAAAGAAATAGCCCTCCATTTATTCAACCTTAGGGCGTAAACCGGTTCAATTCATATGCTACCGGTAGTTACCAAGGTAACATCGGTATTGAAGACAAGACGTCATGGACCCAAAGGACGACCGCACTACAACTTCCCAAACCACTCAAGTTCCTCTTAAAAGGACTTGTTTCATTCTCACGGGAACCGACATTATCTATCGACTTTCTCTTAGATTTTGTTGATATTGAAGAAGGAGACCCTCTCCCTAGTCTCCGACTTAGGAACCAAATATGCATAATTGAGTCTAGAGCCACAAGATCATCTACAAATCTCATTAGGACACTTTCAATGAAGACTCTCTATTCACACATTGTGGAAAGGAGATTATATCTTATGAGTCCCACGATTATCCTTGTGGTATTGCTGTAACATCCGAGTAATATGCAAACATATTCACAATGAAGATGGAAAGCCTTCGAGCCAACATCAAACAAGCTCGTGGTGGGTGGCATGTGAGATCTATTCAATAGATCAACCATGTGACAACCGAAAGGTAAACAATGGGGCGATTCAATCTTTTGAATCAATCTCGGTTCAGTTATGGATTGACGGATACCTTTGAAAACCGCCGTTGTGCTTAAAAACTCTTTTCCCTAGCTCATCGACCGTGTACTAATTTTTCAAAATAAAGGTGTTTATGATTGATAATTGATTTTCCTTAAACCTTCGTTGTATTGCAAAATCAATTTCTATTGAGCAAGACACGATTGTTTTTTTTCAAATCTCTTCTCATCAATCGCTGAATCTCATTTCACGGTTCACTCACTCCGTGTTGTCTTCTTTGAGACGTTCGGTTTGAGAACGACTAGAGCAACGCGAAACCCCGTCAAGGAAATTCTTCGAATTATACCGATCACAAAAGATTTGTATCGATCAACGAGGAACCGTGGGCGTGTACCTCAATTCTACAAAAGTGATCAAAGACACTCTTGTGCGCTTTATTGCTAACTGCTTTATGCAGAACACCCGACGCTTGTCACCGATCGTAATGAAGCGGTCAATCCCTAGCCGCATGCTCACACAACACATTCATTTCCAAAGAAATCCAGGTATTAAAGTGTCGGTCACCTCAAGTATATGTATTCGTTAGAAAGCTCGTAGTCGTAGTTATTTAATGTTAATTAGTATTTAGTTAAGTAACACCGTGGAGGACGGACGGGTCTTTACCCACCGTATGCCCGATCCACACCCGTCGGTGGCGCTTTTATTGTAAGACTATAAATACTCTCTACCTCCCAAGGTAGAGATTTGGAGCTCATAATAAGATTTTTCTTTCTCTCACTAAAGTTCCCAAACCTCTAACTTTATCTCTCTAAAACTCATCTTGTACGCCCCTTGTGATAGTGATTTGATGTGTATGTAAAATCCAATACGTTACACTACAGCTTGTGGGCCTCGTGTGATCCTCGAAAAACCTGCGATGGTGGTGTTGATAAAGAAAGGATAAAAGATGACAGATACAAGTGGACTACACTAAATGACTAAGAAAGGTTTGCCAAGTTCTCGATTAACGAAGTGGAAGGACCACCCATTAAGCATTACTGCAAACCCTTACTCATCATGGAAGATGAGATTACTCACGCTTGGCCAACGTGCAATCCTTTTCGTGATTATTGCAATGGAGGAGGTAATGAGAAGAACAAAGTTTGGATATGCCCACACGAATCTGGGAGACACGACGTTGATTTTGGAGATCCATCATTCAGTGATTGGTATTCGATAAGGTTCGGGGACGCGATAATTAATTCAGCTTTGTTTAGAAATCTGGAACTCAAATATGAGAAACATATTCTTCGAGGAAAAACCATTAAGCCCCTCAATGATATTCCTTCTGAAGATGACAATGACGATATGCTCAAAATCATTGGTGTGAACAAATTAAACCAATGACGGAAAAGTTTGGGCTTCCTCGCAACCCTTTTGAGTATGAATGTGATGGAGGAAGCATCATTGAGAGAGCTGGGGAAGACAAATTCCTTTGGACTTCAACTAATGATTCTGAAAGAACATAAATGCCTTGGCCAGATGATCTCGGATTCAACGATTGGGTCAGAATCAAATACGGAAAAATTGACGCGTTAACTAAAAAGAAAATCTGGAATGGGTGTATGAGTAAAGATCAACCTAACAACGAAGTTCCTAATGAAAAACTAGAAGATGACACCAAGGGCTCGTCTAAGGTAGAAAATAAAGAATGCAAGAAAATACTCAACCAACTTGAAGATACCGATTCTGATAATGATGATTTCGATTATCTCGAGTTACAAGGCGAAGACGGTTTCATTGACCCAGATGATGAAGTACACGAGAAAAGAAGATGCAAGCTTCTTGGCATCCTATTTAAGAGGCCACCACCTATTATAGCCGAAAAATTTGAGTTTACGCGATACCATTTGGGGCCTGAAGAAAATTTTTGCAAGATACGGAAAATTGAAACCAAAGAATATCTCCGCACAGCCACAAATGTCGGGTGGGTTAGGCGCAACTTAATGAAAGACATGGAAGAGGTCGGAGTAGTCCAAAGGCCCCCATAGAAGCCCCGTGGCTCTAAGTCTAACTTAAAGACTCGTATATAAAGAAAAGTGCTATTTCGGGAGACAACCCGAATTACCCCTTTATTTTATTTTATTTCCTTTTCTGTTGGGTTTTGTGTTTTCTAACTATTTTTGCAGGAAACGAGGAAGTAATTACTGCTGCAGTTTGCTGATCTGAACAGAGTTACGACGTAACTCATGTTGGTGATTACGCCGTAACCAACATTTTAGCAGCAGAATTCTTGACGCATTACTAATTACGACGTAATACCATCTCAGTGGTTAGTCAGAATTACCGCTTTGGCAGCTCATTCCAGTTTTTCCATTCTGCGAACTCCTCAAAAGAGTTACGACGAACTTTCTCTCGCTTAATTCTTTCCTTTTAAAACACAAAGAACCTTGTATTAGTTTTTAAATGAACTTTGTGGGTGTGTTCCTCAGAAACCCTCACGAGACTTCACTCGTCCATTTGGGACACCAAGTGGTTTAAAGGCTTGTTGCATTCGCTAAATGCAACCGTGATTCCTACGAAAGTGAGTTAGGTTTGTTTTTCATTTTTCATTTTTTTCTGTTTAGAATTATGCTTGTCGGTATTGTGATTTCAGGGATTGAAGTTTGTTCATGACGCTTATATGAAGGCACGTCTCTTGTTCGTGAGCCTTCCTTCTTTATAGAGCAAATTTCAGGGAAGTTCTCGCTCTAATTCTACCTTTCTATTCACTTTATTTAATGCCTAGTACAAAAGGGACTTTGTACAATTCAAGTGGGGGGACGGGAGTAGAATTATCTATTGAACTTTATTTCGCTCTTATTTTTCTAGTTTATTTTGAAAAATTATGCCATTTTTAAAATTTTGATATGTTTTTCTTAACCTAACTAGATTAGACCTTAGTTGAACACATACAACCCTTGATTTTATATGGTGAGATTAGCCTATTCCGTTTCCAATATTTTACCCCAAATCCACCAAATTATGAGTGTGCCGGTAGCTTGTAAACTTTAGAACTTGGCCTTTGCATCATTTCGAGACCATACACGAGGTATGTTGAGTTAGCTCGATGTATTTGGACTTTTCAGTTTTAGAAGGCAATATTATAGGATTATCACCCAAACAGCCTACCATTGTGAGTCTATCGATTAGTCACCTCGACTTTTCGACCCCCATGTGAAACCCTTTTGTTGCACTCATCTTTAGTGCAAGATACCCCTAGATACACCCTTCTGAGCCATTCCTTTCATTTTGTTCACCCTATTTATTGTTTCGATACACCTATACACCTTAGCCTACCCTGTAGTCTTTATTTGTAATTGGGAAGTCATCATTTTCCTAAGTTCAAGGTTCGAGTGGAAAGGTTCGAAAATCACGCTTTCACCGACAAAATTTCTGAAGATCATTGAAGACCCCCCAAATTCCCATTGTTCATCTCAAGTGGGGGGATATTACGTTATGTTATGTTATGTTTAAAATTAAAAAAAGAAGTTGTTATGATTATGTTATTGTAAAGTGCGATGTTATAAGCACTGTAGTATGAGCTTTATTGATTAGTATCGAGGAGGCCACCTAGGTCACATTTGAAGATTGGAGTTGGTAGTTATGCCAACAGTTGGAGAAAAAGGTAGTGTGCCTATCACGACGTCCTCTAATGACACATCTACCTTGCATTTCATGATCCAGTTTCTTGACTTCTAAGCTTGAACTTTGGGCGGACGGTAAGTAGTGATGACTTGGTAATAGATTTAGACTACCTGCTTGTTTTTTATTTTACACCAATTATATATCCCATGTCTTATCCTACCCCTTTTAGACATGAAGCGTGTCTAGGTGATGCAGCGAGCAATCTTTGGTGTCTTGGCCATGGATTTGGTCATGTATCATTGATTTTGTCCACTTCACCGTGACATGTTAGTAATGACGAGTCACCCCTTAACCTTTGTCGTGTCTACCCATATTGCCTTCGAGAATTGTTTAGCCCTTAACTCTAGTGGTGGAGATTTGTGTAACCGCCAAGCTTATTATAGAATACATGCTATGACTGTGCGATTGAGTGATCACCCCTAAATTGACACTTAGAATAGTTGAGAGATTTGAGTGTTTGTTCCCCTTTCATGAGGTGTTTGGCTTTGTTTTATTCTAGCATAAGGGATTTGTAAACTCATATTTTCCAGGTTATGGGAAATATCTTTTTAGGAATCTATCTAATAAGGTCTACTTGAGGGCAAGTAGAGTTCATGGGGGATATTTGATAACATCAAATAGTCCTCGAATATTAAGTGTCAATTTCCATTAATGCTCGTTATTTATATCATTTATATGGATTTACGCTTGTTTTCCATTGTTTTCCACTTTCAGGTAAATTACGAGCATTGGAGCTAAAGAGACGCGAAACTAGAAACATATCTAAAGATTTATCATAGCATGCTATTTTGAAGAATTTACGGCGTAACTCACCTCTCACATTACGCCGTAACTATTGCGTGACTCAGTATGCCAACTTATCAGAAGGTTATGGCGTAACTCTTCCCAAAGGTTACGACGTAACCACATTAGGTCAAATGAGATTCCACGCCGATACTTCACGCCGTAACCATCGCATCACTTACGACGTAACCGAGTTTATTGAAGACTATGGCGTAACCACTAATAAGGTTACGCCGTAACCAGCAGATCTAGTGCATTTTACGAAGGAATAGAAGGTTACACAGAACTCCTATATTGGTTACGCCAGTAACCAGATCTGCCTATAAATACCCACGATTCCAAAGATTTCTAATCATCTCATTCCACACACACACCGAAAGTGGGAAGCTCACAGGCAGGTCTAGAGGAGCATACGGAGTCGCTTCCAGGGAGAAGTCACTTCATTACGATAAGCATTAGCGTTTATATTTATTTTACTTTCAAATCATGTATTTCGCACCTTTGAATAATGAATTGATTTTCATGATTAATATGAGCTGCCACACCTTTTGGTGCTAGCCTGTTATGATTCTAATTGTTTTGTTTGCGCCACCTTTACTTACGCACAATTATTTCTAAGTGTATGCATGCATAGTTCATTGGTAGCCACCCTTGGTTCGGTAGTTTTGAATGGCGGTGAGGCCAATTGCCCAGAGATATGACCAACCCACCCTAGGTGAGCGGATCGAGACGGAAGGGTAAGATATGACCAACTGACGACCCTTTCTACTTGTGCGATTTGACCAACTTTTGGCAAAGGGTCGTCAGTTGGTCATATCTTACCCTTCCCACTCAGTTTACCTACTTAGGGTCAGTTGGTCATATCTCCTAAGTAACTAGCCACTACCGCCATTCAAAACTACCGAAACAAGGGTAGCTACCAACAAACTATGCATGCATACACTTCAAAATAATTATACGATAGCAATGTAAACACAAACAAAACAATTAAGGAATCATAACTAGGCCAGCGCCAGAGGTGCTTAGCCGCTCATATTAACTAACACAATCGATTCAATGTTTAACATTATGAAATACATGAATTGAAAGTAAAGAAAAGATAAAATGCTAATGCTTATCGTAGGGAGTGATTTCTCCCTGGAGATAGCTCAGATTCTCCTCTAGATCCGCCGACTTCTACTCACGCTCACTTGGTGTTGTGTGTGAAATGGGATGCTTTGAAATGCCGGAATTGTGGGGTATTTATAGGCCGATCCGTTACTGTAACTAATGATAAGAGTTACGCCAGAACATCCAATTTTTCGTATTTTGCACTAAAAATGCTGGTTACGGCGTAACTCTGGAAGGAGTTACGCCGTATCTTCAATAAATCTTGGTTACGCCATAATTGATACAATAGTTACGGTGTAGCTTGCAGCGGCCCGAAACCTCATTTGACCTAGTTGGTTACGTCGTAATCTTTAGGAGAGTTAGCCATAATCTTCTATTGAGTTGGTGTTCTGAGCCACGCTTCAGTTACGGCGTAATGTGAGAGAGGAGTTACGCCGTAACTTCTTCAAAATAAGCATACTATGATATATCTTCAATAAACTCTCCAAATCCGCCTCTTTAGCTCCAATGCTCGAATTTACCCGAAGTGAAATATAGAGGAAAACAAGCGTAAATCCATATAAATGATATAAAATACGAGCATTATCGGCGGAAATTGACACTTAATATTCAGGAGTGTGGCTACGGCGTAACCATTACCTTGGGTTACGCCGTAATTGGTAATGCTCTGGAGGATTGATGCACAAAAGGTATGTTACGGCGTAACCATAAGAATGAGTTACGCCGTAACTATGGACACATCAGGTCCCCGTTCAGCATACTGCAGCAACTTTTCTCAGAATCCTGCAAAAATGGTTAAAAACACAAAACCCAATAGAAATAGAAAAAAACAAATGAAAAGGATAATTCGGGTTGTCTCCTGAAAGAGCACTTTTCTTTATTTACGATTAAGTTAGACTCAGACCCTCGGGGCTTTATGGTGTCCTTTGGACTTGGCCAACTTCCTCTATGTCCTTCATCAAGTTATGTCTGACCCAAGCGACGTTGGTAGCAGTGCGGAGGTACTCTTTAGTCTTGATCTTCCGAATTTTGCAAAACTTTTCGTCCGACCCCAAATGGTATCTAGTGAACTCATACTTTTCGGCTATAATTGGTGGTGGCCTCTTATACGGAATGTCAAGAAGTTTGTACCTTCTCTGCTCATATGCTTCATCATCGGGGTCAATCAATCCATCTTCGCCTTGTAGTTCAAGGTAGTCCAAAATCCCCTCTATATCATCATCGTCAGACTCGGTACCTTTAAACCATTCATCGTCGAGTAAATCTTCCACCAGTACCTGTTTGCATTCCTCTTTCTCATTTCTCGTTGAATCCTTAATATCTTCAATTGTCACTCCACTTATGTCATTGAGAATTTCGTCGCTCGGTTCCTCTTTACTCATATATTCCTTCCATATCTTTTCCTTGGTCAATGCATCGACTTTCCCATATTTGATTTTCACCCAATTGTCAAATCCTAGATTGTCTAACCAAGGTAATTCAGTCCTTTCCACATCATTTGTTGAAGTCCAAAAGAATTCATCCACTTCAACTCTCTTAAAACTGCTTCCTCCATTGCATTTATCATCATACGGGTCACAAGATGCCCAAAAAACTTTACCAGGCGTCCTTATTTTCTCACACCAATGACTTCTAGTTTCCTTGCCATGGATGTCGCTTGAGGGATCCTCCATGCAGTAGATATCATCATTCATGGTCATTTTTTTGTAGACAATTCTCCTCATAATTGTTGGGTTTATTGATTTAATGATACAAAACAATAAAGAATGAAACATCAAGGACTTAAAGTGACAAGAAAAAAATCTACAAAAAGATGGAAAGACTTGCTTGCAAAAGAAGTTTTATTTATTAGTCCTTCGTAGAGATTTGTAAACCCTAATCCTCTAGTATATAAAAAGGATATGGGATGTAGGTTTTATACAATTAACTCTTCCATAATGTAGTCGACTAAAGGTGTGTGTGTGTGTGTCCTAGGCGTATTGTCTTGTAAACGCCTAGGTAAGTTAGTTTAGTTAACCCCTAAGATCTGAGGTGTCTTAGATCCCTGTTATAGTTTAGATAATACGTATTAATATATTAGGGGAGATGTTGAAAGAAACCTTGTGTCAATAACATAGTTGTTTGTTTAATTGTAACATATTGGATTTCACAAACACATCAAACCATGATCAAACTAGGCGATACTATAAGGTTTTTAGAGAGAAAGAGTTAGAGGTTTGGGAACTTAGTGAGAGAAAGTAAAAGTATTATTATGAGCTCCAACCTCTACCTTGGGAGGTAGAGGGTATTTATAGTTTCTTACATAAACGCCACCTACGGGTCGTGGATCGTGCATACAGGGGTAAAGACCCGTCTGTCCTCCACGGTGTTACTTAACTAAATACTATCTAACATTAAATAACTACGACTACGAGCTTTCTAACGATTACATATACTTGAGGTGACCGACACTTTAATAACTGGATTTACTAAATCCTAACAATCTCCCTAAGGGAGGTCACCTCAAATTACATTGAATACAAACAGATATTACATTAAGATTGTTCTTGGATTCTTGTTAATGTTCTTTGCTCAGAGTCTGTAGTCTTTGATTCTTCATTTTTGCATGTTTGGTTAATCCAAGTGGAGGTCTTTAACCGATCCACGTGATAATGAGTTTTGAGCCGCCTTTGAGATCATCACCACCATAAATCTCGACTCTTCCTTTGTGGTGTTGACATTATGTGATGTTGTGACATTTGGACCGACATGCTCACATTCGGATCATGATTTCTTCTCATCGAGTAGCGGAAGCTTTAGTTGATTCATGATATTTGCAGCAGAAAGCGTAAGCATGGAGTGAAAATATCGAGTCGTTGATGCACTTATCATGATTTCTTTAGAAATGAATGTGTTGTGTGAGCATGCGGCTATGGATTGACCTCTCCATTCGATCACCGCAAACGCCGGGCGTACCGCATACAACAGCTTAGCAATAAAGCGCACGAAAGTGTCTTTGATCACTTTCGTTGAATTGAGGTACACGCCCACGGTTCCCGCTGATCAAGACAAGTATCGCCTGTGATCGTATAATTCAAGAATCTCCTTGACAGGTTTCGCAATGCTCTAGTCGTTCTCAAACCGAACGCCTCAAAGAAGACAACACGGAGTGAGTGAACCAAATAATTTGAGATTCACCGATTGATGAAAAGAGATTTGAAAACAATCGAGTATTGCTTAATAAATTGTTTTTGCAATACAACGAAGGTTTTAAGGAAAATCAATTATCAATCATAAACACCTTTTATTTTTGAAATATTAATACACAATGATGTGCTAGAGAAAAGAATTTTAAGCACAACGACCGGTTTTTCAAAGGTATCCGTCAATCCATAACTCGAACCAGATTGATTCATAATTTTGAATCGCCCATTGTTTCTGCTCGCTTGTCACATGGTTGATCTATTGGATAGATCTCACATGCCACCTACCAAGAGCTTGTTTGATGTTGGCTCTAGAAGGTTTTCCATCTTCATTGTGAATATGTTTACATATCACTCGGATGTTCGCAATACCACAAGGATAATGCGTAGGACTCTTAAAATATAATCTCTCTTTCCACATTGTGTGAAACAGAGAGTCTTCATTGATAGTGTCCTAAAGAGATTTATTTGATGATCTCGTGGCTCTAGACTCAATTGTGCACATTTGGTTCCTATGTCCGAGACTAGGGAGAGGGTCTCCTTCTTCAATATCAACAATCTCTAAGAGAAAGTCAATAGATTATGTAGGTTCCCCGTGAGAATGAAACAAGTCCTTTTAAGAGGAACTTGAGTAGCTTGGGAAGTTGTAGTGCAAAGGCCCACCGGGTCCATGACGCCTTGTCTTCAATACCGATGTTACCTTGGTAACCACCAAGAGCATATGAATTGAACCCGGTTTCGCCTCTAAGGTTGAATTATTGGAGGGCTATTTATTTTCACCCTTTTCACATTTAATTCTTTTCATTCTTCAACCCTTCAAGCTTACCGAGACTTCATAACTAGAACCTTGTTGGGTTTATTCCAGCCTAGCTCTATCTCATCCGCACTCTTCCCATTTCTCACTTTTCTCCTTTTTCATCATACCTAAGGACTTCTACACTATCTAGTGGATTGTCCTCGGTAGATCCCTCCGCTCAAGGGATCGTGGGAACGAATACCTAACCTAACCATCCTTATATCACCATACATAAAGTAAATTTGGTCGGTCTATTTGGTATTGTTCATCCGCCATTGGAACCAATTGAAAACCATTTGAAAATCAATCCGTATACTTGTGATATATTATCAAAGCATTTTGTACCGAATTGTTTTTGATATTTTAGAAAAGAGCTCCCTCAACATGTGCATCATGTATTTGAAATCGTTTTGGCACACGGAGGCAAGAGGAAGGATTCACTTCTTTGATTACCATTTTCTAAAAGATATCAACATCACTTTCCGATCAAAATTAGTATTTTCATACTTTGTTAAGGATATTTTTGAAAGGATGTGGTTTTCAAAAGTTGCTCCCCTCAATATGTGCATAGAGATTTGAAAGTGTTTTGCACATATTAGGAAAACCCGCACATTGAAACAAATCAATCACGCTTTCAATCCTTTTTGGTTTGAAATAGATGCTCCCTCAACATGTGCATGGAAAATTTGAAATCGTTTGGCACATGTGGGAGGAGAGCTTGTAGATCACTATAAAACCATTTATCGAATTATCGCTTAAATCCAATTTAAATCACAAATTCTCCCCGATCACAATTTTCAAATCATTTGAGATTTGTGATCTCTCAGATTTAAATTGATTTTGAAAGCTTTTGAGGAGAATTGTGACTTGCTTATGAAAACATTTAACCGATAAGGATCAAATCGAGACTTTAAACTCCAAAGATTAAACATGCTTGAATATCTTTTGAAAACATGACATAAACCTTGGTCTCGAACCAATTGTATGACAAATAACCTTTTGATTTAAATGAAATCATTCTCCCCTCAATCAATGACATAAGTTGTTGATTGAGAGATAGAGATTTTGACAAATGTCAAGTCCAGATGATTTTCAAAAATTGAGATCGAGTTATTTTATTATTAGTTTTCAATAAGATAACAAATATTTGTTTTAGAATCGAGCATGAGATTTGAAAAATAAGATAAAGCATGGCTCGTTTTTCTTTAAAAACGGGTTATAGACTAAATGACTATAAGCCTTGGTTTTTCTTTCTCTCAAAATTTTTTTTTTTTTTTTTTTATTTTTTGTACATTCGAACAACATCTAAAGACCCGTGTCACTCTTTGAATGACAACACAAAGACCGTAGATATTATCGAATCAAGAAAAACATGACAAAATGACAATATTTTTGAAATTTTTCGAGTTTTTCAAATTTTTATGGATTTTGAAAGTTTTATATTTTTCTATTTGCTTTTGTTGGTTTTGTAATTTTGTATTTTGCTTTTGAATAAATATTTACAAGAGATGGATGAAGAAAAACTTTACTCCTCGCCTTCCTCTTGAAGACGCTTGAGTGTTTCCGTTGTAGACTCTTTAGACCAAGTCGTGGAGGATAAACTCAAAACGTTCTCTAGGAAGAGCTTTGGTGAAGATGTCTCGCTAACCGGTATTCATCCTCACAAAATAAAGTTCCACCACACCGCTTCTCCACTTGCTCCCGATGAAATGATGTCGAATGTCAATATGCTTTGCTCTTGAATGTTGAACGTTGTTGCATGAGAGAGCAATGGCACTTTTGTTATCACAATACAGAGGAATTTTGTTGAATTCAAAGCCATAGTCGATAATTGGGATCTCATCCATAGGATTTGAGCACAACAAGATGACATGGCTATGTATTCACCTCTAGAGAGATATAGAAGTACTCATTTGTTTCTTTGAAGACCACTCACAAGCTTATCACCCAAAACCGAGCACCTCCGACGTGCTTCGACGTGTATCTTGACATCCCGCATGATCAAGATCTCGCATAGGTCGTTAGTGACATACCGGTGTCCTTCGGTACCAAAGTCCCATATTGATGGTTCCTTGAGATACCGAAGACCCGCTTAACCGCTTCAAGGTGCTTTTGGTAGGCTTAGCCTCGGTATCTAGCACACATGCATACAACGAATGTAATATCGTTCATCGGCGTGAGGTACATCGTGATCCAATCATACTACGATATTTCGCTTGATCTACCATGATCCCCGAGTGGTCCTCATCCGCTTTAGTACGCCTATCATGGGAGTGTCAACAGTGTCACAAGAATCAAATCCAAATTTCTTTAAAATCTCATTTGCATATTTAGATTGATTTATAAAATGCCTCCGGACTTTGTGAAATTTGTAATCCCAAGAAAATGACATTTGTCCCATCATTGACATTTGAAATTTGGAGCCCATCTCATTAGAAAACGGTCACATTCATTGGGGTCACGAGGCAAAATAATATCATCAACATAAATTTGAACGTGAATTAAATGTTTGCCGACATTCGGTGAACAATGTTGGATCAATCGCTTCCTTTGTCAATCCAAGAGATAGAAGAAACTTTGATAGCGATCATACCATGCCCTTGGAGCTTGCTTCAAACCGTAAAGAGCCTTCTTCAAGCGATAGACATGAGTAGGATGCTCGATTCACAAAACCTTCCGTTGGTCGACGATACGACTTCTTTAAGATCTCCATTAAGAAAAGCCGCCTTTACATCCATCCGATAGACTACCATGTTCTTACTTGCAAGATTAGCCGTGAAGATTCTCGATTGCCTCGATACGCAATCGAGCAAATGATTCTTCAAAGTCAATACCTCCTCTTGACGGTATCCTTTTGCAACCAATCGAGCCTTGTTCTTTAACACATCACCATGCTCATCAAGTTTTACTTTGAAGATCCACTTTAGAGCAATGATCATAGCACGTCAGAGCAGTACTAATTCCCATACATCTAGTCGATCAAACTCATGAATTTCTTCTTGCATGGCATTGAACCAAATTGCCTTCATTCATGGCGCTTTAACGCCTTTTGGTTCGATCTTAGATAGTACGGAGTTGAAGAAGCACCATAAGGCATCGCTTGCAAGTTGTTTACGAGTGGATACCGGACGAGAGGGGTTTCCAATGATGTTGTCCAATGGATGATCATGTGTCCATTTTCTAAGGTGTTCATGTGGTTGTTGTTGAGGAACCAAAGTAGCAGTAGTCGCTTTTCTCCCGATGAAGATGGTTCGATGATGGTTCAGAGCAAATATGTTCTCAAAGGGGCATCTTCGTGAGTAGCAAAGGGATTATCTCCATCATAGGTGCGTAAACAATTCCATGATGTACACTGATGATTGAGGATTTGTTGATGAGACAGAGTGATCAGCAGCAGCGCTTCTTGACTTAATGACATAGAAACCGAAGGGTTAACTTCATTGACAGGATAGGAGCAACCTCTGTGATGGATTTGATGATCATTAGCAATTGGCTCATAGTGTTCATCAAACATTGGATCAAACAATTTCTTCAAATCATCTTCTGAAGGAGGTACATAAGGAGTTGCTGGTGAGAGATTTTGTACAAGAGAAGAACTAATGGGACTACTTAATGAAGGTTGAGATGCGGGTCCAGAACTTGATTGTCCAGGAGCCATTTGCCCGGACAGCTCATCGAACGTGACGTGAATAGTTTCCATGATATCTCGAGTTCTTTTGTTGTAGATTCGGTAACCCTTCTTGTTTGATGCATAACCAACAAAAACTCCAATGTCCGCTTTAGCTCTTAATTTACCTAAATCTTGACCGTCATTTGTTGGATAGCACAAAGCACCAAACACACGAAGGTAGGAGAGATCAGGTTTTCGTTTATGGACAAGTTCGTATGGAGTTTTTCCATGAGAGGTGTGTATAAGGAACGATTTTGGGTGTAGCAAGCAAGGGCAATGGCTTCACCCAAAGAAACATTGGAACCTTTGAATAAATTAGCATTGTTCTTGCGGCTTCCACAAGAGTTCGATTTCGCCTTTCAACTACACCGCTCGCTGAGGAGTTCGTGGAACACTTTTTGATGACCGATTCCAACACTTTCATAAAATTGACTTAAGTCTTTGTTAACGAACTCGTGCCATTGTCTGCTCGAACAATTCTAACAAGATTGTTAAGTCGAACTCAAGTCGCTTGATAAGTTTGATGATGACATCCGAGTTTCATCCTTTGTCCTCAAAAACTTTACCCAAGTAAATCGAGAGTAGTCATCAACAACGACTAAAATATATTTCTTCCCATTTATCGCTTGCACTCTCATTGGTCCGCACAAATCCATATGAAGGGTATGAAGAACTTCCATTATCGAGTTTGTGGGTTTGGGTTTGTGGGCATATTTCTTGCTTTTTCCCAATTGGCATGTCGAACAAAGATGATCTTTTCATACTTTAACTGGGTAAGCCTCTTACAAGATCCTTTCTCGAAAGATTATTAATGGTGCCAAGTTCAAGTGATTGAGACGACGATGCCATAACCATGATTTTGTTTTCAAGCCTTTGACAACAAGCGATTGGAGAAGACTTCATCATGTCTTCGATAGAGATGGTGTATAGATTTGAACCACGAGTTCCTCTTAACAGCTCCACACCATCAAGTTCTCTAACGAAACAAGTATGTTTTCTAAAAGCCACTTCTAGATCGGAATCACGTAATTGACCAACAGAAAACAAGTTATGACCAAGACCTTCAACATAATATACCCCGAGATTACACTATCGCCAACAACATAGTCTCCATAACCCATAATTGCACCAAAATGGTCGCTCCCGAATCTAACAATCCCGATGAATTTACTCACGGTTCATGAGCCATGAGCGATCTCCAAATATATGCTTGGAACAACTGAGTCCGTGTACCACGTAACGATTTGAACGATCCGCAGCTGAACACGCACAAGAATGGATAATCGGATAATTGGGATCCCCATGCAAGAATGGGTTCCATTTGGTTAGTAATGTGATTGGAACACCCACATCGGAAGTAGAAACAATGGAATCATCGTGAATAGATGCAAGAGTGTAGTGTCCGTATTTGACCTATTCAAAGTATGTTCACTTCTTAAAGGAATAGTTCTACCAAGAGGCATCCATTTTCTAATGGGCATTGACTTAGCAAATTTAGGGCACAACTCATTAAGATTAAACTTACGCCAAGAGGTATCCATTGATAACCTATATTACTAAATTTTCTTCCTGTGGGTTTCCAATGTTTTCTAACTTTCTTTCGCCTTTGCCTTTTAGCCTTCTTAGCTTGATTTTTGACATTAACAATTTTAATCGGGCATTTAACAAAGATTAATCAAATCATTCACACCACATTCATGATTAGTAATGTAAATCAAGCAATCATCATTACATGGTTTGCGATAGTAGCGTAATTTAATTAATTACAAGACGCTTATAGCTAATACTAGAATCAACACGATTCGCTTTATTCAACTCAAACTTAGTGTTCCTAGGGTGGTCTTCTACTCTCTTCCAATGCACATTCTTAGCTTGAGGTCCTATCTTGCTTTGTATTGCCTCGGAGGCTTTGACCCGCTTGCTTTTATGTCACCGACACTCCCTGTAGAGGGAATTATGGGAACATTAGTTGGTTGAGCTACCTTTTGCATTCCTGAACTAGAAGTGCAGGGATCTGAACTACTTGAAGGCACTTTAGAGTTCACTTTCTTAATACTGGGCATAGAATGGGTTGCATACTTGGCACTAGGCATAGAACAAGGCATCACAGCTTTATCTTTCGCACCTAAGGATTTAGGACATGTTGCTTTTAAACATTCTAACAGCTCCTGAGATCGTTTGGCCTGAATGCAAGCAAACCTAATTTCTCTATCAAGTGGCTTATTTATGAAATCCTCTTCTACAATCTCACGGAGACATTCTAGACTATCCTTAAGGTGAGCGAAATAGTTATGAAACACAAGTTCGTTATTTCTAAGATGAGGAGGAATGTATTTAATAAATACAAGATATTTGAGTCCAGATGACTTTGATGCAACATTCTCATTAAAGACAAGTGGCATTTTCCTTTTACCCGACTCTTCGATTCTCAATTTCCTTTTGTAAAGACGTTATTTTTTCGTTGTTCTTGTCACGAGTGACTTTCATTGAATCATATAACTCTTTAAAGTGTCGTTTAACTTTTCATTTTCTTCTAGAAAACTCTCATTTTCCTTTTGTAAAACATTAACCAAGTTTTGAAGATGAAAAGTTTGAGAACACCGAGAATCTAAAGGAGGAGGCATTTGGGAGCCACCACATTGTTCTTTTCACCCTTTAATTGTGAAATTTGGGCTTTCAACTTTCTCGATCGTGTTACAATGAGCTTGAATCTGCTCACACGCTTTGTTTATTTCAAAAGTGCATCAAACTCGAACATTTGAGGATGTCTTGATGTTTGAGGTTTTGACATTTTCTTTGAGATGTTGATATTTTAGTTGCAAATCAAAATGTTCAACTTCTAGCTTAGAAAAATGTTTTACTAAATTATCGTGATCATCCCGATCAATTTTCTCATTTAGTTCGAGTTTTTGTTTTCAAGCTCAATGACACGATCATGGGAAACTTTCAAGGCAACAGCTTAATTCATGAAATTGAGAAGCGTAATAGAATGCTTAGTAACAAGATAAAACACATCTTGAGCCACACAACTTAATACTAAGTTCTCATTTAAGATATGCAAATTCTTCCTTTCAATTTCATTATATTTGAGTTCCGCTCATAATCATTTACCTCAACTATCATTGCATCAAATTCCTTTTCCATTTCTTTGATATCCGAGTTAATCCCTTTTGAAGACTCTCAAATTGACCTTTTAATTGTTTAAAGAAAGGCATGACCTCGCTTAAATAACATTCTTTAGTTTGCTCAAACCCCTTTCCCTTCGCTATCCCCCCCATAGGTGTGATTCTTTTCTTACATGTCTTCTCAAAATCAACAAATAGTTGATAAACAACATACAGTGATTAAGGTCTTGCTATTAGTGGAAATAGTTCTAGGAACTAAATGCATTGGTGTATTCGGAGGATACACAGAGTCGCAGCACTTTCCTAAGGGAGTGTTTGTTTCAACAAGTTCACTTGCTTTTGCTTATCCATATCTTTCTTCCAAAAATTTGTTCGGGGTTAATTGAGTTTGAGGCTTAAACCTGCTCGTGGAGATCCAATTTTCTTTTGTGTAATCATGGGGTTTGATCGTTATGTTTTTCTTTTACACTCGTGGATCTTTAAGCTTCTTATCCATTTTCTCCTAGAGGCATCTTCTAATTTTCTATCCTCTTCCGTGCTTCCAACACATGATGGTGTTTGCCTAGGCTTAAGGATCTCATTACCATCATATATTACCTTATGAGCAAGCTCTAGCTCTTTTACCAACCTCGGATTTGGTTCCTCAACAAGGGAATACTATGCTTATCGCTTAAGACTCTATGCTTAGTGATCATGTGAGCAATCAATGGTATTCCCTTGTACGTACAACTTATTTTCAAGCTTGTTTTTCAAAGTTTTTAGATTAGAAAAGTCATTCAAAAGTTTTGATTCCTTAGCATTAAATTCTTGTTTAAGCACTTTAACATTATCTTGAAGCTCTTGCTTTTGCTTAACAGCTTTAGAAAGCTTTTCTTGTAAGGAGTTTAACTCTTGTTTTAACACTTCTTCTCTAAAATTACTTTTTCTAATAATTGTACGCATTTGGTCATCCATTTCCTGCTCACGGGTAGTTAACTCAAACTTAGCACGTTGTTCATAAATAGCAACTTGTTCTTTATAGGCATTCGCCTCGTAGATAACAGAATCATCGTGGCACATGCAAGTATTCATCAAAACATAGTCATCATTGATCGCAGAAGATACATCACTTGGTACAATCTCACTTTCACTTTGTGTCACATATTGATCATATGGGACAATATTACTATTACCCTCATTATCAATATCCGATTCATAAGTTTCAAGAGATTGTACTTCATTATGTATCTTTTGCTCATCCACCTCATCGTATAGTTTTAATACCTCCGAGATGATTGATTCTTTGGATGGACCACTGTTGTGGTGATGAGACCTTTGAGAGACCATAGGTGAGATGCTAGCCATGAAGATTGTCTCGGCAAGAGGTTCATCATCGACATCGAGTCAAATGCATCACACCGCAACTTGAAAGGCATTTTGATGATTGTGACCTATTTCCTAATTGGTCGCTCATCCACATCAAGATCATATGTCTTAGCATTCCTTCTCGCAAGAAACAACAACTCCTCTTCATCCAAAGTCGCCCATTATCCCGAGCTTGCACAAGCAACATCTTGTCTCAAGTATTCTCGCATTCGTGGACGTTTTGGAGATGTGCGCCTCGCAATATGTCCTCACCACCACAGCTTGTAGCATTTGATTGGCTTTGCTTGCCCTTGATTGGCATTTCTTCCACGATTCGATTAGCCACATATCCTCCACCTACTCCAAGATACCATAACCTGCTCCAATCATCCCTTGTTCATACCGCCTTCCTTGCACATTCTAACCACTACCTTACCATCTCGACAATAGCTTGATTGTGTGGATTGGATGTCGCTCGAGGTTATTGTTGGTGTGTGGAGTGGAATTCATATTTTGACTAACCATGAGAGACAGCTTGATTGATGAAGTTTTCCATGAGTGTGTTTGAGTCCGGAGGCTTATATGTCGGATCGTGAATGAGCTTGTAATTACCATTACCCGTGGGTATGACTTGAGAAGCTTTGGTGGTAATTCCAACATTGGTGTAAAAGGTCATTGAATCATTTGACTAACTTGTTTCTCCCTGCTTAGATTTGAACTGCTCAAGAATCATTCGCTCAAACATAGCATGTCTCTCATTCTCAAGAAGGAAGGCATACAGCTGCTCATAGTTGGTGTTCTTTAATCCTTTGGTTAGCTTCACAGAGGTGACAAATTTGTGCCATTCGGGATTCATGTTGTTCACAAACTTTGAGTTCAAATTGAATATTTGGCATGGTCATTTTGATATTCCTCATGTCATTCACAAGCTTGTGGAATCTCACGTAATATTCATAGACACTTTCTTCCGGTTTCATCTTAAAGTGCTCAAATTCATCATACAGCCAGTGATTCTCTGCCTTCCTTAGTTAATTCGTAACCCGAGAGAAGCATCTTGACATTATCCCAAACAACCTTGGCTTCAGTGTTGTGATTGATAAGCTTGTAGATATCTTTTGGAAGACCTCAAGTATAATGTTTGAAGCCCCGATATCAAGATCGATCTTTTTCTCCTTATCACCGAGCTCATCATACGCCTTTGGTCCGTCCAAACCTAAGATCACCGTACCATCCGCAGCAGCTTCAAGTACATCTCTGGTAGTCTCAATTTGATAAGGTCCTTCATCAATTGACTTGAGAATGTTGACCCCATTTTCCTTTCCCAAACAATACAACCTAATTCGTTGAGCCCATGAGTCATAGTCGCTTGCAAGCATGGGTGGACGAGTATCCGATCCACCGCTTGAACGCCCTCACCATGTAAGAGATGATTGTAGGCACGTTGGTAGACATGTTTACGATTTCACGGATTTTATAACTCTATGATTAAACCGGAAATAGATTCTTTCACGGATTTTACTAAATCAAGAGAAACCGTATTAGAAACAATAATCAACCAAGTCGCTATAACCCTTGAAGACAAGTCGCTAAATCACCAAGTTGCTAAGTAACAACTCGCTAAAAGGCTCAAGTCGCTATGAACCAAGTCGCTAAACACAAGTCGCTATGAACCAAGTCGCTAAACACAAGTCGCTAAAGCAAGTCGCTAAATCGCTAAAGCAACAAATCGACAAGTCGCTAAAGAGCAACTCGCTAAGTGGGCAAGTCGCTAAGAACAACTCGCTAAGAGGCCAAGTCGGTAAAGAGCAACTCGCTAGTCACAACACAGTCAAGTCGCTGAAAATAATAAAGACAAGTCGCTACGTTGAACAAGTCGCTAGTCGGAGTGGTACCTCCACTACTTTGTACTATTTGTCGCCTTGTCTCAATAAACAAGTCGCTAGAGCTCAAGTCGCTACCACTTCAACTACAAGTCGCTGCAAACTAACGAAGCAAGTCGCTACGAAGAAAACTTATCCGAGAGTCAAGTCGCTAGCAAGAAAAACTTAAACACAACCCTTTTCAATCCAAAACAAGCCCAACCACAGTGATTCAAGCTTTCCAAATCAAAACCCAAGCACTTACAATGATTCTAAACACAAAAGTACAATCAAAATTCAAACTTTAACACAAGAAATGATCCAATGATGCAAAACCACTAAACTTTTTCAAACCCAAAACCATATAAAACCACTAGAAATCCAAGGACATGTAAGAGAGATGATCAAACCATGGCTCTTGATACCATTTGTAACATATTGGATTTCACAAACACATCAAACCATGATCAAATGTAGGCGTATACTATAAGGTTTTAGAGAGAGAAAGAGTTAGAGGTTTGGGAACTTAGTGAGAGAAAGTAAAAGTATTATTATGAGCTCCAACCCTCTACCTTGGGAGGTAGAGGGTATTTATAGTTTCTTACATAAACGCCACCTACGGGCTGTGGATCAGGCATACAGTGGGTAAAGACCCGTCCGTCCTCCACGGTGTTACTTAACTAAATACTATCTAACATTAAATAACTACGACTACGAGCTTAACGATTACATATACTTGAGGTGACCGACACTTTAATAACTGGATTTACTAAATCCTAACAAAAGACAATTATTTATCATTTATTTGAAGGTGAAGTGGAATTACTTGGATACGTGTTTTATCATATCTTAAAAGGATTCTAACTACTTTTAAGGTAACTTGTTCGTGCTTCAATGATTGTGACGAAGAATTGACATAACACTTAAAGGAGTGACGTTATTGTGCTCAGTGATTATCGTCAAGAGATTGAGGTCTCCCTATACATTGGTTGGTATACGTTCAGAGTCATGTGGATAAACAAGACATAAGATACAAGTTTGGGTTATTTTACTTCTTCATCAAATTCGTTATATTTGGTTTTCTTCATAAGTGATCATTACAAGGAGCTTACAGATTTGAAGAATCATTTTCATGCACCACTCAAGGGGAAGTTTCTACTGCTTTGATAACAAAAAGGGAAAGAGATGTTGGAGTAGCGTAGCATAGATTAAGGGGAAGACAAAGAAAGACAAAAATGTTTCATTCATGGTGAGATTTAACTATCTCAACTTCTGCTACTTCGTCTAGGGAAGTTCGTACAAGAACCGTATTTGTTTTGTCATCATCAAATAGGGGAAGATTGTTGGGTCTATTGATTTAATGATACAAAACAATAAAGAATGAAACATCAAGGACTTAAAGTGACAAGAAAGAAATCTACAAAAAGATGGAAGGACTTGCTTGCAAAAGAAGTTTTATTTATTAGTCCTTCGTAGAGATTTGTAAACCATAATCCTATAGTATATAAAGAGGACATGGGATGTAGGTTTTATACAAGTAACTCTTCCATAATGTAGTGGACTAAAGGTGTGTGTGTGTGTCCTAAGCGTATTGTCTTGTAAACGCCTAGGTAAGTTAGTGTAGTTAACCCCTAAGATCTGAGGTGTCTTAGATCCCTGTTATAGACGTATTAATATATTGGGGGAGATGTTGAAAGAAACCTTGTGTCAATAACATAGTTGTTTTTTTAATTCCGCTGTGCATGTTATTTATCTATGTTATTGTTAAACCCTAAGGCTCAAAACGATCTCAAGGAGTCCTATTAAACTCCACAATAATCAATCTTGAGCTTCTTCAGCAGATTTGGTTTAATTTTAGCATCCCCGAATTGTATTGCATACCAATCATCGAAGGATAAATCTCCAAACTTAATGTCATGCCTTTCAAACTCATGCGGGCATGTCCACTCCTCATCTTTCAGATTATCACCCCCGTTGCAATATTCGCGGAAAGGATTGCATGTAGGCCATGCTCGTGTGGACTAGTCATAAGTGATAATTATTGGGGTGGTGCAATAATGCCTAATAGGTGGTTCCTCCTCTTCTTCAAATGAGAACTTTTCCAATCTTTCTTCATCAGTGTATGCAGGCTACATGAATTTGTTATCCTTGACCCTATCTTTATCAGTTCCTCCATCGTAAGTTTCGTTCTGAGGGTCGCACGATGCCCAAAGATCATACCATTCACCCTTAGCTACGGGTATTTTCTTGCACCAGTGATACTTTCTTTTAGATGGGGACAAAGGACATAAATTAATGTCATCGGACCATTCGTTAATAACATGTGTCCCTGATTCGTCTATCTTGAGAAATCTATCAGCCCACGTATCCCAGTTACGCCGTAACTGTGTCATTATCGTCGGTATCCTTCATAATGCCCTGATCACTGTCAAAGACATAGTTACGCTGTAACTCATAAGAAGTGTTACGGCGTAACTGTACACTGTCGTTGGAATTTTCACTCGAATCCGAATTTTCGATGGGAGAATTGGCTTGTAACTTTGAATCTTCATCAGAAAAGATGACCATGCATTCCATCATGGTTTTTGTCCCTTCCTGCTTAGTGTTATTCTTCCTTACCTTCTCACTAAGCTTTTCCACCCTTGTTTCAAGGTTTTTTAGGGTTGCTTCATGATTGGAGAAACTTCTATCAGTGTTTTCCTGGAATTCTTTTAGCCATTCATCTTGTTCCTTTTGTCTTTGGGCTGAAGTTTCCAGAAATTTGTTAATGGTCTCTTCAATTAACATGCAGGTCCTCCACGATAGCCATTACTATTCCGATTATCTCCGTAACACGGTCGGTTTTCTCCATACTTAGCTTCTTCGATTGTGTTATCATCGTTAATGTGAGGACAATTTTTTGTAAGATGTCCTCCCCAAAGCTTTCACAACCTACTTGGATGGCATGAACAGTTTCTCTGATTTTTAGCATATCTCGACTAAGATTTTCAATTTTGTCAGTGATGGCGGCAATTCCATCAAGATTTCCGCCTAGGTTTCTTTTGCTTCCTCCATCGTGCCATTTCTGGGAATGGTCAGCCATTTTTTAGATGGCTTCAATTGCGAGAGTAGGAGTCATATTCGGAATTGGTCCTTGGTAGTCCAACATATGTCTCGTAGTCACATTGATTCCTTTGTAGAAGATGTTGACCTTTTGCTAGTTTTTTAGATCATGTGTAGAACACTTTTAGAGGAGATCATTGTATCTATCCCAGGCTTGATACAACGTTTCATCGTCTTCTTGCTTGAAATTATTGATCTCCAAGAGCTGGTTAGATATCTTCAACGGAGGACATTATCTCCGAATGAAGTGCATATTTAGTAGAGCCCATGTATCAACTGTCCCGGCGGGCAATCTTTCGATCCATCTTCTTGCAGCCCCAGTAAGAGTCATGGGGAATACACGTAACATAACAGCGTCATGAGACACACCTAGAATGTTGAAAAGGCTTGCGATGTACAAGACATTTTCAACGTGCTCATATGCATCTTTGTCCCTGTTTCCTGAAAAAGGGTTAGCACGAAGCTCCCTCATGAATTGGTCTTTAATCTCGAAACGGACATTAGCTCCAATTGCCGGTCTTACGAGCCCTGGCCCTTGTTCTTCTCTTGTCAACACTAAATATTCCTCAAGAGTGAGGTCATTAATGTTAACAACTTCCATGATTCTTGAAACTTGAAAAGAGATCGTGAGAAATTAAGAAAATTATTAAAACAAAAATGAAAAACTTAAAAGAAATCCAATTATAACTCCCCGACAGCGGCGCCAAAAACTTGATGCATGTTTTACTGACCAGGTTTTAATATTTATAAGTCTCATTATACCTATGGTCTACCCTAATGCACTAACGGGCAGTGTACCCGGTCGTATGTAGTGTAGTATTCGGTAAAACCGAGGTCGTCCCAAGAGCTATGTGTGCAGATTTAAACTAAGTCTAGGTGTCACATATTTTAATATGATTTAAGGTGGAAATGATTAATTACTACTAAGACAATGAAAGCAAATAAAGGCGAGGGTTGCGATCAATAGAGAAGAGGGGTGCTAACCTAGTTACTTATCCTAATTAGTAGTGTTTACGTCTAATTACTTCCAATTACTTCAGGTGGGGTCAAAGTCGCTAGGACAACATTTGGTCAGTTCGTCCTAACCTATCAGCAAAGGGTCCCACTTGAGAAATCAGGTGACCAGTCATAAGTCCAGTTGTTCTTAGTCCCTAAGCCAAGTCATTAAGTACCGCTACATGCTAGATTCATAACAATGAGTGCCGGCGCTAGCAACTTAAAGATCATCCCCGACTTCTTAAGTTCATCCAAACGGTAGGTGATCGGTTGGTCAAATCGCACAAGAAGAAAGGGTCGTCGGTTGGTCATATCTTACCCTTCCCACTCGGTCTACCTACTTAGGGTCATTTGATCATATCTCCTAAGTAACTAGCCACTACCGCCATTCAAAACTACCAAACAAGGGTAGCTACCAACAAACTATGCACGATACACTTAGAAATAATTATACGGAAGCAATGTAAACGCAAACAAAACAATTAAGGAATCATAACTAGGCCAGCACCAGAGGTGCTTAGCCGCTCATATTAACTAAAACAATCGATTCAATGTTTAACATTACGAAATACATGAATTGAAAGTAAAGAAAAGATAAAATGCTAATGCTTATCGTAGGGGAATGATTTCTCCCTTGGAGATAGCTCTGTATGCTCCTCTAGATCTGCCTTAGACTTCTACTCATGTTCACTTGGTGTTGTGTGTGTAATGGGATGCTTTGAAATGCTAAAATTCGTGGGGTATTTATAGGCCAAATCTGCTTACGGCGTAACTAATGATAAGAGTTACGCCGTAACATCCAATTCTTCGTATTTTGCACTAAAAATGCTAGTTACGGCGTAACTCTGGAAGGAGTTACGCCGTATCTTCAATAAATCTTGGTTACGCGGTAATTGATATAATAGTTACGGCGTAGCTTGTAGCGGCGCGGAACCTCATTTGACCTAGTTGGTTACGTCGTAATATTTGGGAGAGTTACACCGTAAGCTTCTGTTGAGTTGGTTTTCTAGCCACGCTTCAGTTATGGCGTAATGTGAGAGAGGAGTTACGCCATAACTTCTTCAAAATGAGCATACTATGATATATCTTCAATAAACTCTCCAAATCCGCGTCTCTTTAGCTCCAATGCTCGTAATTTACCTGAAAGTGATATATAGAGGAAAACAAGCATAAATCCATATAAATGATATAAAATACGAGCATTATCGGGGGAAATTGACACTTAATATTCAGGACTATTTAATGTTATCACATTCCCTCTCTAGAAGAGTTAAATAACCTTATCTGTAATTCACCATGTGTAAGCCGCCCTAACAAAATTCACATGTTTAAACGTCACTACTTTATAAAACCCATGGCGGTTATTTTACAAGAAAATGTCTTGAGTCTAGTAGGAGATCTTAAGTATCTACCGGCATGTTTTCCTCACATGATTTATTGAATTCTAACTCTATAACCATACAATCTTGCTTACTTCTTCGCTAAGAGAATCGTACATCTCAGTGGTGCTAAAAACAAATTAATACCTTATGGGATGTTCCTAACTCGTCTCTATAATCACTTCATGAACATCCATCCGCACCTTTAACGTCCCGAGTACTTACTTTTCAATAGAGTCATGGAACCTTTAAATGAGTCACATATATCATCTTTTCTCAAACCTGAATCATTACCCTTTGATGATCAAATGAACGACAACAATGAGTAATTCTCAAATGTGAAGCATATGGGTGGGTTGAGGTCAATGGCAAAGGGCTTCAAAAACTTGCTTAAATGGAAGAGGAAGAAATGACGAGATGTTCCTTATGCTTAGTGTTATTTGTGGTAGTAGAATTGTAAGTATGCTTTGACTTTTGTGTTCTTAATTATGCTAGACATTTTCAATTGCTTGATTAAATGTTTATCTTCCTTAATTATGTATTTGCAAGTTTAAGCTATCTCTTTGATTAATTGGTTGTATTGTGAGGATCTGCAAAAATCTACAGATTGCATATATATGGTTTTTATACATGTTGCAAAAACATAAGACTGGAAAAAATCTGGAACCCCACTGGTGGCGGTCCCATAAAGGAGGGGATGGCCCCCAATATATAAAGGACCGTCCCCAGGTGTAGGCAACAGATTTTGTTACTGTTCTTTTTTTCTGTAGAATTTGATTACTTTATAAATTTCAACACCACTTCTCTAATTAGATAAACATATTTTAAAACTATAACCCTTTAATTGCATGCTTTGCTTAATTTGGACGTGTTCTTGATTATTTAATGGCCATCTTCTTTACTTCTCTTTACCACCATCATCTTCTTCACCTCTACTTCTTACTTCTTCTCCATGGCCTCCTCTTCAACCTCCACACTTCCACAAACAAAAAGCTTAAACTCACCATCATACCTCCCAAAGCTATCTTCATTGACTTTAAAAGAGAAGACAACACCCGCTAACCAAAAACTAATCCTTCTTCATCTCAAGCACCAAGTGCACCTATGAAAACCCCATCAACAAGAGGAACTTCCTCTTCTTCTTCAAGATCAAAATCATCCCCTTTCTCACCACACATGAGCAATTTATCACCTCTACTAAGTCTTGCCAACCCATCACCACTACAAACCTCATTGTCTCTTTCTCTTATTAGTCCATTGGACTACACTACATCCACTCCACCACCATCACCCATCATGGGCTACCCCATCTACTTTGTTGCTCACCATGGCATGAATCGTTTTTGTTGCTTCCACAACCACAATTTTATTCATTCTCTTAGAGTGGAGCTCCACTATATGTTTGCTCATCTTGAATATCTCATTTCTCAACCTCCTATGCCATCAAATCCACCAACCATCATCATTCCACCACCTTCTTCTCCAACTAACTAAACATCTCTATATGTTTAGTTAAAAATAATCAAACCTTCTCTTTTGGGCCAATCATGCACTAGTAACTAACTAGCATTAGTCTTTATTTAGTGATGTAGGAATCTCATGTATCCCTCTTTTACTTATGTATGCTTTCCTTAACTATGAATGAATGTATTTCAATTATGTTTGAGATCTTTGTGGAATTTGAAGTGGTAGTTTCTTTTTAAGTCTTGTGACACTTCTTGTTGCATTTATAATTATATTACCAAATAACTTTAAAAATGACAGAATTAGAAAACTTTATGTTAATACAAATAAACCATAAAAACGTTCATTTATATTTTACGATATTCTAATGTTTTATCGATAACAATTGTAAAATCATTTTAACGAAATAAATAAAACACGTAAAAGCTTTGAGCCAATAGTTTACTAACACACTTTTACTAAACATATTAAAACCATCAAAACATGTTTAGTAAATAAGTTATATAAAACCAAATACATTTTTATAATACACTTACAAGTAATGTGTTTACTTACATCTTATAAAAATATATATGTACTTTGTATATGTTGTAATGGGTAAAAAGCAAAGTGTAAGATATAACTTTTCACATACACATCAAACCATAACACAAAGTAGCATATAGATGGAATTCTAGAGAGAAAGTTAGAGGTTTAGGGAACTTAAGAGAAAGTGAAAGATATTATTATGAGCTCCAACTCTACCTTGGAAGGTAGAGTATTTATAGTCTTACATAACTCGCCACACTTTGGGTGTGGATCGTGCATACAGCTGGTGGTAACGGTGTTACTTAACTAAATTACTACTTAACTTAAAGAACTACGACTAAGCTTTCTAACGATTACATATACTTGAGGTGACCGACACTTTAATACCGAATTTCTAATTCCAATCTCCCCATGAGGTCACCTCAATCATGTACCAAAATTACATTGAATACAACTAGATAATACATTAACTATTGATCTTGCATTCTTGATGTAGTCCTTTGCTCCTAAGCTCGTAGTCATTGATTCTTCACATTGCATGTTTGGTTATTCTTGGAGATCATCACTATTAACAATCTCGATACATCCTTTGTGGTGTTGGTATTTTGTGATGTTGTGACTTTGGGACCGACATGCTCACATTCGGATCATGAAATCTTCTCATCGAGTAGCGGAAGCTTTAGTTGATTCATGATATTGGCGCAGCAGCGAAAGCATGGAGTGAAAATATCGAGTCATTGATGCACTAATCATGATTTCTTTTGAGATGAATGTGTTAAGTGAGCATGCGGCTATGGATTGACCGCTTCATTCGATCATTACAAACGTCGGGCGTACACATACAACGATTAGCAACAAATCGCACGAAAGTGTCTTTGATCACTTCGTTGAATTGAGGCACACGGCCCACTTTCCCGTTGATCAAGACATGTCTTACTGTGATCGTGTATAATTCGAAGAATTTCCTTGATGTGGTTTCGTACTGCTCTAGCTGTTCTCAAACCGAACATCTCAAAGAAGACAACACGGAGTGAGTGAACCAAAATTTTAAGTCCACCGATTGATGAAAGAGATTTGAAAACAATCGTGTATTGCTCAATAGAAATTGTTTTGCAATACAACGAAGGTTTTATAGAAAATCAATTATCAATCATAAAAGTACCTTTGGTTTGAAAAATGAGTACACGATCGATGTGCTAAAGAAAAGAGTTTTAAGCACAAAGACCGGTTTTCAAAGGTATCCGTCAATCCATAACTCAACCGAGATTGATTCAAGAGATTGAATCGCCCCATTGTTTACATTCGGTTGTCACATGGTTGATCTATATAATAGATCTCACATGCCACCTACCAGAGCTTGTTTGATGTTGGCTCGAAGGCTTTCCATCTTCATTGTGAATATGTAAACACATCACTCGGATGTTCTAGCAATACCACAAGGATAATGCGTGGGACTCAAGATATAATCTCTCTTCCACATTGTGTGAAATGTAGAGTCTTCATTGAAAGTGTCCTAATGAGATTTATTAATGATCTCGTGGCTCTAGACTCAATTTGTGCATATTTGGATCCCGTGTTGGAGACTAGGGAGAGGTCTCCTTCTTCAATATCAACAATCTCAAGAGAAAGTCGATAGATAATGTCGGTTCTCGTGAGAATGAAACAAGTCCTTTTAAGAGGAACTTGAGTGGTTTGAAAGTTGAAGTGCGGTCGTCCTTTGGGTCCATGACGTCTTGTCTTCAATACCGATGTTACCATCGGAGCATATGAATTGAACCCATTCTTCGCCCTAAGGTTGAGTAAATGGAGGGCTATTTGTTTTCACCCTTTCTCATTCAATTCTTTTAATTCTTCAACCCTTCAAGCTTACCGAGACTTCATAGCTAGAACCTTGTTGGGTTTATTCCATACTAGCTCGGTCTTAGTCCGCACTCTTCCCATATCTCACTTTTCTCCTTTTATCATCATACCTAAGGACTTCTACACTAACTAGTGGATTGTCCTCGGTAGATCCCTCCGGTTACGGCGGATCATGGGAACCAATACCTAAACTTATCATCCTTATATCACCGTATATAAAGTAAAGTTGGTCGATCAATTTGGTATTGTTCATCCGCCATTGGAACCAATTGAAAACCATTTGAAACTCAATTCGGATACTTGTGATATATTATTAAAGCATTTTGTACCGAATTGTTTTTGATATTTTAGAACGAGAACTCCCCTCAACATGTGCATCAAGTATTTGAAAATGTTTTGCACACGGAGGCAAGAGAAAGAATTAACTTCTTTTGATTACCATTTTCTAAAGATATCAACATCACTTCCTCAACGGATCAAGTGGGTATAGCATATCCGGAAGGATGAGGTTTCCATAAATTCGCCCCCTCAATATGTGCCTCGGGGTTTGAAAAGAGTTTTGCACATACTAGAAGGAACTCGCACATTGGGATGAAAGATCACGTTTCAAATCAAAGGTTTAAGATAGGTGCTCCCCCTCAACATGTGCATGGAAAATTTGAAATCGTTTGTCACATGTGGGAAGGACAGCATGTACACTCTTATGAAACCATTTACCGAATTATCAGTTTAAATCCAATTTAAATCACACATTCTCCCCCGATCACAATTATCAAATCATTTGAGATTTGTGATCTCTTATTGATTTAAATTGATTTTGAAAGCATTTAAGGAGAATTGTGACTTGATTGTGAAAGCGTTTGAACTGATAAGGATCGGATTTTAAGACTTTAAACTCCATTTATAAAACATGCATGTATATCTTTTGAAAACAATTTTTAATGCCAAATAACTTTTTAATTTAATTGAAATCATTCTCCCTCAATCAATGACATAGGTTGTTGATTGAGAGATAAGAATTTGACAAATAAGTCCGATGATTATCAAAAATAGAGATCGAGTTATTTTTCAAAGCATTTGGTTTCGGCGGATAAATGTTTATAGAATCGAGCATGGAATTTTGAAAACATGATAAAACATGGCTCGTTCTTTTTTAAAACCGAGTTCTTGCACGAAATGACAATAAACCATTTTTCTTTTTTTTTTTTTTTTTTTTTTTTTTTTTTTAAGAATTCGAACAACATCTAAAGTCCCGTGTCATTCTTTGAATGACAGCACAAAGACCGTAGATATAATCGAATCGAGAAAACCATGACAAATTGACAATATTTTTTGAAGATTTTTCGAGTTTTTCAGATTTTTATGGATTTTGAAAGTTTTATAATTTTGTATTTTGTTTTTCAAATAAATATTTACAAGAGATAGATGAAGATAGACCTTTACTCCTCGTCTTCCTCCTGAAGGCGTTTGAGGTTTTCGTTGAAGGCTTTTCAAACCAAGGCGTGGAAGAATAAACTCAAAACGTTCTCTTGGAAGAGCTTTGGTGAAGATGTTCGCTAACCGATATTCGAGACCTCACAAAATATAGTTCCACCACACCTTTTTCCACTTGTTCCTCGATGAAATGATGTCGAATGTCGATATGCTTTGCTCTTGAGTGTTGAGCGTTGTTGCATGAGAGAGCAATAGCGCTTTATTATCACGATGACAGAGGGATTTTGTTGAATTCAAAGCCATAGTCGGATAATTGAGATCTCATCCATAAGATTTGAGCACAACAAGATGACATGGCTATGTATTCAACCTCTAGAGAAATAGAAGTACTCATTTGCTTCTTTGAAGACCACTCACAAGCTTATCACCCAAAAACCCGAGCACCTCGGACGTGCTCGACGTGTATCTTGACAACTCGCATGATCGGCATCGCATAGGCCGTTAGTGACATACCGTGTCCTTCGGTACCATAGTCCCATATTGATGGTTCCTTGAGATACCGAAGACCGCTTAAGCGCTTCAAGGTGCTTTTTAGTAGGCTTAGCACGGTATCTAGCACACATGCACACGGAGAACAAGATGTCCGGTCTACTAGCGATGAGATACATCGAGGATCCAATCATACTCCGATATTTCGTTTGGTCAATCATGATCCACGAGAGGTCCTCATCTAGTTTGGTTCGGTCAATCATGGGGGTGTCAGCGGTCACATGAATCAAATCAAATTTCTTTAAAATCTCATTGCATATTTAGATTGATTTATGAAAATGCCTCCGGACTTTGTGAAATTTGTAATCCCAAGAAAATGACATTTGTCCCATCATTGACATTTGAAACTTTGAACTCATTTCATTAGAAAACGATCACATTCCATTGGGTCGGTCGAGGCAAAATAATATCGTCAACATAAATTTGAACATGAGTTAAATGTTTGCACGACTTCACGGTGAACAATGTAGGATCAATCGCTCCTTTCTTTGAATCCGGTTGATAGAAGAAAGTTTGTGATGTATCATACCATGCCCTTGGAGCTTGCTTTAAACCGTAAAGAGCCTTCTTCAAACGATAAGCGTGAGTAGGATGCTCTTGGTTCACAAATCCTTCAGGTTGGTGGCGTAGACAACTTCCTTAAGATCTCCGTTCGAAATGCCGCCTTTACATCCATTTGATATACCACCATGTTCTTACTAGCGATTAGCACGAAGATTACGATTGCCTCGATTCGAGCAACTGGAGCAAACGATTCTTCAAAGTCTATACCTCCTCTTGACGATATCCTTTAGCAACTAATCGAGCCTTGTTCTTCACACATCACCATGCTCATCAAGTTTTACTTTGAAGATCCATTTTAGGGCTATAATCATAGCCGATCTGGAGCAGTACTAACTCCCATACATCAAGACGATCAAACTCATGAATTTCATCTTGCATAGTATTGAACCAGCTATCTTCATTCATAGCGCTTTAACATCTTTTGGTTCGATCTTAGATAGTACGGAGTTGAAGAAGCACCATAAGGCATCGGTTGCAAGTTGTTTCGGGTTGATCAGTCGAGAGGATTTCCAATGATGTTGTCTAATGGATGATCGTGAGTCCATTTTACGAGGTGTTCATGTGGCATTTGTTGAGGCGAGGAGGTAGCGAGTCGATGTCTCCAAGAAGATGGTTCGATGATGATTCAGGGTAGCAAATATGTTTTCAAATGGAGCATCTTGAGTCGCATAAAGGGATTAACTTCATCATTGATGCGAAACATTTCCATGATGTACATTTGAAGAATGATGATTTGTTGATGAGATCAAGGATCGTGCATTCTTGACTTACGGATATTGAGGCGATGGATTGACTTCATTCATCGGAATATGAGCATCCTCTTTGTAGGAATCAACACCTCATTAGTAGTAGACTCATCTGATTCATCAAACATGGGATCAAACAATTTCTTTACATCATCTTCGATGGAGGTACATATGGAGTTTCTTGAGAGGTTTGGAACAAGGGATGAACCAATAGACTTTGTTTTGAAGTGCGGGTCTGAGTGGAGTGTCCAGGAGCCATTTGACCGGTCGACTCATCAAACGTAACGTGAATTGTTTCCATGATATTTCGGGTTCTTTTGTTGTAGATTCGGTATCCCTTTTTGTTTGATGCATATCCTACAAATACTCCAATGTCGACTTTGGCCCTAAGTTTGCCTAAGTCTTGACCCAGCGTCCATAACCCATAACCGGTTTGCAACCCAAAATCCGACTAAAGCTACCACAAGTCGCTACCCGTGGTGGAGATTCCACTACTTGTGCTAACTCGCTAGACCGCTACAAAATGTGAAGCAAGTCGCTACCAAGAAACTATTAAAGTGAACTAAGTCGCTAGCTTGAAAACCATATAAACATCACTTTTCAATCCAAAACAACCCAACCAAGATGATTCAAGCACCAAATGAAAACCTAAACACTTTTGATGATTCTAAACATAAAAGTACCAACAAAATTCAAACTTTAACACAAGAAATCACCCAAATGATGCAAAACCACTAAACTTTTTCAAACTCAAAAACCACCTAAAACCACTATAAATCCAAAGATGTGCAAGATATGGATCCAATTGTAGTAGCATATAGATGGAATTCTAGAGAGAAAGTTAGAGGTTTAGGAACGTGAGAGAAAGTGAAAGATATTATTATGAGCGGATCCTAACTCGGGTGAGGATCCGGTGTTACTTAACTAAATTACTACTTAACTTAAAAGAACCGTGGGACGAGAGGACACTTTAATCTGAGAATTTCACATTTCCATTGCCTATAAATAGTGAGTCATTTCTCTGAAGTCATGTGCTATTATCCATAATCCATGACCCATGACCACTCTTAGATATACTTTCTATCCCATAACCCGGTTTGCAACCCAAAATCCGATTCTAACCTCTCTAACCACAATCCAAAGGATCATTCTATGTAGTTTTATATTTGTGTGATTGTCTAGGTTCCTCTTAAAGGCGAGATCACCACCTTTTGAAGACGTGCAAGATCAAGATCATGAGTTTCTAAGCTTCGTCATCATCAAGACCACTCTGAAGTGCATCTTGTTGATAGTTCTTTCCTCCCTCCATAGAAGTTTCGTGTTGAAGGCATTAGTGAATGGTGCCAAATGTGTACAATCGATATGGTGCGTCGATGTACAAGTTGTGTAGTTTGGGTTAAAGGATGTTGATATCCTTTCTAGTGTTGTAAAAAGGAGTGTGTCTCCTTTGGGTAGTTGTGTTGTGGTGTAGTGTTGGGTAGTAGTTCCTCCTTTGTATAGAACTTGGTACCTAGCCTTGTACTGGATAAAGTGTAGGCGACGTTGGGATAGGTTTGGTTCTACCTCGTGGAAGAACTCGGTATTTAGCCTTGTACCGGATAATGAGTAGGCGACGTTGTGAAGGCTTCTCTGCCACATTAAGGAGCTTGTGTTGTGTAGTGCTTAAAAACTATCGAGTGGGGTACTTGAGGAGTGGAGTAGGGAAAGGAAGGTGTCCTTGTAGCCGAACCACTATAAATGCTCGTGTCGTGGTTTTGTGTTCCTTTACTCTTTATCTCTTGCATTACTTACTTACATGGTCATCTATCAATATCCAACACATGATCTAAGTGGATTGACATAAGTCGATCTAAATACTTTAAAACGAAGTTTTAATTGGCAAAACTATTCAACCCCCCTTCTAGTTTTTCACAATTGGCATCAGAGCTTCGTTACCAAGTTTCTTAGAGTATATTGTACTTTAAAACTTGATACGATCCGTATATGTCTGAAAACCAGAAAGAAGGAAATTTATTAAAACAAAAATTCATGTTTTAGAAATTTTTATATTTTAACAAATGTTGGATAGTGATAGATCATTCTAACATTCTCTTTTGAGAAATCTTCATGCTAGGATTCTTCCAATGACTTCTCTCATCCGAAGAAAATGAAGTGTTAGTGCAAATATTACGATATTTAATCTATACTGATCTCGTTTGTTTTGATTGATGACAAACATGTAACTTGTAATACATAACGTAAAATGTACAAGTTACTTGTAATCACACTTTGTCTCAACATACATTCAACACCTCTCGATGACTCAAGTCCTCATATGTTACAACACGAGTTCGTACATGTTTGTTATGTGGCATTATGATCAAACCCATTAACAAATCATTTAGAATGTTTAAAATACGTTTAGAGTCACTAAGTATTTTAATAGGTTAACCATTCTATTTCGAACCTCATTTTACATTTTGCATTTACAAGTATTTCATACAAATACTAAAGTTTACTTACACTTGACAAAATATATTTTATTTTGACAAGCACTCTTTACAAAAGGTAACTAGACATTTTATTAACTAGTTACATAATACATTTTACAAGTTTACCTTGATAAACTTTTTAATCTAAAATGGAAATACATGTTACATCATGTCATGCATCATCTTTGAAATCCTTGGAAGATCACTTGAATATTTTGGTTAGATTGACACTCAATATATCAAATGTGATCTTAGTAAGATTTGGTAATATCTTGGAAAGATTTGAAGAAAGATTTTTAGATTTTACGTCGAGCACCCACGGCACCAAAATGTATAAAGGCGGAACCCTTTTAAGGGCTCCTTGGTCCGTGGGCGCTCTGATCATTTTGCCTATAAATAGAAGCCCATTGTTTTCTCATTTCTTCACCACTTCAAATCACATCTTCTCCACCTTCTTGCATACATTTAGATCAATCATTAACAATGTAGTAACATACATTAAACACCCTAATGATCATGATCATAATGCTTCTAACATTCATCTTTGTTGTAAGCATACTCTTTGATCAACCAAGGAAAGCTTGGAGATCTAGCCATCCCCACTCACCACAAGTTGAAGATCTATCACAACAAGTTTAGGGAACTTGTGATCTTCATCATGAAGGCTTCCTATCAATGGAAGTTCATTTAGAAGTAGTTATTCATATCCATTAGACATTTGTGTCATGGATCATTAGTGTAAACATCATTGCATCATAACAACACTTTCACCAAACTAGATTAGATGGTTTATGTGTTTGTGCCATAAAACACAAGGTTTGTTATGTTGGGCCATAAAACATAATGGGAGTGGTTGTACCCTTGTAAAAGAACTCGACATCTAGCTTAGTGTCGGAAATATTGTATAAGCGACGTTAGGTTGGTTCTACCTCGAACTAGAACCCGGTATTTAGCTTTGTACCGGAAAAAGTGTAAGCGACGATTGTAAGGTTTTCTCCGCCGAGAAGGGAGCTTGTTGATTTAGTGAAGTAACTCTCGAGTTGGGTACTCGGGGAGTGGAGTAGGGCGGAGAGGAGATCCGTGACCGAACCACTATAAATCCTCGTGTTCGGTTTGCACTTTCCTTTCTTTATCTCTTTACTTTTATACTTGCACTATACTATTGTTTGTGATGTGGTTTGATGTTCATGCTTGTGTGACAACTTGGTTTACTATGCTTTATATTAGTCACAAATAATAATTGGTACTTTCATATTATAACAAGCTTCATAAGCGATTTGATACTAAAGATCTAAAGTTTTTAAATGGTAACGTATTCACCCTCCTCTACGTTTCCACAATTGGTATCAGAGTCACGTGGCTCTTATTTTCAAAACAAATGGTTTTTAAAATAGAGTACGATCCATGTATCAAATTACCATTGAAGCGAAAAATAATATGAAAAATGTTTTGCTAATTATACTTAGAAATTTCATTGTTAAATGTAACTTTGTATACAAGCTTGAAGGTTTTCTTGAAAAATAAAATAAAAGTTTGTTAAAAGAACTTGTAAGTATTGTATTGTGTGCTTATAGAAAATTTACGAAGAAATATGATTTTAAAGGAGTGTTTGGGATAACCATAAATTTAGTTGAAAAATCACCTCCGTAAATGTTTAAGATAAGTTACATAAGTAGATATGTTGTTAAATATGTGTATTATATGTTTACTATCAAATCTAGTAAGTCACACACGTTTTCTTTATGTCAAATACTAGTTTTGGTGAATCTGTCTCAGAGGACCACGGAACCAAATTTTATAAAGGGCGGAACCCTAAATTTGGTTCCTTGGAATCCGTCTGCACAGTATTCAGTTTTTTGGCCAACTTCAAAAAATCATAACTAATTAACCGTAAGTCCGTACAAGTCGAGCCACCTATCATTTTAAATGGAATTGAGTCTACTTTCATTTAAAAATACTCTCATGGCCTGAGTCTAATTTTAAATAAGTGAAATAGACCAAATACTACAGTATGTCTAAAATATTAGGTTTCGCTTTAACATAAAAACTCAAATTTTTGAATCAAGCAATTTAAGTTGGTATTCTTAGAACTTTGATACAACTTATTTTGAAACTAAATATATTGGTAATATGTTTAAAGGAAACTAATCAAGCTTGGTATACATCGTCATATTTAAACGCTAAATGACGAAAAGTATTTTTCATTTTATGCTATGCTAAATGACCACTTGTTTATGTTGTTTGCATATATATTGCTTGCTTATTTTTAAATTGGTGTTTACACTTGTTTGTTTGAATAATATAAGTGTCAATCTTGCCATGTTATTTATTCGCTTGTTTGACAATTTATTATTTATGCACAATAGGTCTTTGCTAGATTCTGTGCACTAAGTTGGAAAATTGTTTTACCATCACTTGTAGAATTAGATAACTTTCTTTGCATAGGTTATACTAAAATCTCGCATAACTTATGAAATGTCATAACCCGCTTAGCAATGAGTACTAACTAAATTAGTCAAGTACTTTGAAAATGAAGGTTTTAAGAGAGTGTTTGGTACAAGGACAAAAACAATGTTGTATGATGTAATTTATGTGTTTTTCTTCATAGGATGATAAACTAACTTAAAACATTGATGTATGCTAACCGGTTCATGCGGGGGATAGCACAAGGTGTTATCAAATTTTACCCATTTTCACTTATATGTGAAAATCGTTAGCCCTTGGTCAAAGTCTATGCTCCACTATGTTTGTATATGTGTTATCGACTTTTCCTAACTAGAAATAATTAATGTCATATGTTTTAAGCAAAATTTCGGGTTTCGAAAAGTCCCGATACCTAAAATATGGGTGCATGAAGATTTACGGTCACCACGGACGAGACGGCACCAAATATTTGGTTCCGTCTGTATATGGATTTTGGTACCGCCATACACATGCAGTGGGACGACCGCGGCACCATTATTTTGGTTCCTTTGTAAAAAATTGGTGTCGTGGATCCTACAGGTAAGTTGTTGAATTTTACTAAATCCCGCAATCTAATTTACCAAATTTCGTTTCTAGGATAGTTGTTAATGCATATCTTTCATACCTCACTCAACACATCCTCAATGGATTAACTTAGGATGTTTGACATGATCTTAGACACTTCCATCTCATTAGAAACTACCATCTTTGTATGGATTAACATCAAATCCATGAATCCTTAGTTCCATAAATCGACACATTCAAGATGGTCATTTTCACACCTTCATCATTACTTTTCCTTAAGCTTAGCATTTCTTAAAGCAAAGTCAAAATGACTAAATCCTCAACCTCAAATAATTCACTTAAGAAAACCACTAGGATTAGCATTCGATCTTGTTGCTTCATTAACTTGAATTCTTCATCCTCGGACTCATTACCTCTCAACATCTCATCACCCATTCAAGATGTGAACTTTCTAAACTTAAGTACTCCAACTCCACCACCAAAATCACCCACCATTATGACTACTTCACAACCATCCAAAACACCTTCACTACCAAAGTCTCCAAAACTTGTACCTATCTTTGTGCAAACACCACCAACATCTCCTCACCCGTTTGCGGATGACTTAGATGACTTACCACCTAGACTAACAAATCTGGACTCATTATTTGCAAAGATATCATACACAAGTCTATCATATGACTATAGATATTGTTTTGTATCTACATGTATTACCTCACTTGGTTAACATGAAAATAATGTGTCATCCTTCAAGACGATAAGTATTTACATAGAGTCATAACTCACACGTATGTTAAAGACATACTATCAAGTCTTGTTATCCTTGAGTTCAATCTAAGCTTTATAATCTCAACAAATTAGGATTGACAACTTAAGTATTTCATCCGAAATATTCAAGTATATGCGACTTACGATTGTAGTCATTAAAAGTCATATCCAAAAAATCAACACCCAAGTATTTTAACAACACATGTTGAAACACTTATCCAAAATGAATCAAACAACCCAAACAACCCATTGTGCCACTTATCCTCTTTGACACCTACTATCCTCTTCCATCTTTTGGCACCATTAAGCGTGTTGCTCATGAACTTCCAAGAGCATCCTTTAAATCAAACGTGCCCTTTCAAGGTGAACCTATACCTCAGCCCCTAAGCTTCATAGACATAACCAAAACTTCAAGCACTTCACCCACTAGTTGTAGCAACCAATGAACCATAAGAATTAGTATCCGTACTTTTTGTGTTCAACATCTATGGACAAATAATCAACCTAAGTACTCCCATAGCACAACAAACCCCTACATCACCACATCCTTATTTAGACACACTAGAAGACCTACCACCTAGATCAACCAATCCACCATCCTTACCATCATTTGAATTCGTTGAGTGTATTGCTCAAAAGCCCTTGTGTCCAACACTTGTCTTGAATCAAATGCACGTTTGAACAAACTCAAACATCCTTTCCCACATATAAGGACTTAGATAATTCATTATGGCTAGAACCTCAACTATCAAATAAGCATGGTGCTCTTGGTAATTGTTGTCAATTTCCACTAGGTATAAGTAGTACTACCTTCACAAATTATCAAAGTATTAGTAATACTTTGTCGTTAAACTTCTGCATAAATTTCGTTAAACCTCAAATCAACATTTTAACAACATATGTTAAAATGCAATCTCAAAGCCAACATCATACACCCCAAGCAACAATGACTCTTGAGGAGTATACATAAGAAACTCGAGTGAATTCATCTTGTCATCATCTAGTGAATATAATCTTGAGACCAAGTATATTTAGATGGGACTATCCGATTCAAACACTTTGGCTTCATATCTTCATTTAGGAAAACATGATGTTTTGAAAAACATTATGCCTAAGAAATCATGCGTTAAGTATTCATCTTGTTAAAAGGATATTGTATATCCTATGCATCATTCTCTCCTTGTGACATAAATGGTTTTGTTACAAGAGATTTCATTACACCTCATTGGCTAAATGATCTTGAAATGAACATCCGCAAGTTCTATGAACTGGCATATCCAATTCATCTTGTCATACTTATTTTCATAAGCATGATAACTTTATCCCATGCGATAATCTCATTTGTTGAAAGATACTATTTGTATCCATTTCCTTTCAAGCATACATCATAACCTAACCTTGCTCAAACCTTGTGCACATCCAAGGTTAAAACTACACATCTCTAGAACATACACATGATCTATTGAAGTTGGTAACCTTATTTAGATTCTTGTTAAATAAAAAAGGAGCTTTCTTGAGAACGTTCTTAATTTAACATATTCCCTTCCCTAGTCTTAGATAATCAAATCACTTTTAAAGTATACACGTCAACGTAAAAGATGTCATCCATTAGATCATACAATTAGCTATGAAATTTGAACAACCTTAGATTCTAAACACAAGATTAAAACATATTATGTATCAACACACCATTGATAAAATTCATGTGTATAACATGACATCTTCATCACCTTAGTTATATTGCATATTAGTTGTGTCACATTAAGCCAAGTATTGGTAAACTATCATCTTTTATGCACTTTGATAGGAAAAAGTAGGAGTTCCCATCTTTCTAACATGAGAATGACTCTTGGAGAACCTATTGCACTAGAAACTCAATTTGACCTAACGGTTGAATTGCTTCTGGAGAGAAGTTGGGTATGTGGAATCACCCGTAAAATGGTCGTGTTTAGCCTTAATTGAGCACCGCTAGTAATAGTCTCATATTCATTCTCCAACTTGAAAATCTGTTTTCCTATACTTGCCTAAAGTAAGTGTTAAAACATTGATAGTTTGCCTCGCCTTAGGAATACTAATCAAACAAGTAGTATATATGACTTTTCTTTTAAAACCACTTGCATTGCACTTACATGTGTTGATTACATGTTCTTGTTTGATACGATAAGTTGATTTGACATTATCTTAGTGTTTGATAACTAGTCAAATGTGTAAACCTTAGTACGGTTTTATCTTTATAATGCTTGTATTCTTGTTTCATGCTACTAAACGTTTAAACCTAAACTTTATTTGCATGATACTTACTTTTGAATTATTTTAGCATGATTAACATGTTACTTATGAACTCATAATATGCCATTTTGATACGTGATAATTTTGATATGATATATTTGTGTTTGAAAGCTATTAGTTGGCATTCATTATATCTATGTGTAGTATGATCCAAATGATACATGCTCCAAATTGTTATGTCTTAAACATGGCTTGCATGAATCTTTCATCTTGTTTCTTTTGCTTCTTGTCACACTATTTGTTTGCTACGTGTGCACATATAATCTGTCAAAGTGCCTTTGGTATGACAAACTTTTAGAAGCCTTTTTATCTTACAAATTAATCACATAGATTATTGTATATCCAAGTATGCTTAAGTGTCTAAGTCTAACGACAAAACAATCTCATAATGAAATGTCTTGAATAAAGTCGTATTCTTGCATAATATGATTGTTTTGATGCTATCTTGTGTGGTGATTTCTTGTCTACTAAGTGCAATGTGTTGTTTTGCTTATATAATATGTTATCATTTGATTTCTATCATGTTAACATCTTTTGTCACTAACAAATTTGTTTTGTAGGTTGATAACAAATTATTTGTTATCTCACTTGGTTCTAACTTTTATATGCTCATTTTGCATAATCCCTTTATTGCTACGTAGATTAGTACTATGCTTTATGGGACCCCTACACTTGCATATAGTTTAAAAGCATATAGAATTAAGTTCTAGAGGGTTGGCTTTGCATTCTTGTCTTTCAACCGACCTCTTTCCAAATCTCATTTTTGCTTCCGCTTTCCAAAATCACCTCCATCATTATTTAGTTATAACAATACTCTAATCCTCTTCACTTCCTATTAGGAAACCACATGCCTCATCATACGATCATCTCGTATTAATCGAGAAGAGGTACGTGACTTTAAGGATGAAGTTCATTGTATGCTAACCATCATCCAGAAAAACATCACTAAGCTCATCTCTTTCGTTAACCCGAATAACCTCCTAAACACTTTGTTGTCATTCCTTATTTGATACATTACACATTATGTTGGATGTCCACCAATTAAGGGAGAGAAATCCATTCACATAATTGTCTTTTGTCAAAATTTATGTCTCTTAGACTCTAAAATACCAACACATAGGTAAACACCACTTAGCTAAAACCGGTTCACGAAACCACAACTAGTTCAACCTTTTAACTTTTTATCACAAGTTTGCACCAATACCTCATCAAGTGAAAAACGCATCATGTGTTTTACAAACGTCTTCATCTCCACATCATAGGATTTTCCTTAAACTAGCACCTTACAACTTCACTATCTAGAACACCATCATAGGATCTTATCCTTTTCTCGCTTATCATGCATGTCATTGTCGGTGCAAACGATATATTAATCAAAACCGCCATTCCCAACACGTTGGTCTATCCAACTCTCACTCATATGATGTCATTCTCATCCTCATATAGGTACTCATTATTATTATTAGTATTTTCCATATTGTCTTCACTTCTTTTCAATGTGATAATCATCCATGTCGGTCAAAACCATGCTAATACTACCTTTCCCATTGTCACCTAGAATAGGTCATTTTTATAATTCGTGTCAATCAATGAACGAATTTATCTTCATGTTATCACTTTTATATTTTTGGTATCTTCATTATAATATTCTTAGATAGAACATTATTGATTACTCTTGGGTTGAAGCATATGAGAACTTGCTCAAAACAATAGGTTGTTAGCATCAATAAATCATTCAAATCATAACCCTTATGCATCATTGAAATGCAATGTCCATTCATATTTTTTCAGCTTTGGTCACTTGACATGACGAAAGGATTGCATGAGTCCATATTTTTATATTTGCTATACATACGAGTTTCTAACTCCTTAATAGCTTCCTACCTAATCACCACCACCTTCCATCACCACTTTCACTAATCATCACCACCATGGATTAGCGAAAACTTACTTTTGTAAATCTTGAGTCATCTACCATCACCACATGAATCCTACTAGTAAACCGACACCAACACTAGCACCACTAGTGGCACTCTTTATATTCCAGACTTCATATCTTCTTTCTAGGAACTATTTTGTAGGCTTTTATCATATTATATTCTCACTTTTCTTATGATTGTAATTAGGAGACTACACTTCATGGGATCTTTGATTATATCATTTATATATCACATATATACATCTTATTTTTCTTTGTGAAAAAGATGAAATATATTGCACTAATGTTTTTCATTGTAGGTTCATCATCATATACACTCGATTGTATATAACTTACTCATCTAAGGATGAAGTTTGCATCAATTATTTTTCTTATTTTAGGTGCTTCTTGACACCCTCGAACAAGGAGGAATATCCTTTAAGCACTCATATTGCATCGTCTATACACTTGGTTGTATATGACATATTTGTCTAAAGACAAAGCTTCTATTATACTAATATTTATTTTGAAGGTTCATCTTGACACCCTAGAGCAAGGGGAGCTTCCGTCAAGAATTCTTGAATGCATCTTATACACACTTTGTTGTATATCACTTACTCGTCAATGACGAATATAGTTTTGCACTAATATTTGTTTTGTAGGTTTTAATCATACCGACGCCTCAAACAAGGGGAGCAACCGTCAGGGGAGCATGCACGCATTTAGCATCATTCTCACTTTTCAACAAGCATTTGTGCTTCGATAAAAGTGGAGAAAATAGGCTAACATTGCTATGCATTTTTCTTTTCATATATTTCTCATAATTTTGTTGCATAAAACTAACCTTGATGTAGGTTAAGCCTCTTTATTTGATCCATGGATCCGCTACCAAACAAGGGACGGATTGAAGTGGACGATTTAACTTCACTAGGGATGATGCAAGCTCGCCTTTTGGGGAGAAATAAAGTTAAACTCAAGGACACGCCTTTTTGTTTCGACAAAGGGGAGAAGAGTGTAAACGGAGAAGGTAATGTAAAGGTAGTAAGGATAAAAGTAACTTTTACATTTTACTTTATATTACGTTTACATATTTTGTCATCATCAAAAGGGGAGATTGTTAGTGCAAATATTACGATATTTAATCTATACTGTCTCGTTTGTTTTGATTGATGACAAACATGTAACTTGTAATACATAACGTAAAATGTACAAGTTACTTGTAATCACACTTTGTCTCAACATACATTCAACACCTCTCGATGACTCAAGTCCTCATATGTTACAACACGAGTTCGTACATGTTTGTTATGTGGCATTATGATCAAACCCATTAACAAATCATTTAGAATGTTTAAAATACGTTTAGAGTCACTAAGTATTTTAATAGGTTAACCATTCTATTTCGAACCTCATTTTACATTTTGCATTTACAAGTATTTCATACAAATACTAAAGTTTACTTACACTTGACAAAATATATTTTATTTTGACAAGCACTCTTTACAAAAGGTAACTAGACATTTTATTAACTAGTTACATAATACATTTTACAAGTTTACCTTGATAAACTTTTTAATCTAAAATGGAAATACATGTTACATCATGTCATGCATCATCTTTGAAATCCTTGGAAGATCACTTGAATATTTTGGTTAGATTGACACTCAATATATCAAATGTGATCTTAGTAAGATTTGGTAATATCTTGGAAAGATTTGAAGAAAGATTTTTAGATTTTCATCGAGGCACCCACGGCACCAAATTGTATAAAGGACGGAACCCTTTTAAGGGCTCCTTGGTCCGTGGACGCTCCTGATCATTTTTGCCTACAAATAGAAGCCCATTGTTTTCTCATTTCTTCACCACTTCAAATCACATCTTCTCCACCTTCTTGCATACATTTAGATCAATCATTAACAATGTAGTAACATACATTAAACACCCTAATGATCATGATCATAATGCTTCTAACATTCATCTTTGTTGTAAGCATACTCTTTGATCAACCAAGGAAAGCTTGGAGATCTAGCCATCCCCACTCACCACAAGTTGAAGATCTATCACAACAAGTTTAGGGAACTTGTGATCTTCATCATGAAGGCTTCCTATCAATGGAAGTTCATTTAGAAGTAGTTATTCATATCCATTAGACATTTGTGTCATGGATCATTAGTGTAAACATCATTGCATCATAACAACACTTTCACCAAACTAGATTAGATGGTTTATGTGTTTGTGCCATAAAACACAAGGTTTGTTATGTTGGGCCATAAAACATAATGGGAGTGGTTGTACCCTTGTAAAAGAACTCGACATCTAGCTTAGTGTCGGAAATATTGTATAGGCGACGTTAGGTTGGTTCTACCTCGAACTAGAACCCGGTATTTAGCTTTGTACCGAAAAAGTGTAGCGGCGATTGTAAGGTTTTCTCCGTCGACAAGGGAGCTTGTTGATTTAGTGAAGTAGGGCGAAAAGGAGATCCGTGACCGAACCACTATAAATCCTCGTGTTCGGTTTGCACTTTCCTTTCTTTATCTCTTTACTTTTATACTTGCTCTATACTATTGTTTATGATGTGGTTTGATGTTCATGATTGTGTGACAACTTGATTTACCATGCTTTATATTAGTCACAAACAATAATTGGTACTTTCATATTATAACAAGCTTCATAAGCGATTTGATACTAAAGATCTAAAGTTTTTAAACGGTAATCGTATTCACCCCACCCAAAATACGTTTTCCTATCAAACTCATAAACCCATTTTGACAAATTTTACTTAATTGGAATATTATTTTTCTAGGATCAAACATGCCTAAATCCACCCAACAAGACCATCATGACACCGTCCACTACATTCCTAGATACTATCGCAAAGAAGGGCTAACAAAAAGTGATCACAAAACCTTCAAAATACTTCAAAAACGACTCATCCACGAAGGTCGTGTAATTGAGGAATGTTTCCTTGAAAACACCGACATTTCTCAAGTCTTTTCCGCAATCAACTTTGATTGCCTCCTCAAAATTGATGAAAAAATTTTCCGGTCTTCATCTTCAAATTCTACAAGAGTGTTAGGATATCTGAAACAACGATGAAAGTATTTCAATCGCCTTCGTCATAAACAATCAAAGCATCATCTAACCTCTCACTACATTCGCCCAAATCCTTCGCATTAGACTCTAAACCTATCTATCACACTCCACTTGATAACCCCATTGTTGTTCGAGATACCATCTTCACAAAGAGAGTCGACCAATCTTGTTATAACCTCAATAAAGAACTCATTCATCGTGATCCCTTTCAAATGGAACTCTTTGAAATGATTCCCATTTATGAAAAGTGGGAAGAAATCCTTAAAGAAATGTCATTTGCTTGGTTGGAAACAAAGACCATCCCAATGCTTGTCTTGTCTAAATGATCTATTTTCTTATCCACCAAAAGCCTTTCAATCTTGCCTATTACCAAAAGAATGGTAGGTGTTTTCAAAACTGACAAAATGGTTATTCCTTATGGTATGCTCCTAACACATCTCCTTGAGTTTGTTAGTGCAATGCAACCTACTCCTATTACCGATGCCCACTTTCTTGCAAACCATTTTATGGTACCTCTCACCAAACAACCCACTAAACGATTTATGATCAAGGGAAAAGGCCTCGTCCTCTCTCGGACTCTTCGGATGAAGATGATGATGTTGAAGTCGATCCCGTTTCAAATTATCAACTTGATCCCATGACTTACTTTGAACAACTTCCTACTCATCCAAAGGAAACCGAGGAATTCAAGCAAACAAAAGGAATGTTCAAGTGTCTAACTCATTTCCTCATCAACTCAGGAAAGAAGAAAAAGTTAAGAGATTGACACAAGAAATATTTTAGCCCATGTCTTTCTTTTATGGTTATTTTGAAGGTCTTATGATTGTCAAAACAATGAATGATCATGACTTTATCTACTTTATCCATGATCCAAAGTATAGGAACCATGGTCCATAACCATAACCCATAACTCGGTTTGCAACCTAAAATCCGGACTAAACTGACCCAGTAGCCGGATCCTAGGATTTGCATTGGCCAGATCCCTTGGGTGAGGGATCCACCAAAACCGTGGGACAATAGGCACATTTTGCCTATAAAAAAGTGAGCCATTTCTCTCTTGCTCACTAAAACTCTTAGATATACTTTCTCTCAGTATTCTAACCTCTCTAACCACAGATCCAAAGGATCATTTGATGCAGGTTTTACTGACTAGGTCTTAATATTTAGAGTGTCTCGCTATACCTATGGTCTACCCTAATGCACTAACGGGCAGTGTACCCGGTCATGTGTAGCCGAGGTCGTCCCAAGAGCTATGTGTGTTGGATTATTACTAAGTGTAATTGTCACAGAATTATAATGGTTTCGATAGGTATTTAATTAATTAAACTACTAATGCAGAATATAAAATAAAAGCAAATAAATGGTGAAGGGAAATCAATAGAGGAAAAGTGGTGCTAACCTAGTTAATCCTCCTAGCTAGTTATGTCTCGTCTACCTACTTCCAATTACTTGGTGGGGTCAAATTCGAAGGACAAGATTTGGTCAATTTGCCCTAACCTATCAAAGAAAGATGCCACCACGGAGAAATCAGCGCACCGTCATAAGTCCTGTTGTTCCTAGTCCCCTAAGCCGAGTCATTAAGTACCGCTACATGCTAGATTCTAAATAGTGAGTGTCCGGCCGTTAGGAACTTAGACACTACACCCCCCATTCTTAAGTTCATCCAAACGATAGGTGATCAGTTGGTCAAATCGCACAAGTATAAAGGGTCGTCAGTTGGTCATATCTTACCCTTCCCGTCTCAGTCCGCTCACCTAGGGTCAGTTGGTCATATCTCCTAGGCAATTGGCCTCTATCGCCATTCAAAACTACCGAACCAAGGGTGACTACCAAAGAACAATGCATGCATACACTTAGAAATAATTGTATGGAAGTAAAGGTAAATGCAAACAAAACAATTAAGGAATCATAACTAGGCTAGCACCAAAGGGTGCTTAGCCGCTCATATTAATCATTGATAACGCTACACGCATCGTTCGGGGTCAAGGAAACTTCCTTTTCGTCGAGCAAGTTTTATAACACCCTAGGCAGTGAACCTAATCGTTGTAGTGTAGTAATTAGGGTAAGCCACGGGTATTGATATCGTTCTCTAGGGGAATAGGAATGCTAGTAAGGAGTTACTACACTAAGGTTAAGGTTGAGGAAGATTATTTTTTATCTTTTTATATTTTATAAAATGGAAAGGTACGAATCTCGGGTATTGGATTTGGGGGGGTTGGTATTTCTACCGATTACTCTACTATTATCTAATTATCTAAACTAAGGTTGTGGGAGTCTATGTCTAATTAATGTGTGCTCGTATGATAGTTTAAAGATGTGTTTAATTAGGTTGTATTACTCCTTAATTATCTCCTATTGATGGTTGAGTTGTCACGTCCTTATTCCTAGTTGCGTTGTGTGTCTAAAGTTGTAGGGTATGCGTTTCTCCCTAACTCTTTGAACTTACCAAATGGTCTCGCCTACAAACCCACTAGGGATGATAAACTCCTACTCTAAGGCGCTATGGATGGTTTAGCCTACAACTACTCGGTAATTATATTCTAAGGTTCACAAAGATGAATCAAGCATTAAGTACACAACGAATGACCTATCGCATTACTAGATCATTAATCAACTAAGATAAAAACAACCAATCAATATTCAATAATTAAGTTTCATACTTCCTAAGCAAACACACAAATAAATTAGCCGGACATGGAGAACATGCAAGCATACACAAATAATCAAAGACATAATTGAATTAATGAAGTAAAGACTTATCTTGATGTAAGATAGGGTTTAAAACCCTAAAATACTGTACAAGACACCTTAGGTTCGGTTTTAGGTTTTCACCCAAAAGACTCTCCACAAACCGAAAAATTCGGATTCTATATATAAGATTACATATGCGACGCGTCACCTTATGTTTCGTGGCCGCCGTGTCGCCGTCATTAGGGTTTCGTCTTGGCCACGTTAACCTTGCGACGGCGCACCTTATGTCCGTGACGTCCTCTTGACCGGCGTCGTCTGGATTGCATCTAGGCCGTCCGAGTAGTGACGGCCTACTCTTTTACAAATGGACGTCGCTACTTGAAAATCGAGTTTTGAGTTCGAATCACAAAAATCACGGGACGGCGTCGCCATTAGCACCGACGCCGCTTCTAATTTCAAAGAATCGTGAGTGTCTCGATTTTGACTTTGGACATTTTCTTCATATATTCGCCTTTTCGTCCAAATAAGTGCCATTCCAAAGATTTTGCCTTCAAGAGACCTAAAAGTGAAAAGGAACGATATTAAGCAATAACGGATACAAAGTGATCAAATAAGGACTTAAACGACCCTCAAAATGGTACCTTTTAAAACCTTATCAATCATGCACATCAATTCAATATTCAAATGTACGAAATACATGAATTGAAAGTAAAAGAAATATAAAACGCTAAAGCTTATCGTAATGGTGTGACTTCTCCTTGAAACAACTCCGTATGCTTCCCTAGACCCGCCTTGAGCTTTTCCCACGCTCTCAGTGTTGTGTGTGGAATGGGATGCTTTGAAATGCCGGAATTCGTGGGGAATTTCTAGGCAGTGTCAGGTTACAGGCGTAACCAATGGAGGAGTTACGCCGTAACCTTTATTTCTTCGTAAATGCACTAGATCTGCTAGTTACGGCGTAACCTTATAAGTGCTTACGCCGTAGTCTTCAATAAATTCGGTTACGTCGTAAGTGATGCGATAGTTACGGCGTAAGTATCAAAGCGTGAACCTCTTTTGACCTAATGGAGTTACGTTGTAACCTTTGCGAAGAGTTACGCCATAACCTCTTGATAAGTTGGACTTCTGGGTCACGCAATAGTTACGGCGTAATGTGAGAGACGAGTTACGCCATAACTTCTTCAAAATAAGCATACTATGATAAATCTTTAGTAATGTTTCCATTTCCGCGTCTCTTTAGCTCCAATGCTCGTAATTTACCTGAAAGTGGAAAACAATGGAAAACAAGCGTAAATCCATATAAATGATATAAATAACGAGCATTATCAGAGGAAATTGACACTTAATATTCAGGACTATTTGATGTTATCATCATTCTATGTAGTTTTATCTTTGTGTGATTCTCTAGGTTCCTCTTAAAGGCAAGATCACCGCCTCTTGAAGATGTGCAAGCTCAAGGTCATGAGTTGCTAAGCTTCGCCATCATCAAGACCACTGAAGTGCATCTTGTTGGTAGTTCTTTCCTCCCTCCATAGAAGTGTCGTGTTGAAGGCATTAGTGAATGGTGCCGAAGGTGTACAATTTATATGGTGCGTCGATGTACAAGTTGTGTAGTTTGGGTTAAAGGATGTTGATATCCTTTCTAGTGTTGTAAAAAGTAGTGTGTCTCCTTTGGGTAGTTGTGTTGTGGTTTAGTTTTGGGTAGTAGTTCCTCCTTTGTAATGGAACTCGGTATCTAGCCTTGTACCAGATAAAGTGTAGGCGACGTTGTGATAGGTTTGGTTCTACCTCGTGGAAGAACTCGATGTCTAGCCTTGTACCGGATAAAGAGTAGGCGACGTTGTGAAGGATTCTCCACCATATTAAGGAGCTTGTGTTGTGTAGAAACTCTTGAGTGGGGTACTCGGGGAGTGGAGTAGGGCAACGAATGTGTCCTTGTAGCCGAACCACTATAAATACTTGTGTCGTGGTTTTGTGTTCCTTTACTCTTTTTCTCGTGCATTACTTACTTACATGGTCATCTATCAATATCCAACACATGATCTAATTGGATTGAAATAAGTCAATCTAAATACTTTAAAACTAAGTTTTAATCGGCAAAACTATTCAACCACTGGTGGCGGTCCCATAAATATCACCACTGGTGAGGGTCCCATAAAAGGACCAACGGTCCCTCATATATACGGGACCATCCAATATATACGGGATCGTCCCCAATGTGGTTCAAATCAGCATAAATCTTCTTAATATGCTATGTTGAATAATTGCTTCAAGTTGGATATATATATATATATATATATATATATATATATATATATATATATATATATATATATATATATATATATATATATATATATATATATATATATATATATATATATATATATATATATATATATATATATATATATATATATATATATATAGAATCTAGATCAAATAAGATCAAAACTTAAAGTTGTTAAAATGAGATCCAACTAAAATTTGACAAGTGACACTCTCCTTACAAGAAAAATAAATATTTTATTAACTACAACTTAAATTGTTAAATTTTTGATAAATTTCTTTTTAAAATTTACAAAACCTAGGTGATACACTTTGATTATAAGTGTAATGTGTATCAGGTTTTTGTATGTGTATCAGGTTTTGGAATATTTATTATTGTAATGTGTATCTGGTGTATCACTAATCCAAACTCATGTATCATTTGGTTATTAGTTGCTAAAATGTTAATTTGTATTAAAATATTATTTTTTGTGTATTATTGCTAAAATTGTTATTTATAAATATTTTATTGGTTTTTAGTCTAGATCTTATTTTTACAACTTTAAGGTTATATATATATATATATATATATATATATATATATATATATATATATATATATATATATATATATATATATATATATATATATATATTGTACTCTAACTTGTTTTTGTAGCACATCACCATAGTTTGATTCCTCGGCGCCCTCAACAAGGGGGAGCACTAATCAAGGGGGAGCATTTACATCGTCAATTTTCTTTTCTTTCTACACATGGACGACACCTTTTGATTTTTCAAAAAGGAGGAGAAATGGACTAAAACTCATTAAAAACTTATTTAAATATATTTTTACATAAATGAGTTTATATTTTGTAATCCTCAAAAAGGGGAGCTTGTTAATATAAATAATGTCAAAAACATTATTTATATTTTTCAACGTCCATATGTTTTGATAATCACAAAATGTAAAAAACGCTATGTTAAAATATACGTAAACAAGTTATTCGTCGTAAATATCCATTTCGACACAATATCACTTAAGGTATGAACAAACAATATATCAAACTTGCTAAGTGATCAAAAAAGTACTTTGGTCCTCAAACCTCACATTTTTATAAATATGACAAAACCTTTTTACTAAAATAAATTATATAAATTATTTTTGTATTTAATAAGAAATGTTTTAATAAAAAAAATATTCAAAATCTGGTTTTTCCCGCATAAAAGGATAGAACCTTCACCAGACAAATATTTCACCACAACAAGACAAAACAGGAGCGTCCTAGGGATGGTCCCCTATAGGGGCGACGGTCCCTTATATATAAGGGACCCTCCATTTTTACTGGATCGTCCCTCGCTCCTCTTATAGCCTATAAATACTGCACTATTTCAATCAGATTTCTTAACTCTTTTTGCACATAAATTTATGTTCTCTCCCATTCTCCTCTTCTACCTTCTTTGATCACATTAACATGTTTATATTTGTTTACAAGTGATCGCATTATTTCTTTCATCAAAGTGCAAAGAGAAGAACGCTCGTATTTGCCAAGAAATGAAGTGTTGTAGAATAGACATTGCACACATAACCTCCGTCACAATTCTCTTCTTAATCTAAACTCTCTCAATCTCTATTATTGTATATTGGTAGATCCGAATTTTTTGTAACTCGAGAATAGTTGTGTAATGTAGATCCGGACGAGGTGTAAGTCTGTAAAGTGTTGTTGATTAGATCCGGACGGTGTGTAAGTCCGTGCGCTTTTGTTGTGTAGATCCGGATGGTGTGGAAGTCCGTGAAGTATTGTGTGTAGTGTTGTGTAGATTGGTTCTAGCTAGAATTAGAACTCGACATTTAGCTTAGTGTCGGAAATCAGTGTAAGCGACGTTGTGTGGTTTTCTCCGCCTGAAGGAAGTTTGTTGACATACTGATTGTGAACTATCGAGTGTGATACTCTTGCCGAACCACTATAAATCTCAGCGCAAGTGTTTGATCGTTCTATCTCTTTACTATCTTTACTTTTATATTTGATTATTAGTTGTTGTTGATATTTATTGTGTTCATATATTGTTGATTAGTATCACATAACCTCGAATCGAAAAGATTTTAAAAAAGAGCAAACTTCTTTTAAAACGAAATTAAAATGGTGAAATTATTCAACCCCCCCCCTCTAGTTTCTCCACTCTCTAAAACACACAAACGTAACACATAATCAAACTTATTTTTTTCGGTTTAGCACGGATCAATTAACCCATGAAGAACATAGGATTTTGACTTCAAGATCTTGATATAAGATCTCGGGTAGGTATAATTATTTTTGATTTTAAACCGAAGCAAGGAAAGAGGATATCATAATTGTTATAAATCTTTCTTTATATTCGATTATTTAAAAAAGCTAAGCTTCTCATAGATCGATGGTTATTTTATTTCGTTTATTTGATCTTGAATGGTTTTGATATATCTTTGAGTAACACGAAATAAAGAACTGAGATATCTTGATTTTTTTTATTATGTTCGAGTCTGTTGGTTTAGATCTTGTAGATTGTTGTTGTTGACGTGAGATGGAGATTGGATATGGATTTGGTTTTGTTTTGAACTTGGTTAGGATTTAGTTTTGATTTGAACTTGGTTTGGATTGGCAGGGGTCTGATTCTGGGTTTGGGGTCAGATTAAAGAGATGGGACGAGTCTCACCAGTTTGTTGTTGTGGTGGCAGGTCATCGGATTATGGGTTTGAGGACATCGGATTAAAGTCTTTAAAATATGTCGTGCGACTATAATGCTCTAAGCCTAAGCTAACGCCTTACGGACCTGTGATAAACATGCTAAAAACATCAACAAAATTGTTTAGTGAAATTTATAGGTTTATAGTAAAAGCAATGGACCAGAAAAGTAATCGTTGACTATTGTAACACATACAAAAGTCTTAAAACATTTATTATTGCACTAAGCTCATGACATCGAAAATGTTAACAAGAGTATCAACAAATTGATATAATAATTACCATAGTAGGAAAATTGCCATCTTACCTAGAATTCTCAAATACAATGCGTCTGATTGCCTATCCGGTCAACTCATACAGGATTCGTCAATCCCATAGATCTATTCGAAGCATTCGCGTTTACACTTAGTAATTAATGGTTCATGATGTTAAGGGATTTCTGGCATAAGTATTACATAGTTAATAATAATATCAGTTCAAGCATATGTTTTCAAGCACTTGTGTCCATAGTAGAAATAGCATGCATCACCCCTAAGTAGTTATAAAACAATTAAACGAGTAAAAGTGGGGCTATGAGCTCGCCTTAACAAGATAGTTTACGAGTACAAGAACGGAAATGACCAAACACGACCTAGGAACCCAACAAACGCGTGTCTTTATTGATGACCTAAAATAAGTAATATGAAACTTATTAGACTCTTAATGACATGATCTAATTCGAAGATAAAATATAATAAGTCAAAATATTAGTTTGTCAGAAAATAACACATATTACTTTTATTCCCGATAACTGAAATCTGTCCCATTTTAGGTGGTAAAGGGTGGCCGTTTTGCCTAGTTAAACTCAACCACTAACCAATCCATTCAAATATGTTATAATGCAATGTCTTAGGCATCTCCTAGAATTTTTACGGAGTTTATAAAATACTTTTACCCGACCTATTTGACCCGACTCCAAAAACGGTCAAATCTGGACATATAAAAGTATTTTAATGATCAGATGGTCTAAACCAAAGTTTTAAGGTTAGGGCCAATGGGATTTAAATAACATATAGAAGTACTTCCCATATCAATTTCAAGAAATGATCATGTAAGATATTCATAAACATAACACACTCATGAGATTGATGTTGAGCCATATATAGAGTGAGAGAGAGAGAAAGAGATAGGACACTTCTAGTAAGAGAAAGTAAAATGGATTAGCTTGAAAGCAAATGAAGTTCTAACCCTCTCCGTTGGTGGGAAGAGGATATTTATAGTCATACAATAAACGCCCCTACGGGCTATTGAACAGGCTGACAGTGGGTAAAGACCCGACCCGACTCCATGGTGATACTTTAACTAAACGTTTTGTAATAAGACTACGACCTAACTAATGCCAGATGATACTCGGGGTGACCGAGTCTTTAATATGGATTTTCGTAATCCTAACAATCTCCCCGTAAGGGAGGTCACCCCGGAAATTACAATTTGAATACTAGCATCCTATTACATGAATTTCATTTCCTAGCTCGTAGTCTTTGATTCTTCAAAGTCCGCAAACTTTGTACTTCCAGTAGTGATCTTTGGATGTTCTTTTGGCTTAGGTGATCTTTGAGCTTTCTTCGAGATCATCAGCCACTGTGAATCTCTAAGTAATACTTTGATGTATCGCCTCCATGTGATGTTGTGACTTTCGGACTGACATGCTCACACTTTTCCGGATCATGATATTTTGCATCAGAGTTGCGAAATCAGTGTTGTACGTCTTTCACTTATCATGATTTCTTTGATTGTGAGCGTGAAATGTGAGCATGTGGTTATGAATTGACTTCTCATTCGCCATTAGCAGCAACCATCAGGAATTCCTACAAACAACAGTTAGCAATAAACACAAGAAAGTGTCTTTGTTCACTTTCATTGAATAGGGTTGCAAGAACCACGGTTCCCCGTTGATCAGTACAACTACTGCCTGTGACCAGGTAGAATTCCGAAGAATCTCCTTGACAGGGTTTCGCAGCTGTATTAGCCGTTCTCAAACCGGAGCATCTCAAAGTAGACAACACGGAGTGAGTGAACTAGCGAATTCGGATTCACTGATTAATGAGAAACTAATTTGAAAAACAGTCGTGTATTGCTGAATAAAGAGTTTTTGCAATACGACGAAAGTTTTATGAGCAAAATCAAGTTTCAATCACAAATACTTTTGTTTGAAAATTTATGCGCAGTCGATGTGCTCGAAAACAATTGTTGAGAACACCGAGGGGTGTTCAAAAAGTATCCGTCAATTCATTTACTGTAGCAAGGTTGATTCAAATGCAAATCGCCCCATCGTTGTTTTATAGTTGTCACACGTTTGATTCATGAAGGATATCACATGTCACCTACCAAGAGCTTGTTTGATGTTGGCTCTAGAAGGATTTCCATCTTCATTGTGAATACTTTACATATCACTCGGATGTTCTGGCAATACCACAAGGATAATGCGTATGACTCTTAATAAATATTTTCGTGCTTCTCACGGTGTATGAAATAGCAAGCATATTGAAAGTGTGTTCTAATGAGATTTATGGATGGTCTCTTGGCTCTAGACTCAATAGTGCACTTTGGTTTTCTTATGCGGAGACTAGGGAGAGGGTCTCTTGCTTAAATATCAACCATCTCTAAGAGAAAAGTCAATAGATTACATCGGTTTCCCATGAGAATGAAACAAGTGCTTTTAAGAGAACTTGAGTGGCTGGAAAGTTTAGTGCAGTGCGTCACTGGGTTCATGACATTTGTCTTCAATACCGGCGTTACCTTGGTAACCACCAGTAGCATATGAATTGAACTCGGTTTCTTCCCTAAGGTTGAATATTTGGAGGGCTATTTATTTTCTCCCTTTATCTTTATATTTCTTTTTCATTCTTCAACCCCTTCAATGCTTACCGAGACTTCATTACTAGAACCTTGTTGGGTTTATTCTAGTACTAGCTCCATCTCAGTCGGGCACTCTTCCCTTATTCTCATTTTTCTCCTTTTTTAATCATACCTCAGGACTTCTACACTAACTAGTGGATTGTCCCTGGGTAGATCCCTCCGGCTATGACAGGAACGGGATCGTGAGAACGAATACCTAACCTTACCATCCTTATAACTCCAATAAAGTAAATACAAGGTCAGTCATGTGGTACTGTTCTCTCCGCCTTAAAACCAGTTGAAAATCAATCAAGGTACTTGTGATAAAATATCAAAGCATTTGTACCTCAATTGTTTTTGATCTTTCAGAAATGCTCCCCCTCAACATGTGCATCGGTATTTGAAGTTTTTAGCACATGAAGGGAGGAGTGCCTGGTTGAGTCTTAAACAATCAAATTTTTATCAGATTTAATATTTAAATCACATTCTCTCCCCCGATCAAAAATTTCAAATCTTTTGAGATTTGTGATCTCAAAATTTAAATAAGTTAGGAAATTTGGGAGAAAATGTGGTCTGGTTTAATATATACTTATAAAGGAACATTAAAATGCTCCCCCTTAATATATGAGGAAGAATGTTAGTGTCAGGTATGATAATTTTGAGAGATCTTTGAATATAAGAAAAATCATTTTGAAAGATCTTTGAATATAAGAAAGATCATACATTGACACATAACAACAAATCTTTATTCACTATTTATAATGTACAAACGGACTCTTTTGATGACATAGCGTTTGAAAATATGAAATTTGAAATCAATCTCCCCCTCAATCAATGACCCAAGTCATTGATTGAGTGACAAGTTTTATGAAAAATTTAAGTCCGACTGATTTTCAAAAATTTAAGTTTGATGAATTTTCAAATAACACGTTACCACCAAGTATTACACAAATATTTTTCTAAAGAATCAAAGAATGAAAAAATTTGTATCGGAACATCCGCCTTTTTGGCAGCGAAAAAAAATTATCTTAATTTGTTTTGGGATAAGTGCTCGATATTTATGAAAATCGATTTTGTGTAACACTTCTCTTTCTTGAAAAACGGGTTGCATATCTAAAATAATAGCAAGCCATCGTAGGCATGTTTTAAAAACTTTTTGAACTTCTGCTCGAACTTCATTTAAAGACCGGTGTCATTATTGAATGACATTTCTAGGACCGTAAATGTTATCGATACCAGAAGACATGTCTTGAAAAACTATTTTTGGAATTTTCTATTTTTCTGATTTTTATGGTTTTTGTAGGTTTTGTATTTTTGTATTATTCTTTTGGTTTTAAATATGTACAAGTGTACATGAATTAACTCCATTACTCCTCATTCTCTTCATACCAAGTCGCGGGAGAATAAATTGAAACCGTTCTCTTGGAAGAGCTTTAGTGAAGATATATGCCAGCTGGTACTCAGTCCTTACGAAGTAAAGTTCAACCACATCGTTCTCAACTTGTTCCCTGATGAAATGATGTTGGATATTTATGTGCTTTGATAGAGAGTGTTGGACATTATTGCAGCAAAGAGCAATGGCACTTTTGTTGCCACAGTACAGAGGAATCTTGTTGTATGCAAAGCCATAGTCAGAAAGTTGGGATCTCATCCATAGGATTTGAGCACAACATGCATACATGGCAATGTATTCTGCCTCTGTGGAAGATATGGACATACTCATTTGCTTTTTTTAAATACCAACTCACTAGTTTATCACCCAGAAATTGAGCACCTCCCGACGTACTTCGACGTGTATCTTGACACCGCATGGTCAACATCTGCATATGCTGTTAGTGCCATGGCGGTGTCTTTCGGATACCAGAATCCCATATTAATGGTTCCTTGGAGATACCGAAAAACCCATTTTACCGCTTCAAGGTGCTTTTTGGTAGGCTTAGCCTGATACCGAGCACACATGCATACAGCGGAAAGAATATCTGGTCTACTGGCAGTGAGATACATCAGGGATCCAATCATACTACGGAACTTAGTTTGATCAACCGAGATCCCATAGAGGTCCTCATCCTGTTTCGTTCTCTCCACCATGGGAGTGTCAACAGGGTCACTAGACTCAAATCCAAATTTCCTTAAAATTTCATTAGCATATTTAGATTGAATTATAAAAATGCCTCTGAGACTTTGAGAAATTTGTAATCCTAAGAAAAATGACATTTGTCCCATCATAAACATTTAAAATTTAGAACTAATCTCATTTGAAAAACGGCCACATTCCATTTGATTGGTTGAGGCAAATATGATATCATCAACATAAATTTGAACATGAAGTAAATGTTTGCCTATTTTCTGAGTGAATAACGTAGGATCAACAGCACCTTTGTAGAATCCATTTGCCAGTAGGAAGTTTGACAAAGTGTCGTACCATGCCCTAGGTGCCTTCTTTAGGCCGTAAAGAGCTTTTTTCAGACGATAGACATGTGTAGGATGATCGGGATCCACAAATCCATCTGGTTGACTAACATAGACTACTTCTTTCAACTCGCCGTTTAGAAAAGCAGTCTTCACATCCATTTGGCAGACTATCATGTTCTTGCTGGCAGCATTAGCGAGAAAGATTCTGATAGCCTCTATTCGAGCAACCGGTGCGAATGACTCTCAAAGTCTATGCCCTCCTCTTGACGATATCTTTTAGCAACAAGCCGTGCCTTATTTTTCAGAACGTCACCATGTTCATCAAGTTTCACCTTATAGATCCACTTGAGAGCAATAATCATTGCACAGTCTAGAGGTGGTACTAATTACCATACTTCAAGTAGGTAAAACTCGTGAATTTCTTCTTGAATTGCATTAAACCAACAATCCTCAGCAATAGCAGTCTTGAAATCTTTGGGTACGACTTTGGATAGTAAGGAATTATAAAATCACCACAAGGCATCGGTGGCAAGTTGCTTTCGTGTGGATACCGGGCGAGAAAGATTCCCAATAATGTTATCAATCGGATGATCATTGGTCCATTTTCTGAGATGTTCATGTGGTTGAGGGTAGGGAACTGAAGTAGCCTTTTTTAGATCCCCTAAAAAATATGGCTCAAAAGGGGATTCAGGAACAAATATGTTCTCGAATGGAGCATCTTCAGGAGGAGTAAAAGGATTCACTTCTAAAGAATTCTCTACTGCAGTGCTTTGATGCACCGAAGGAGATTGAAGATTTGATGATGATGGTGACTCACTTGGATAAGGAGGTATATAAGGGACTACAAGAGTGGGATATTGTACAAGACAGGAACTAATTGGCCCAGGTGTCAAACAATTAGGTGTGGGACCAGAACTGGTGTGACCAGGAGCCGGTTGCTCAGTTAACTCATCGAATGTCACGTGAATGGTTTCCATAATTTTTCAGGTTCGTCTGTTTTAGATTCGGTATCCCTTACTATATGGTGCATACCCAACGAAGAATCCAATGTCTGCTTTAGCCTTTAACTTTCCAAGATCTTCACTGTCATTTGTTGGATAGCATAGAGCACCAAACCCACGTAGAAAAGAGAGATCTGGTTTCCTGTTATGTATCAGCTCATACGGAGTTTTGTTATGCAGAGTATGTATCAAGGATCGGTTTTGGGTGTAACAAGCAGTAGCAATAGCTTCCTCCCAAAGAAACATTGGATCCTTAGAGAATATTAACTTGGTGCGTGCAGCTTCCACAAAAGTACGATTTCGTCTTTCAACAATATCGTTCTACTGAGGAATACAAGGAACAATTTATGTTGATTGATGCCAATGCTCTCATAAAATTGAATGAGTTATTTGTTTACAAACTCAGTTCCATTATCTGTGCGGATGAATCTGACGGTTTTGTTGAGTCTGACTTGTAATTGTTTGATCATTTTGATAATAACCTCTAGAGTTTCGTCCCTGCTTCTCAAAAACTTTACCCATGTAAACTGAGAATAGTCGTCTACCACAACAATAATATATTTCTTCCCATATATACTTTGCACTCTCATTGGTCCGCATAGATCCATGTGAAGGGTGTGAAGAGCTTCCATGAGGGTGTTGACAGTTTTAGGTTTGTTAGCATACTTCTTGCTTTTGCCCAGTTGGCAAGCCGAACAGAGATGATCGTTTTTGAACTTTAGTCTGGGTAGACCGCGCACAAGGTCCTTTCGAGCAAGATCATTAATGGTACCAAAGTTCAAATGATTTAAACGACGGTGCCATAACCAAGATTTGTTCTTTGAGGCTTTGGACAACAAACATATAGGAGAGGACCACACCATGTCTTCAATATAGATGGTGTATAGATTAGTGCCACAAGAGCCTTTAAGAAGATCAACACCATCCAATATTCTGACGAAGCATGTGTGTTTTCTGAAAGCCACTCCGAGATCAGAATCACAAATTGACCAACAGAGAACAAGTTGTGACCAAGTCCTTCCACGTAGTATACCCTGGAAATTACACTGTCACCAAAATCTTCGTAATCCATAATTGCCCCCAAATGGTCAATCCCGAATCTAACTGTCCCGATAAACTTTTTCACGAAATTCTTGAGCCGTAGGCGATCTCCAGTCATATGTTTTGAGCAACCTAAATCCAAATACCGAAGGATGATTTATACGACCTTCATTTGAAAACATACGAAGATGGATACTTGAAACGTTGGATCCTCACATGCTAATGGGGTCCTTTTGGTTAGTGCAAACAATCTCTGGATTATCAGAAACTCTAGGTGCTGTGGTGTTAACAATGAGGGCATCACTAGTAGATGCACATGATCTAGTTAAAGGGCATTGTGTTACTAGAGGGATAACTCTACCATTTGGATTTCATTCCTTAACAGGCCCTACTCTAGGCATGGTAGTCCTAGCTAAGGGGCAAAGTTGGCCTAGAGTGAATATTCGACATATGGGCTTCCACTGAAAGCCCACATTGGTAAATATTTTCCCTGTAGGTTTCCAAGATTGCTTAATTTGTTTCGCTTTTCCAACTATCTTAAATGGGGATTGTGTTGATGACATCAAGAATGACACAACACATTGATCATGATTACCAAAAATTAAACATTCATTACATGTTTGCACACAACATTATAATTCGAATTAATTACAGAACTCTTATAGCTAATACTAGAATCAACACGATTCTTTTTGGTCAAATCAAACTTATTGTTCCTACGGTGGTCTTCTACTTCTTCTAGTGAACACTTTTAGCTTGCGTAGTACTATCATTCTTGGCATTGCCTCTAGGCTTTGAACCGCTAGCTTTCGTTTCACTGTTTACTCCTGTAGAAGTAATGATGGGAACATTAGTTTGTTTCTGTTAGAATTAGAAAATTCCAAAGGTCGAAAGAGTCGGTCACCCCAACTATTATCTAGCATAAGTTAGCTCGTAGATTGGTCATTAGTTACGGATTATGTAGTTAGTTAGTAGTGTAAAATAGTTTAGTGCAACACCGTGGAAGAAGGTCGGTCTTTACCCACCGTATCCCCGATCCACAGTGCCGTCAGAGGTCGCTTAGTTTGTAACCTATAAATACCCTCTACCTTGCAAGGTAGAGGGTTGGATGTTCTTTGCAATCTAATATTCCACTAGTTTCTCTCACTAGAATGTCCCACTCTTTCTCTCTAAAACCATCTATGTGCTCATTGTGTTAATGTTATGATGTGTATGTGAAAAGTTAATATCTTACAATTGGTATCAAGAGCCATGGTTAGATCATATCTTGCACATCTTTGGATTTATAGTGGTTTTAGGTGGTTTTGAGTTTGAAAAGTTTAGTGGTTTTTGCATCATTTGGTTGATCTCTAGTGTTAAAGTTTGAATTTTGTTGGTACTTTTGTGTTTAGAATCATCATAAGTGTTTAGGTTTTCATTTGGTAAGCTTGAATCATATTGGTTGGGTTGTTTTGGATTGAAAAGTGATGTTTATTTGGTTTTCATGGTAGCGAGTTAGTTCACGGATAACCTTTCTTCATAGCGACTTGCTTCATTATTTTGTAGCGACTTACAAAGGTTAAAAGCTAGCGAGTTAGAGCTAGCGAGTTAAAGGACAAGTAGTGGACCTCCACCACGGGTAGCGACTTGTGGTAGCGACTTGGTCAAGAGCGAGTTGCTCTTTAGCGACTTGTGTCTCTAGCGACTTGTGTAGCTAATTGTCGCCAAAATTTGGTTAGCGACTTGGTGTGTAGCGAGTTACCACCTAGCGACTTACATCCGCTAGCGAATTGGAAAGCTAGCGACTTAGAGTGGTGGCTAATTAGTGTTGGCGACTTGGGATTAGTACTAGTAGCTAATTGATTCTTAATTCTCTAGAGATTTTGGGAGTAATTCATAATAACACAATGTCACCATCACGGATTCTTTAATCACCAAAGTACTTGCTCTCTATGACACAAAGATGTAATAGTGAAACCGAATGCCCATCCAAGACCTCACACCTAATGACTCAAGATCGATCAATCGTAATAACTCAAATAAGTCACTCTTAATATCCTCGATAATACTAAGAATATGGAATGCACCAAAGGAGCCGCTTCAACATCTCACCACCTTCTCGATTATTCTTATCAACAACTATGGATCGAATAAGTTGTGCTATCCTTCGTCGATTTTCCCACTTTAACAAGAACTGCTTTGCTCAACTTAGAACGATCGAGGGTTCAAATTAACAAAGAAAAGATCTCTTCGATGATTCTCATGTCGCCTCCAAACCATCGCCAACCAATTTCAACCACTTATCCGGAAGAATACTCCTCCGATTTTGATGATATCATGACCGGAATGTCTTTCAAGAAACACACGGAATGGAAATTCATGAGTTCGTAAACTCATTTATTCAACTTATGAGTAATATGGAAACATACATTGAAGAAACCGCTAATGAGAATAACAAGTCAAGGATTTGAACGAGTGTCAAGAGTGTCCATGGAACAATGATGACGTGTCATGCTTCATTCCAATTGAACCAACAGAAGACACTGCTTGCGTAATCTCACCGTGATGGAAAAGATGTAGAGAACAACACCGATCTCAAATTCTCGTAGTCCGAAAAGGTATCAATCGACAAGGTACACTTATCTCGATCACACCAATTCTCACAAAAGGTACATGACTCTTACCCGTAACATGACAATGTGGAATCAATCTTTGTTTTGTCTCGAATCTAATGCAAGCAACATGATTGAAAAAGGGTATATGATGAGCTTTCAAACAAATTTTCAATTTTGAAAACACAGATCTCTTTGCAAATTGAAATACAACATAAGGATGAAATGTTTTATGCAAATAAACAAGGTAGTAACTGAACTTCCGAATTTAGAGAATTTTTGAAATTAATCGCTTAAAATCTCGTATCTGTGACAAAGATTCGACCATAAGAAATCAAATCTCTTCTTCGTAAGCCCGTAAATGCGACCGCCATGAGATGAGTGATACGCTAGATTCTAGGAATTCGAACTAGCTCTATGTGTGTCCAACCTTCTAAGAGAAAATGAGCAGCTAAGAAAGAACCTTGAGGATGCAGACTCTAAATTAGTCAATCAATCTAATCTATTGATGAAAGATATTGATGACCTCAAAGCACAAATTCGTGATAAGAGCTTCAATATTGTGGCCCTAAAAATGAGCTCAGAAGTATGTCGGAAATAGGATGAACACTAAGTTTGCAAAACCTTCAACTTTGGGAAAGTCAACGGTTCGTAACCACTTGAAACGAACAGCTATTAAACAACCTAATGCCTTTAGGTCCGAAAGAGCTAAACCATTGAAATCTAAGCTTACATCCCAAGTTGATTACAAGTCTGTTTTGTCAAAACCACCACTTCATTGCCTAATTCGATATGATGAATCCCAAGCATAGGACTAATGAACATCACCCACAAGTCAAAAACGCTATAAGCTTAACTAGATATCATGCAAAACATAGTCCGACGATCAATCCCCAAGAAATTCTCGATCACAAAAGACAAATAGTCAAAACAAGGGTGTGCACTCATTTAGTTCATCTCACTGTGGCTTCAAATGGATTCCCACTGGCAGATTATTTAAGTATACAGGACTTAAACGAACTTACATCCCTAAATCATGCCTCAAGTGGATTCCCACAGGTAAACTTTTCAAGATTGTAGAACCTAATAGGATCCCCAGTAATGATACGTCTGGATTATACTGTGTTGATTCTAAATGTGAGACTAAACATGTCACTAACCCCTTTATGAACAAGTCTACATGTGCTTCAAGTACAATGTGCTCTCAGTCTTTTTCAGGTACAATGCTCAACTCAATCAGGAACTTCATGACTTGGTTCCCCTCAGATATGAACATAGCTCATTCAGGAGCTATAGCTTGCCGTAATTGATGTATTTCTTACATTGACTCCTATTCATCTTGAATCGTGACTCGCTCTCCCATGTTTGTGTATAAATCAATTTAAAAAAAAAAAAAAAAAAAAAAAAAAAAATTTAGAATATACCTTTCAAAACTTTATCATTTCTTTCATTTTTTCTAATAATGAATATACTCCTTGTTATCGATAACATCTACGGTCCTAGAAATGTCATTCAATAATGGCACGGGATCATAGATGAAGTTCGAACAATTGATATATTCTTGGTAGTATAATGGGATTGTTAATATCAATCAATGTTCTTTGATGACATTGATTGAGGGGAGATTAATTTTATGTACCATTGGCTTCGTGGTCGGTTATGATGATTGGTTATTTGTATGATGTGGTGATTTCGCCAGTGTGACTAATCGGTTATACTTTCAGCAAAGTGCTGCTGTAACCGCCTATGTGTTGAAATGTTGAATTATTTCATGATGATCGTTGTAATAATCGATGCTAGAGACGTTGTCCTATCCGTGTTAGCATTTTATTACCACTCACTCATTTTTACCATAGGGACCAAACTTGTCATATAGTGTAAGTTGTTGCATTAGCGAATTACCACCTTTGTTTATAACCACAAGGACCAATTGTGTCATATCGCTTAAGATATGTTGTATAACCCCAAATGAGTTACCCATTAGCGAGTTACCTAATCTTTTCACTTTTCTCTCTCGCTTTTTTTTCTCTTCGCCTTCTCATTCTTTCTAGCGACTTAGATTAAGGTTTGCATTGATTCCTATTATCTTTACTATCTTATGCTTTAGTGTCTAGTGTTTAACTTATCACTATTTCCGGATCCTTTCTCGTGCTCGCGTGGTGTGATTTGTTGACCCTCTCGCTTAGGTTCGGATTTTCTTTGTAAATCGATGTGTGTTACTTATTAAATGATTGAACGTGTTATATATCGCTTGGATTATATTGTTTGTTTGGACTATATTGGTTGGATACATTGATGGATGATTATAATGGATTGGACCGATGGGTTGGGTTAGGAATGTTCTTGGTGGCGAGTTAGACTGTTCTTGGTAGCTAATTAGTATGAATGTTCTTCATGGCGAGTTAGAGCTCTACATAGCGAATACGCCTCAAGCAATGTAATTAGTTCACTAATTTCCAATGACTTGGTTAGCGAGTTAGTAACTAGCGACTTGTATTTACAAGTTAGCTAATTAATAACCCAGCGACTTTAGTTAACCACTTTGTAGCGACTTGGCTTAGTTACTGTACATGGCGACTTGACTTTACGAGCTAGCGAATTATCCTAGCGACTTGGTTAGCGAGCTAGCAGATAGCGACTTGTATTTACAAGTTAGCAAATGTGTTACCTAGCGACTTAGTTGTCTACTTTGTGGCGACTTGGTTTAAGTTTTATTCATGGCTACTTGGTCTTACATGTTAGCAAATTAGTTTAGCGACTTAGAGAGCTAATCCTTTTATGACTTGTCCGTGGCTCTAGATGACGACTTGTTTTTACAAGTTTATAACAGTGTTCATGATTGAGAATTAGTCTTAGGGTCAAGGTTGTTCAAAATGTTCAAAGTTGTTGCTAAAGATGATTTCGCCTCACTACTCCTAGGATCTCCTAATTCGCCTTGTTGAATCAACTTACTCTATGTAAACCGTTATAACATCTCTGCTTAGGCAAAAGGTACCGGGTTCTCTCACGATCGCCAAATGTTTCTTTTGCCTCATACATATGTGTTATATCACTTTACATGTGTATCTTGGCTCATGTCATGATCACGTAGTTATGCACTCTTTTGCCCTTTAAACCCCTTATAAGCTCGCCATGTAATCATTCTTCTATATGAATGTTCCTCATTGTTATATCTTTATGTTATCATATAGTTGAAAGGTGTTATACAGCTTGCAATCTTTGCCTCTATCCGCTCCATATGTGTTAGGAACTTCTTCAAGGTTTCTACCTCCTTGTCATAAGGGTGCTCTCAATGTCGCCTCACTTACTATGTATTATCTAACCTGCTCCCATCTATTATCGTTGATTGTATGACTACTCGTAACATCAATGGCTAGTTCAATCCCGTAAAGAGCGCCACCCCGTCAGATCATCCGAGTTCTCTCGCACGAAGAAATCCTTCCCAAAAGTCAATGGGTCGCTATAGGTAAAAGCAATCATATGTGGACCTTCAAAGGCTCCAACAAAACCGATACTCAAAGTTTCAATTGACATCCTCCAAAACACTAACTTCTTCGGGCTATTACCAAGCAATGCTCAATTCCTACCATCTACATTCAACAATTCGAACACCGCTCAATGGAATAAAATCACGGCACGATACTCTTGCAAGTCGGATAATATGGAGTTCACAATTAATTCGATATTCGAGCAAAGCTCTTGAATCACACCATGTGACCCCGACGCTCGCTCAATCTCCGCCTGTGCCGACGATCCGATCGTATTTTATTGGGTTGGGCTATCGTAACAAGATTTCAAGAGCATCCGACATCATCACGGACACATGTATCAACCCCGAGAGCCATTACAACCATTCTCGAACTTATGCTTATCCGGGAAAACTTCGTGGTTCGATAAAGTGAGAGTTCCTATCTTGCAAATCCTATGGGAATCTTTAATAGGTTGATGTGAATGTCTCGATCGTATTTGGGAAGAATTCTCGTTATCAATGAACACATTCATATCTCGATAGAACCTATTTCCTAACAATGTTCAAGGTCGAAGAAGCGTAACAAACTTGTAATTCCCAAAGATCGATTCTCCAAGCTTGTCATCCAAGATTTGCAACAAACTCACAACTTCACCCTAGGTCTCGAATCAACTCTTCACAAAGCGTAACATGAATTTGTTTTAGGAAACTTGAAATATGTTCCTAGAGGTTCGAATCAAGAAGTATTTGGATTGCCAATTCCCGATCGCCTTCTCACGATGATATCAAGAAGAAGGACTACTTCAAGCAATACATGAAAAGTGCAACCAAACTCTCTCGCTAATGTCACACCTCTCCTTTACAACCAACTCGCTCCCAAGACCACCTCTCGACTCTAAAGCATCCTATGCCTCTTCCTAAAAAGAGACGGAAAGATCTCATCACGTAATCTTCATCCAAAAAGCATAAAGAAAAGAAGAAGAAAGTGGAAAAGGAAATAGATGAGAACACTGAGGTGCCAAGGAATACTTTCAGGTTAATTGATGAGGATGACGCTGATCTGCAACTTGGTATTCAGCAAAGTCTTGAAGATCAAAATGTGAAGGCTCCAGTAGGTGGAGTTGTGTTAAGTGAACCCACTCAACCACCTCAACAAACAACCCCAATTACACTTGACAAGGGTAAAGGAGTTGCAAGTGTTGAACAAGCTGCTCACATGCTTTTAACCATCTCATCATCTCCTTCTAGCACCACTAATCAATATGAGCTGAAGAGAAGAAATGATTCACCTCATGTAAAAGAACAACTGTGTGGTGCCCAAACGCTTAAGGAATCTCTATCACTTGGTGAGACTCAACTGAGTTGAATGTTGACACTGTTACAAAAGGGCTCACAGGAGAACCTTGGGACAAGATCCGACGAGACCTTGAAGATGGATGAACCAAATCTGCCTACAAACTCTCTATCTTCACTTAAGAATCTTGATGATGACTTCTTTTTGGTGATCAATTCATTAATGACAAAACCTTAGACTCGCACAATCCATGTATAATGTCAAGATTCAAAGAAGATACTTCAACCATTCCTCCAATGATCCGATCTTCACTATCAACCGCACTTCCACCTCCCTTGCCCGCTCAATCAACCGTACAAACACCAACGACAACACCACCAACCCGTAACCCATCTTCACAATTGCGATGAAGTGGCTCCACCAGCCTTCCCTCCATGATTCTCACGCCCGATCAACCACCGGATAAAACCATTAAAAGGGTAGAAGCATCGAAAGGCAACTTCCCAAACTGCTGAGTCTCGTGGATCGTGTTCAGATTGAGCACCTCAACTTCATCAAGCAAGCATCGATGCTATTGAAGGAGAAGTCAAGGATGCCGTGGAATGGGCAATGGAGGCTCCACTTCTCGTGACGATTCAAGGACCTCCCATCTCCGATATGAGAGCAAATTTCAGTGAAAGGATGTATGAGGTCAAGAGGACAAGCATGAGGTTCACAAGAACTTTATGAGGCACTTGAAGAATCCATCAAGTTCGACAATTATGAACAGCTTTAAAATTGAAGTCGGAGAAAAGAATGCTAAAAGAAAAGAAGGACAATTGTGATGGAAACATTGATGAAGGATCGCAAAGATCGCGAAGATCCTCCACCACCGTGAGGCGCTGAACTTCGAGCTGGGAATCCTTCGTCAACACCCAATTCACCTCCATCACACCCACCATCATCAACCCCAAAACCGTCCAATCAATCGACTCTACAAACAAACAGGTACTCAAGAAATCACCGGACGACGATCGATTCAAGATTCACCTCCACATCCACTTCAATTCTCGATGATCAAGTGGTCCACGAAGAGTCTCAAGTTATGGCCGACTCGTAACCGTATGAAGATGATGCATCGACGAAACATATTCCTAAGCCATCGAAGATTGGTTTGACAATTACATGGCTGGAACCGCACTAGTACATCCAGTAGCTCCTTCTAGAGACACAATTCAAAGTCCGCATTGTGGAAGATAGACCTCCTTCTCCGTAACCCACATGGACAATCCCGTAGTCTCGACTCTATGATTCCCGACAACAATTGGGCATCGCTATCACCAATAACTATGAAGTTCCAATCAAGACTCTTCTCGCACTACACCGGTGATATGGGAAGTTTCATTAGATGGTTTTGTGAGCGAAAAGTATCTCTTCCATAACACCAAGAGATCTAGAAGGACAAGCCTCACGAAATTGTCAAAGTCTTCCATTCGATGCAAACCATCTTCAATATCGATGGAAGAATGCCATAAGATGTCGAATGACCAAGTCGCTGAGCAAATCGCCGCCTAATGTCAACAAATCTCTTCCTCTTGGTGGTGAACTCGGTCGATATCCATTCAGCGGAATTCTTCTTCAATCACGACTTGACTATCTGTGTGCTCGCTCATGGAAAGAAGGCCCGCTTCTATCTATTTCAAAGATGAAAGTCGCAATCTATTCTCGATCGTGGGCTCGAGCGATGGTTCCCGATCAATTCGGGCAAATGAAGAGCAAAGTATGATATTGCGCTTCTTATGGTATTTCCCAATCGTGGTTCAAAAGAAGATGTTCTACATTGAAAGACATGGTGCCGATAAAAGACGAATGAGGTCGATCAAACCGCAAATCTTAAGCGTTATCGCAGTAGATCTTCCCGATCTATGGATATGAGTACTTAAAGAAGATTGTCCTTAAAAGAGTCGACTTCAAAGTGTATACCATTGAAGAGAACGACTTCAAACATCTTCTACCAAATGATTTCAAGATCTCTATCTCTTAAATCTTCAAGGACACCGAGCACTTACCAGACGTGAGAAAAGGCCCTCTCGCACTGCCACTCTTGGATCGGGGCTTAGTCATACGGAAACGAGTTGAGGACTTTCACTTGGCATTGAAAGCTACCAAACCAGGTCAACCTCACAAGTCCTCAATGGAATGCACCGGGCATGAATTTCATCGAGAATACAAAGTTCTTGACACTCCTAGAGCCGCCATCTTCACCGACAGATATGGATCGCGATGCTTATGCGCCTATGTGAACTCTACAAGTTTAGTGATGGTACGCTCAAAATGGTCAAGAAGAACTTGACACCGAGTGAAAGAAGCCAAACTTGATATGAGATCTTGGGTTAAAACTACGCTCGGACCGATGATGACGTGAAGAGGTGTGAACATTTCATTGTCGCAATCCGTCAAGACTCAAGACACGAAGGATCTTCCGCACCGAAAGCTTTGTTGGTGGAAGGCTCCGTGATGGTCACTACAAACTTCTTCAAAGAACCGAATGAAGACTTCTTCGAATACCGCTTATGTTTTGTTAACTTTGTGTTATATGTGGTGTATTAAATATGAACAACTCGTGATACATGTAATAGTGCTAGGATTTGTACTATGGTTTCCTTGAAAAAGGGGAAACATCCGTGTTGTCCTTTTTTCTTTATCATATAAAATTGGACACATTTTTCTCCTACAAATATTTTACCTCATACTTATTTAATTACTTGAGATCCAAAATCTCAAAGGATTTAAGATTTTGATCTGGGAGAAAATGTGATATAAATATGAAAGATGGTAAAAGATAAGATGACCAATTTTTGTGCATACTTCTCCTTATATGTGCTAAACAAGTTTTCAATCTCGAAGCATATATTAAGGGGAGAACTCTATTTGTAAATTCAAGTCATCGTGGTACACTACACTTTAAATACTTTAAAGTACCTTGATCACATGGCTTCTAATCCTTTGATGACAAAGGTTCCTCTAGTATGTGCAAAACCCTTTTCAACCTCGAGGCACATATTGAGGGGAGCGAATTTATGGAAACCTCATCCTTCCCGGAAATGCTATATTTACTTGATTTAATATGGAAGTGATGTTGATATCTTTAGAAAATGGTAATCAAAGAAGTTAATTTTTTCTCTTGCCTCCATGTGCTTAACATTTTCAATACTTGATGCACATGTTGAGGGGAGTTCTCGTTTAAAATATCAAAACAATTCAGTACAAAAGCTTTGATAATATATCACAAGTATCCGAATTGATTTTCAAATGGTTTTCAATTGATCCAATGGCGTATGAACAATACCAAATTGACCGACCAACTTTACTTTATGTACGGTGATATAAGGATGATAAGGTTAGGTATTGGTTCCCATGATCCGCCGTAATCGGAGGGATCTACCAGGACAATCCACTAGTTAGTGTAGAAGTCCTTAGGTATGATGATAAAAGGAGAAAATGAGATATGGGAAGAGTGCGGACTAAGACCGAGCTAGTAATCGAATAAACCCAACAAGGTTCTAGCTATGAAGTCTCGTAAGCACCAAGGGGTTGAAGAATTAAAAGAATTGAATGAAAATAGGGTGAAAACAAATAGCCTCCATTAATTCAACCTTAGGCGTAAACCGGTTCACTTCATATGCTACCGATGGTAACATCGGTATTGAAGACAAGACGTCATGGACCCAAAGGACGACCGCACTTCAACTTTCCAAACCACTCAAGTTCCTCTTAAAAGGGCTTGTTTCATTCTCACGGGAACCGACATTATCTATCGACTTTCTCTTAGAGATGGTTGATATTGAAGTAGGAGACCCTCTCCCTAGTCTCCGCTATAGGATCCAAATATGCACAAATTGAGTCTAGAGCCACGAGATCATCAATAAATCTCATTAGGACACTTTCAATGAAGACTCTCTGCTTCACACAATGTGGAAAGAGAGATTATATCTTGAGTCCCACGATTATCCTTGTGGTATTGCCGTAACATCCGAGTGATGTGTTTACATATTCACAATGAAGATGGAAAGCCTTCGAGCCAACATCAAACAAGCTCCCGGTAGGTGGCATGTGAGATCTATTATATAGATCAACCATGTGACAACCGAATGTAAACAATGGGGCGATTCAATCTCTTGAATCAATCCCGTTCGTGTTATGGATTGACGGATGCCTTTGAAAACCGGTCTTTGTGCTTAATAAACTCTTTTCTTTAGCACATCGACCGTGTACTAATTTTTCAAACCAAAGGTATTTTTATGATTGATAATTGATTTTCAATAAAACCTTCGTTGTATTGCAAAACAATTTCTATTGAGCAATACACGATTGTTTTTCAAATCTCTTTTCATCAATCAATGGACTTAAAATTACCGTTCACTCACTCCGTGTTGTCTTCTTTGAGATGTTCCGTTTGAGAACAAATAGAACAACATTGCAAACCCCGTCAAGGAGATTCTTAGGAATCCCACCGATCACAGCAAGATTTGTATCGATCAACGGGAACCGTGGGCCGTGTACCTCAATTCATCGAAGTGATCAAAGACACTTTCGTGCGATTTGTTGCTAATCGTTGTATGCGTGTACGCCCGACGCTTGCAAAATGATCGTAATGAAGCGGTCAATCCATAGCCGCATGCTCACTTAACGCTTTCATCTCAAAAGAAATCATGACTAGTGCATCAATGACTCGATATTTTCACACCAAGCTTCGCTACGCCGCCAATATCGTGATTCAACAAATGCTTCCGCTACTCGATGAGAAGATATCATGATCCGTAATGTGAGCATGTCGGTCCCAAAGTCACAACACCACAATGGATGTCTCGTAGATTGTTGTTTGTCGATGATCTCAAAAGTCGGCTCTTATTTACTATCTCGTGAATCGAAATGGACCTCCTACATTAAGTACAAATCTTTGCGCCTTTGAAGTTGCACCACCTATGCACCAAGTGTACGATGTTGTTATATGAAAGTCTACGAGCTCAAGAACAAAGTCAAGTCTAGAATGCTAGGATTTGAAATGTAAAATATGGGGTGACCTCCTTAGGGGAGATTGTTAGGAATTAGAAAATTCCAAAGGTTGAAAGAGTCGGTCACCCCAACTATTATCTAGCATAAGTTAGCTCAGATTGGTCATTAGTTACTAGAATGTCCCACTCTATGTAGTTAGTTAGTAGTGTAAAATAGTTTAGTGCAACACCGTGGAAGAAGGTCGGGTCTTTACCCACCGTATCCCCGATCCACAGCCGATATCAGAGGTCGCTTAGTTTGTAACAACACCTATAGAATACCCTCTACCTTGCAAGGTAGAGGCCTTTTTTCGGATGTTCTTCCTTCGGTAATCTAATATTCCACTAGTTTCTCTCACTAGAATGTCCCACTCTTTCCAAGTCTATGCTCTCTTGAAAACCATCTATGTGCTCATTGTGTTAATGTTATGATGTGGTATGTCAAACTCGTGAAAAGTTAAACCAACAATATGGAACCGAGGTAGTCGTGTTTAGATCCCACGAAAAGATGCCTCAAAAGGGATTCGGGAGAAAATATGTTCTTGAATGAAGCATCTTCAGGAGGAGCAAAAGTATTCACTTCTAAAGAATTGTCTACTACAGTGCTTTGATGTAACGAAGGAGATTGAAGATTTGATGATGATGGTTACTGACTTGTAGAAGGAGGTACATAAGGGACTGCAAGAGTGGGATATTGTACAAGACCAAAACTAATTGGCCCAGGTGTCAAAAAATTAGGTGTGGGACCAGAACTGGTGTGACCAGGAGCCGGTTACTCTGTCAACTCATCGAATGTCACGTGAATGGTTTCCATAATTTTTCGGGTTCGTCTGTTGAAGATTCGGTATCCCTTACGATCTGGTTCACATACAACGAAGAATCTAATGTCTGCTTTAGCCTTTAAATTTCCTAGATCTTTGCTGTCATTTGTTGGATAGCATAGAGCACCAAACACACGTAGAAAAGAGAGATTTGGTTTCTTGTTATATATCAACTCGTATGGAGTTTTGTTATGCAGAGTATGTATCAAGGATCGGTTTTTGGTGTAACAAGCAGTAGCAATAGCTTCCGCCCAAAGAAACATCGGAGCCTTAGAGAATATTAGCATGGTTCGTGCAGCTTCCACAAGAGTACGATTTCTTCTTTCAACAATGTCGTTCTAGTGAGGAATACGTGGACACTTTTTTGGTGACTGATGTCAATGCTCTTATAAAATTGATTGAGTTATTTGTTTACAAAATCAGTTCCATTATCTGTGCGGATGAATCTGACGGTTTTTTTTTAGTCTGACTTGTAAATGTTTGATCATTTTGATAATAACCTCTGGAGTTTCATCCTTGATTCTCAAAAACTTCACCCATGTAAACCGAGAATAGTCGTCTACCACAACAAGAACATATTTCTTCCCATATATACTTTGCACTCTCATTGGTCCGCATAGATCCATGTGAAGGGTGTGAAGAGCTTCCATGATGGTGTTGACAGTTTTGGGTTTGTTAGTATACTTCTTGCTTTTTCCCAGTTGGCAAGCCGAACAGAGATAATCTTTTTCGAACTTTAATCTGGACAGACCGCGCACAAGGTCCTTTCGAGCAGGATCATTGATGGTACCAAAGTTCAAGTGATTTAAACGACGGTGCCATAACCAAGATTTGTTCTTTGAGGCTTTCTACAACAAGAAAATAGGAGAGGACCGCATCATGTCTTCAATAGAGATGGTGTATATATTAGTGCCACGAGAGCCTTTAAGAAGATCATCACCATCCAATTCTCTGACGAAGCATGTGTGTTTTCTGAAAGCCACTTCGAGATCGGAATCACATAATTGACCAACAGAGAACAAGTTGTGACCAAGTCCTTCCACGTAGTATACCCTGGAAATTACACTGTCACCAAAAACATAATCTCCGTAACCCATAATTGCCCCAAAATGGTCGTTCCCGAATCTAATTGTCCCGATAAACTTTTTCACGAATTTCTTAAGCCGTGAGCGATTTGATGAGTGTCTAAATACTCATCATTTTATTCCTACGATGTACTTCATTTAAAGTCCTATCATTCATGCAAAATCATCCGAAAACACTCGAAACACATCAAAATGATCAAAATATCACAAATCGATCAAAATATCACAAATCGTGTTTTATGTGTTTTAAATGCAAAATTATCAAAATCGATGAAAAATGTATCAAATTTGCAAAATTGCGCTTTAGTCCCCAAGTTTCCAAAATTGTCAAAAATAGGTCCTGAGCACAAAATTTCAAAAGAAAAAATCACCAAAGGTCCTTTTAAAATCATAAGTTGTCAAATTTAGTCCTTTGGTGAAAAATGTCAAAATTTGAGAAAATTACAAGAATGGTCCTTCAAGTTTCAAAATTGGCGAAATGGCCCTGAAAATTGCAAAATGATGATTTGGTCCTGTACTTTTGAAGCTTGTCGGTTTTAGTCCTTTGAAATAACTTTGAGATAATGGCGCTTTGGTCCTTACATTTTCGTGAATTACATAAATGGTCCTTGTTAATTATTAACTCTTTACACATATTTTGGACCTTACCCAATTATGAACCCCTGTCATTAACCTAACTTGGACCCCCTTTGTATTATTAGACCAGTCAAAGCTGTGGTCAAACCACCCAAACACGCGCCAAACTCCTTCCCTCTCCCACTTGAGCCCTGCACTTCCTCTGCTACACACAACCTCCTCACCTTATCACAATCCTGTCCCCCCTCCAAACACTACATCCAAAATCATTAACTTATCACCTTTCCCACACTCAATCTCACCCCACAGGTTAAATTCTCATTTCCCGCCAAAACTAGATCGAAGGCCAAGATTGCATACAATGATCCAATGGCCTCAAAAAGGAGTGGGATTTGCTCAGGATGAGAGAGAAGTCAAGATGGGTATAAAAGGAAGGAGAAAGAAGCAGTAGAGAGGGTAGTTAGTTTTTTAAAATTTCTCTGTATGTCGTTTTTTTTGTAGTTAACTTAATTAATGTTTTAAAATGTAAAATGTAAGCCTCAATGTAATAAATATATGCTACTCAATCTTTATGAACTATTTTCAAGCACTAATTTAAGGTTTACTTGGTTTCAAAATTCTCGCTTTCTTGTTGAAGAATTAAGTTTCAAAGTTTTGTGATAAAGCTTCTAATAGCTTATAGTTAGTTCACTCAAGTTTGTGTAAGCTTGTTAAAGCTTTTCATAAGCTCTCAAATTAGTTTTAAGCAAATTTCATTGATGGTCAACAAAAGTCAACTCTAAGCTCAAATTACAAATGGATTGGATATAGTGGTTGCAGACATTTGATTTGGGTTGGAATAAGTCCATTTAGTGGTTTTAGATTTGGTTTTAGCTTTGTATACCATCCGGAACTCATGAAAGTAAGATTTCTAAATTTCATTTTCACAACAGTTTTCATTTATGCTTGTACTTGTGTTTGTACTAATAGCCTGCTCAAATGTGTTTATTTAGCCATAATTAAGTCATTTAAGCTTAGAATGATCATTAAAACATGTTGGTGCATCGGTTAGCTCATTTAACTTTCACAATAGTAGTGTAAAGGAGTGTTTGGATTTGGTGTTTGACACATGTTTAAGGTTTGTTTTAGAGTGGAATCATGTTGGCCTATGCTTGTCCGGTTATATCATACTCATTTCACCATTTCTTGAGCCTTCTTAGCAATGAAAGTCAAAATCACAACTTTAGTTTCTTAGCGACTCAACTGTTAAGATTTTTACTAATCAAAAGTTAGATTTGTGTTTAGAATTCATTAAGTAAGTTTGCAATAGCTTCATTTAAACTTATAACATCATTTTCATTCAATATTTGATCTTAAATCTCAAGAAAGTCAAATCTTTAACTGCTTTTCCAAAGTCAAATGAGTCTAAAATCGGTTTTGCGAAATTGCAATCACCGCATAGTCTTCATTTCAAGGAGATGGGACCTCATATTTGGTTTAAGTATAGTCGCTAGGTGGTTTTCATGTCCACATTTCGGTTTCAGACATTAGTTCATTGAATTAGCTTTTAGAATAGCTCAAACTTGGGCCCGCTTTTTGTTTCAGATCTGCTTCAAGCAGACCAAACGATCCTTTGCACCCTTTTGGTTTGATCTTGATCTTCTTCAATAATAGTCCAAATTAGCTGAAACTTTGGTTACTTGTTCTCTGGTTGGTGGGCTTGAGCTCCACACTGTTGGTTTTCCTTTAGCATATCGATAAGCGCTTAGATAAGCTCAAAAGTGAGGGCTGTTTGCTTATCGCTTAAGTTACGCTTGCTCAAATCTCGTGTAGACTACTTATTAGGTGTTAGATTTAGCTTGCATTAGTTGTCTTAGAGTGGATTTAGCATACCTTAGCTTATTTAATCATTTGGTACTGCCTAGTGCTTATTAGCTTATTTTCCAAGTAGCTTATTAGGATCAGTTTCATAGCAGCTCTGATTTCTTGCACTGTAGCCCTTGTTTTTATATTTTTATCAGCTTTAGAATATTATTTTAGGTTTTCCATGAAATTTTCATAATTTTTGGACACTGTTTAGTATTTTTCTTAATTAAAATCAGTTTTTAATCAATTTAATTAGCTTAAATTGCAATTAATTGAGAAAAAGTTCCAAAAAATAATTTTTCTATTTTATTAAGTTTAGATAAATATAAAAAGACAAAAAAACATTTTTCTAGATTTTTCTTAAGTTAAATTTGTATTTTAAGTAATTTAAATAGTTTTAAATAGTATTTAATTCCTAGAAAATAGAAAAATAATCATAAAAATACAAAATAGTTTTGAAAAGTCTATTTTGATATTTTAGACTTTTCTAATTCATAATTTTATTTTTCTAGCTTTATTTCCTAATTTCTTGTATTTTAGATATTATTTAATAGTTAAAAATAGTTTTTAATTAATAATAATTAATTAATTAGTTATAAAAATAATTTTCTTTTTCTAAAAAGTTTCTTATATCATTAGGTTTGTAAAAAATGTATTTTTCATATTTTTAGGGTTAATATTGCTTTAGTTTCACTTTTTATTTTGTACGTTACGTAGTTTTTAATTTAAACGTACGTTTTAGGTTTTAAACGTTCATCACTTTAATTATAGTGATAGCGTTTATTTAATAGGTTTTATCTTTTTAATTTTCTTTAAATTGCATTTAAGGCGTTTTAATTTGCTGGCTTTTTCCGTAGTTAATATCATCCTTTTCCCGTTCAGATTCCTCGATCACTAAACGTCTGATAATCCATTGCACAACTCGCTGGGACATAACGACCCGGGGAAACCCTATACTCCTCAGATCTTCATTGATTTCGTGCTTAGGCCGTTTTAAGCTGGTTACGGTCCGCCATACACAAGTGGCGGGTTTGTGTGATTTAGCTTGACTGTTTGGCACGCATCAAATTTTTGGCGCCGCTGCCGGGGAGCTGTGCTGATAATCTTACGTTTAGAAGATTAGTGATTTGGATATTCACTCCTTGTTTATACCATCTCGTATGTATTTATATTTTCTTATAAAAATCAAAACCCAAAAGATTTTCCTTCCTATTTTTATATAATGTTTTCCAAAAATCCAAAAGATTTTTCTTATCCTCATATCCGCTTGATTCTTTCTCTCGTATCCTCTAAACGCTTAATTCTATCTTCTTGATCTTCTTTGCGTTTAATTACGATGGAATCATCGATTCCTTGTGTCGGTTGTGGAGAACCGCTTTTCGGTTTACCGTGTCGTTGGTGTACGTGCGAACGATGCGGTAATAACATTCATAACGGAAGTTGTTTGTTTTGCGGTTCGAGGAATTCATGTTCTTATGATCAAAATTCTTTCAATGAGCCGAAAAATTTCTCCGACTACCCGCCCCAACCCCAAAATTTTTCGCTCAATCGCCAGATTGCTATGGTTGTGGGGATCCGTTAGTTGATTTTCGATGTCAACAATGTTCTTGCGAGAGGTGTGGAAATTATCTTACGGAAGGATTTTGTTCGTTTTGTGCTTGAAGTCGAAAACTCATGCACTTATCCGAACTTTTCCAATTATCCTCAAACGATTTTAGCCACCCTCCTCAAGATTCATTTGAGCAAGAACCGTGCTATCAAAGTTTTAATGACACATCGTTTGAAATGTACCGAATTTTTCTTGCACAAATTTTGGAGGTCCTCACGATAATCTTCAATGTCAACCATGGAATCAAAATTACTATACTTCCGGTTTTGACAATTTCCAACCTCCACAAAGACCATACGTTTCAAACTCCACCGAGCCGTTGCCTCAAGAAATTTCCCAAGATCTTGAAACCACAATGAAAACACTTGAGGATATGATGAGTAATTTTAAGAATCAAGTGAGTGGTGAAAAGACCATAGGAGAATTGCTTGTCAAGAACGAGAGGCCCGCAAATCTAGGGAAGAATTATTAGCCCTAGAGCATGCGGCTCTAAGGCGCTCCCAATTTCTTAAGGCAATATATATGATGATGACGAGGAGGGTTTTATCCTTTTAAAGGTAATATTTCTCAACCCCCTCAGTCAGTTGATATTCCAGCAGTTGAGATTTCATCTCAAACAACTGCTATCACACCCGAAGCTCCCAAAGACTCTCTCATCATGGGGGATGAGCATCTCAGCACTATTCCGGAAACGGAATCATCGAATGTTGAGAACCTTATCCCGATCCCAAGTGAGTCTGAGGGAATTCTTGACAAAGAGTGTGATGTGTTTTCTCCTCTTACAAATGATCTTGTTGAGACTTTCTCAGATTTTGACAGTGATTATAGTGATGCCGATTCTTTATATTCTAAAGACATAGAATTTATTAATGCATTACTTCCACATTCCGAGATCGTCAACTTAGAAGAGGATGTTGACCATGTTGTTTCCACAACAGTTAATACGACTATCACTAATCCCTTATTCGAATTCGGTTATGAATTTACTCTAAATTCGCTTAATCCAATCTTTGATAGTGATGAGTCCACACGGAGACTATAATGGACGAGGTGCATATTTATAGCCCACGGCACCGCACATGTCCCACCTCCGTATATTCTTCATGAGGAGTTCGCGGTGAACTCACTCATATCATATCTCCGCCGGAGTATGATTGCGTGGATGGCAAAATCATGATCGGGAGAGAATCTCAATTTGCATAGTTATGACAAATCTTCCCACCCATCCTCCCGAGATGCCTTCCAACCCAAAGAGCTCAACCAAAAATCCAAATAAGTGCAATCAGACTTAATCCCGAGGAAGAAGATCTAGTTATGATTGTTATCATGATCTTCCTTCTTTTCTTCACCTACTCGGTGACTTCTCCTGCTTCTTCACTCCTTCGGAATGAAGACATTATCTTTGATCCCGGCATTTTCATTTATTATTTATGAGCGGTTCTCTCTATATCTCATCGGTGTGGAACTTTCACGTGCTTCAAATGTTTGTTCAAACATCTTGATTGAAAGTCCGATGGAGATTATTTCTTCCACTTTGCTTCCCATGAACCAATGAATTGGGTCGAGTCAAGCTAGTGACTCGGTAATCAAAAACAAGAGCATGCCATACATGGGTTTTCACCCATGTGTACTCACCCTTTCTACCACCTAAGAGTTGCCCACATGTTATATATATATAAAAAAAAAAAAAAAAAAAAAAAAAAAATCCTTTCTAAATAATGGCCGTAATATTTCCTTTTCGTTCTTTGTTTCGCATAACCGCGTGTACTTTGAATATTGAGGGCAATATTCATTTCTAAGTGTGGGGAATTCTCACGAATTTTATCATATAATTATACCAATTCCCGTTTTTGGCCAAAATTTTTTTTTTCGGAGTAAGTGTTTTACACTTTCTCATTTGGTTATCATCCGCCATGTCTCAGAAGACTAAAGGATTAGCTAATCCAGAGCAAACGGCTCTTGGTAAAGATATATCAAATCCGTTTATATGGCTTGCAATTTGCCCAAAATTGTATGGTATTCAACTCACCATATCCTAATAAGTGAAGAGTTGGCTAGCCCGCAAGATTATGGCTTGTGGTAAAGGCGATGGAAAACCATAATTGGTAATCACTCACCAAAGATAATATTGATAATTTATCTAAGAGTTGGCTAGTCCGTAAGGTACGGCTTCGGTAAAGACAAATCAAATCCGTTGAAAGTCGGTGGTTTGCTCAAAATCACATGGTTATCGGTGTACCATGGTTCTTACTTGAACTAAAACATTTGGCTACTCCGAAGTAATGGCTTTTGGTAAAGAGATTAAAATCCATTATGTTTTCTCAAATCATTGCTAGGGACTAGCAATATCTCGATGTGGGGATTGATGAGTGTCTAAATACTCATCATTTTGTACCATTTAAACTGCAAAATCATCTCGAAAACACTCGAAACACATCAAAATGATCAAAATATCACAAATCGTTGTTTTATGTGTTTTAAATGCAAAATTATCAAAATCGATGAAAATGTATCAAATTTGCAAAAATTGCAGTTTTAGTCCCCAAGTTTCCAAAATTGTCAAAAACAGTCCCTGAGCACAAAATTTCAAAAGAAAAAAATCACCAAAGGTCCTTTTAAAATCATAAGTTGTCAAATTTAGTCCTTTGGTGAAAAATGTCAAAAATTTGAGAAAATTACAAGAATGGTCCTTCAAGTTTCAAAATTGGCAGAAATGGCCCCTGGAAAATTGCAAAATGACAGATTTGGTCCCTGTACTTTTGAAGCTTGTCAGTTTTAGTCCTTTGAAATAACTTTGAGATAATGGCAGTTTGGTCCTTACATTTTCAGGAATTACATAAATGGTCCTTGTTAATTATTAACTCTTTACACATATTTTGGACCTTACCCAATTATGAACCCCTGTCATTAACCTAACTTGGACCCCCTTTGTATTATTAGACCAGTCAAAGCTGTGGTCAAACCACCCAAACACGCGCCAAACTCCTTCCCTCTCCCACTTGAGCCCTGCACTTCCTCTGCTACACACAACCTCCTCACCTTATCACAATCCTGTCCCCCCTCCAAACACTACATCCAAAATCATTAACTTATCACCTTTCCCACACTCAATCTCACCCCACAGGTTAAATTCTCATTTCCCGCCAAAACTAGATCGAAGGCCAAGATTGCATACAATGATCCAATGGCCTCAAAAAGGAGTGGGATTTGCTCAGGATGAGAGAGAAGTCAAGATGGGTATAAAAGGAAGGAGAAAGAAGCAGTAGAGAGAGTAGTTAGTTTTTTAAAATTTCTCTGTATGTCGTTTTTTTTGTAGTTAACTTAATTAATGTTTTAAAATGTAAACTGTAAGCCTCAATGTAATAAATATATGCTACTCAATCTTTATGAACTATTTTCAAGCACTAATTTAAGGTTTACTTGGTTTCAAAATTCTCGCCATCTTGTTGAAGAATTAAGTTTCAAAGTTTTGTGATAAAGCTTCTAATAGCTTATAGTTAGTTCACTCAAGTTTGTGTAAGCTTGTTAAAGCTTTTCATAAGCTCTCAAATTAGTTTTAAGCAAATTTCATTGATGGTCAACAAAAGTCAACTCTAAGCTCAAATTACAAATGGATTGGATATAGTGGTTGCGAGACATTTGATTTGGGTTGGAATAAGTCCATTTAGTGGTTTTAGATTTGGTTTTAGCCTCAGATACCATCCGGAACTCATGAAAGTAAGATTTCTAAATTTCATTTTCACAACAGTTTTCATTTATGCTTGTACTTGTGTTTGTACTAATAGCCTTGTTCAAATGTGTTTATTTAGCCATAATTAAGTCATTTAAGCTTAGAATGATCATTAAAACATGTTGGTGCATCGCTTAGCTCATTTAACTTTCACAATAGTAGTGTAAAGGAGTGTTTGGATTTGGTGTTTGACACGTGTTTAAGGTTTGTTTTAGAGTGGAATCATGTTGGCCTATGCTTGTCCGGTTATATCATACTCATTTCACCATTTCTTGAGCCTTCTTAGCAAAGAAAGTCAAAATCACAACTTTAGTTTCTTAGCGACTCAACTGTTAAGATTTTACTAATCAAAAGTTAGATTTGTGTTTAGAATTCATTAAGTAAGTTTGCAATAGCTTCATTTAAACTTATAACATCATTTTCAGTCCAATATTTGATCTTAAATCTCAAGAAAGTCAAATCTTTAACTGCTTTTCCAAAGTCAAATGAGTCTAAAATCGGTTTTGCGAAATTGCAATCATCGCATAGTCTTCATTTCAAGGAGATGGGACCTCATATTTGGTTTAAGTATAGTCTTCTAGGTGGTTTTCATGTCCACATTTACGGTTTCACATTAGTTCATTGAATTAGCTTTTAGAATAGCTCAAACTTGGGCCCGCTTTACATTTACAGATCTGCACTTCAAAGACCAAACAATCCTTTGCACCCTTTTGGTTTGATCTTGATCTTCTTCAATAATAGTCCAAATTAGCTGAAACTTTGGTTACTTGTTCTCTCGGTTGGTGGGCTTGAGCTCCACATCGTTGGTTTTCCTTTAGCATATCGATAAGCGGCTAGATAAGCTCAAAGTGAGGGCCTTTGCTTATCGGCTTAAGTTACAGTTTGCTCAAATCTCAGGTAGACTACTCATTAGGTGTTAGATTTAGCTTGCATTAGTTGTCTTAGAGTGGATTTAGCATACCTTAGCTTATTTAATCATTTGGTACTGCCTAGTGCTTATTAGCTTATTTTCCAAGTAGCTTATTAGGATCAGTTTCATAGCAGCTCTGATTTCTTGCACTGTAGCCCTTGTTTTTATATTTTTATCAGCTTTAGAATATTATTTTAGGTTTTCCATGAAATTTTCATAATTTTTGGACACTGTTTAGTATTTTTCTTAATTAAAATCAGTTTTTAATCAATTTTAATTAGCTTAAATTGCAATTAATTGAGAAAAAGTTCCAAAAATAATTTTTCTATTTTATTAAGTTTAGATAAATATAAAAAGACAAAAAAACATTTTTCTAGATTTTTCTTAAGTTAAATGTGTATTTTTAAGTAATTTAAATAGTTTTAAATAGTATTTAATTCCTAGAAAATAGAAAAATAATCATAAAAATACAAAAATAGTTTTGAAAAGTCTATTTTGATATTTTAGACTTTTCTAATTCATAATTTTATTTTTCTAGCTTTATTTCCTAATTTCTTGTATTTTAGATATTATTTAATAGTTAAAAATAGTTTTTAATTAATAATAATTAATTAATTAGTTATAAAATAATTTTCTTTTCTAAAAGTTTCTTATATCATTAGGTTTGTAAAAATGTATTTTTCATATTTTTAGGGTTAATATTGCTTTAGTTTCACTTTTTATTTTGTACGTTACGTAGTTTTTAATTTAAACGTAGTTTTAGGTTTTAAACGTTAAATCATCACTTTAATTATAGTGATAGCGTTTATTTAATAGGTTTTATCTTTTTAATTTTCTTTAAATTGCATTTAAGGCGGGAGACTTTTAATTTCTTTGGCTTTTTTCCGTAGTTAATATCATCCTTTTCCGCTCGATTCCTCGATCACTAACACGTCGATAATCCATTCTATCATCTTCAACGATCTCCCAAAGACTATCTAGGCTATCTTTAAGGGACATAACGACCGGGAAACCCTATACTCCAAGCGGATCTTCATTGATTTCGTGCTTAGGCCGTATTAAGTTTCACTGGTTACGGTCCGCCATACACAAGTAGGCGGGTTTGTGTGATTTAGCTTCACGAAATTCTTGAGTTGTGAGCGATCTCCGGTCATATGTTTTGATCAACCTAAATCCAAATACCGAAAGACGATTTGTACGACCTGCATTTGAAAACCAACGAAGATGGATAATTGGAAACATTGGATCCCCACATGCTAATGGGGTCCTTTTGGATAGTGCAAACAATCTCTGGATTATCCGAAACTCTAGGTGTCATGGTGTTAACAATGGGGGCATCACTAGTAGATGCACAGGACCTAGTTAAATGGCATTGTGTTACTAGAGGGATAACTCTACCAGTTGGCTTCCATTCCTTAACAGGCCCTACTCTAGACATGGTAGTCCTAGCTAAGGGGCAAAGTTCGCCTAGAATGGATATTTGACATGTGGGCTTCCATTGAAAGCCTACATTGGTAAACATTTTCCTGTAGGTTTTCAAGATTTCTTAATTTGTTTCGCTTTTCCAACTATCTTAAATGGGGATTATTTCGATGACATCAAAAATGATACAACACATTGATCATGATTACCAGAAATTAAACATTCGTTACATGTTTGCACACAACATTAGAATTTGAATTAATTACAGTACGCTTATAGCTAATACTAGAATCAACACGATTCTTTTTGTTCAAGTCAAACTTATTATTCCTACGATGGTCTTCTACTTCCTTATGGTGAACACTTTTAGCTTGCGTAGTCCTATCATTCATGGTATTGCCTCTAGGCTTTGACCCGCTAGCTTTCATGTCACTGTTTACTCTTGTAGAAGTAATGATGGGAACATTAGTTTGTTTCACTGCCATTTTCTTTTCTGGTTTTGATGTGCTGGGTTCAGATGTTGTCATGGGTACATCAAAGGTAACATGCTTGTTCTTTGGCATTGAGGAGGATGCAACAAATCTATTTCGCTTAGTGACGCTTTTAGGACATGTGCCAATTACATATTCTAAGAGTTCATGAGATCATTTAGTGTACATGCAAGCATAGTCAACAGCACTATCTAGTGGTTTCTCTATTCTATCATCTTCAACGATCTCCCAAAGACTATCTAGGCTATCTTTAAGGTAAGTGAGATATGCTTGATAAGCAGTCCTATTGTTCCTAAGAGGAGGGGGAATATACTTAACATCAATTGCATACTTATTACAAGCAAAGATGTTATCTTTTCATTGTGTTTGTCATGAGTGACTTTAATTGAATCATATAACTCTATGTATTGCATTTTAACTTTTGAAGTTTCAGCTTGAGAACATTCATTTTCTTGTTGCAATTTATTGATGATGTTTTGGTATTGAAAATTCTGAGAATCTAGAGACGGTGGTTTATGGGAGCCTACCACTTCACTCCTATTTCCCTTCAATTGAAAATTTTGAGCTTTCAATTTTTGGATCGTGTTACAGTGAGATTGAATCTGCTCATCTCGATTGCTTATTTCAAAAATGCATCAAATTCGTGAGCATCCAAAGATATCTTGGCATTTGAAGTTTTAATTTTTCTTGAAATGTTGATATTTTAATTGTAAATTAAGATTGTCAACCTCTAATTTAGACAAATGCCTGACCATGTTATCATGATCATCGTTTTGGATTTTCTCCTGCAATCTTAAATTCTTAGCTTCAAGATCATTGACACGAACCTGGGCAACTTTAAATGTAAGTGACAAATCATGAAATTGAGAAGCAGTTAAAGCAGAATCAGTAACAGTATAATACACATCCTGGGCAATACATCTAGCAATCAAATTCTCATTGATGATGTGAATATTCTTTCTCGCAATCTCATAACTTTTAAGCTCTATTGCATTTTATTTTACCATGTTTTCCATATCTTTAAACACGTCTTTCATTTCTTTAACTTCAGTTTCTAGAGCCTTTTGAATGCCCTCAAAATGTTCTTTGACTATTTTAAAGAATGGCATAACCTCAGTTAGATAACACCGCTTCATTTGCTCAAACCCCATTCCCTTCAAGAATAGCCGATGGTGTAATTCTCTTCTCACATGTTTTGTCAAAATCAGCAAATAGTTGATAAATTACGTAAATACTAATTAACGTTTTACATTTTGTAGGAAGATTTCTGAGAACTAAATGCATGGGTGTATTAGGTGGGTACACCGTTGCAGCCGAAAATCTCATTAGGGGGGGATTCTTTATTACAAGTTATTTGGCCTTTTTATTTTCCATGCCTAACTTCCAAAATACTTGTTCAGGGGTCAACTGAGTTTGAGATTTGAAAAAGTTCTCCTTTGAATGATTGGGAGGTTTGTGGTTGACCCGCTTTTTTACACTTACAAGGTCATTCATTTTCTTAGCCATTTTATCTCTAGATATATCTTCTAACTCTCTATCCTCTTCTGATAATGGTGCACTAGTAGGGATATGATCTAGTTTAATGATTTCACTTCCATCATATAAAGCATGTTGGGCCACTTTAGCTTTCCTAAGGTAAACTGGATTTGGGTTACCTATGGATTTCTCACTATGTTCATCACACAATTTCTTATGTTTTAACATCATGTGAGCAGTTTGTATGGAGCGGTCTTGTGCGTACAACTTGTTTTCAAGTTTATTCTTTAACATTTTAAGTCTGGAAAAATCATTCAGGAGTTTTGTTTCCTTTTCTTTGAAATTATGTTTAAGCATTGTTACATTTTCTTGTATTTCTTGTTTTTGCTTAACAGTTTGATTAAGTATCACTTGTAAAGAATATAACTCCTTTTTCAATGTTTCTTCCCTTCAATTTTGATCTGAAATCAGTGTACGCATTTGACTATCCATTTTATGTTCATGTTCAGTTAGTTTAAATTTTGCACGCTGTTCATATATGGCCACTTTTTCCTTATATATATTAAGTGTAGAGGTCAATGAGTCATCGTGATGAATGTAGTGTACTCATGCAACATGTAATCATCATTTAGAATGTAAGATGCACTACTAGGTACAACTCGACCTTCGTTGTGTTTCACATACTGCTCATATGGAATAACATTGCTATTTCCATATTCGCAGTATCTGACTCAACAACTTTTTTATGTTGTACTTTGTTGCAAATCTTTTGTTCATCAGCCATATCGTACATTTTGAGTACCTCAGAGATAACTGATACGTTGGACGGACCAACTTGTTGAGGTGAGAGACCATTGGAGATATGTTTGCCATGAATATGGTTTGAGCAGTGGGTTCATCATCAACATCTGAGTCGAAGGCATCACAGTCATCGACTTGAAAGATATTGGGATCATTCTAGGCCATATCATAAACCGGTTGGTCATCAACATCAAGATCAAAAGTGTTTGTCCTTCTCCATCTAGAAACAATTGCTCTTCTTCATCCAACGCAACACCATTCTCTTGAGCTTGCATCAACAACATCATATCCTTGAAGTAATATGAGTTATGTAGACGCTTTGACTGAGTGCAGTTTTTTGCAATGTGTCCTACACCACCACAGTTGTAGCACTTGATTTTCTTTGCTTGTCCTAGTATAGCATTCCCACCTTTGTTTTGTGCACCATCAACACCAGCTGTACCATTTTCCCGAGTAAAGTTTCTTTGGTTCATGTTCTGTTTCCCTTGAACATTCTGAACCACAACCCTTCCATCCTCCATAGTTGCTTGATTGTGTGGATTTGATGAAGTTCGAAGTTGGTTGTTGGTTTGAGGTAGGGCTGCTTTGAATTGTTGAGCAAGTAAGGCGACTTGGTTGGAGAGATTTTCAATCATCTTATCAGTTGGAGTGTCTCCTGAATCAGGCAGAAGTGTCTAATTCTGTGAATAGGATGGGTACTGATAAACTTGTGTTTGTGATGATTGGGTGACAGGCTGAACATTCAAAACAAGTGCAATTGGATCATTTATTTTTGTTGGATTTAACCTTTCCATAATCAGACGATCATAGGCAACATGCTTTTGATGTTGTTGTAGGTATGCAAACAGTTGTTCATAGTTTGTTTCTCTCAAACCTTTGTTAAGCTTAACTGCTGTTACAAACCTATCCCACTCGGGTGTCATATTGTTCAAAAACTTGGAGTTGAGTTGAATGTTTGGCATTGTCATCTTGATGATCCTCATGTCATTGACAAGCTTGTGAAATTTAACATAGTATTCATTGATGTTCTCACATGGTTTCATCTAGAAATGTTCAAACTCATCATACAACTGTGATTCTCGATCTTCTTTGGTCAATTTAGAGCCAGCAAGAAGCATTTTAACATTATCCCACATTGCTTTGGCTTTAGTGTTGTGTTTGATGAGTTTGTAGATGTCTTTGGGAAGCCCTTGAAGCACGATATTGGAAGCTCTTATATCTGCATCATAACGCTTCTTTTCATTATCATCGAGATCATTGTAAGTACATGGTATGTCCATTCCAAGAGTGACAGTTCCATCATCAGCAGTAGAGATTATGTCTCTAGTAGTGCCCATCTAAAAGGTCCTTCATCAATAGATCGAAAATGTTGAAGCCATTTTCCTTACCCAAGCAATATAATCGAATTCGTTGTGCCCATGATTCATAATCCGTCCTATCAAGCATGGGAGGCGGGTATTGGACCCGCGACTTGAATGTCATCAAAACGATAGAGATGATGTGAACTTTACATGATTTTACAAATCTATGATTTAAACCGAGAAATAGAATCTTTCGGGATTTTACAAAATCAAAGATAAACCGTGAGACAATGATTACTTGAATGTGTTATGATAAAAGTTGGATCGATAAAATGATTAGTGATTGTATGTAAGGAGTGGTGATTGTTTGTTGGATACGGTGAAATGTTGTTTAGTTGTGATTAGGTTTGGTTGGAAAGAGTTTATGTAATAGAGTAGACAAATCTCAATACACAAAACGTAAGACTTGACAAATTTTGGCCGCATGACATTTAGTTTGACTTGATAAGTGGTCTTCAATAGGAAAATCGCAGACCCAAAACGCAGTAGCAAAGCGCAGTCTTCTGAAGCAAAATGTAACCCTCAAAACGCAATGCCAAATCGCAGTTCTTTGGATGCAAACCGCAACCTGCAAGAAGAATCAAACCGCAATACCAAATCGCAACCTGCAAGTAAACATAAAACGCAGTAGACAAACCGCAATAGTCAAGTCGCAAAACTCATACCGCATAGGCAAGTCGCAACCTGATACGCTTACACAGCGCGTTCGGGGTCAAAGGAACTTCCTTTTAAATCGAGCAAGTTTTTCAACACCCTAGGCGTGAACCTAATCGTTGTAGTGTAGTATTAGGGTAAGCCACGGGTATTGATATCGTTCTCTGGGGAATAGTGTCGTTAGGCTAAAGTGTATGTCAATTTAAGTCTAAGGTGAGGATGATTATTTTTGTATTTTTATATTTTATGAATTAATCTCGGTTTTGAAGGGAGGGTGGAATTAGTTGCTAGTCAACTATCCCAGAAGGTCACTAACTAAAGTAGGAGTCTACCAGGAACGTGAAGCGTATCTACTTATGATGTGTTACTCCTTGCTAGCTATCCAATTCTACCTACTGAATTGTCACATCCTTGTTTTAATTGGTGTGTGTATTCCATGTTTTATTCATAGGGTGGTGCCGGTGGTCCCTAATTCTATGAGCATAAACTCATGCATTAAATACAACGAAAGCCAACTAGTGCACTCTAGGACTATTTATATCACTATTTAAGACGTTCAAGCTCACAACCCAACGATTGAAGCAAGTTTTCCTTAATCTAGTGCGACAACCATTTAAACAAGAGACAGTAGGATGCAAGAATTATAAACTAAACCAATTAGACTCATTGAAATTGTCACACCCCTAATGATGAAGATAGACACAAGCATCACCAAGAAATCAATAAGATCTAATTAGTTATATACAAGTTTCATACAACCATAAGCAAACACTAGGTGAATTAGCCAAGCATAATTAATGAAGAGCAAGCAACAATTATGATAATTGAAGACATACCATAGGATTGGATTAACAAACAAACCATTACACGATTTTTATAGAGTGTTTCAAACCCTTTAAGTTGCTGGAAAAACACCTACCTAAACCCTAGAATCGGACTTAGGGTTTGGGGTTTACAAAAAGTGAAGTTATAATGTTATATTTATAGGCTGATTTTCTGTCGGCAAAGAGTGACGGCGTCACACCTAAAGAGTGATGGCGTCACAACAACTTTTTACCAAATCAGATTTTCTCGTTCGGTCACGTGGGCTTTTGAATCACTTAAACCGAGTTCGTATGCAAAAGTTATGGCCAAAACAAGATCGCCTACTTGCACAAGATGTTGCGACTTGACGGCGTCACCTTATGGTTGTGACGTCGTCGCCTTGATCTCGACGCGTCTCGATCAAATCTAGGCCGTCGAGCTGCGACGCCTACTCTTTAAAACCTTATGCCACTTGCAAAATAGCAATTTGGCAACCGAGTCGTCACAAAACATGTTGCGACGGCGTCACAAATAGAACCCGACGCGTCCCCTTTCAATTCAATGACTTGAGTGTCTCGATTCTTGACTTTGGCCATTTTCTTCAGATATCCGCGCCTTTTCGTCTGAATAAGTGTCATTCCAGCAATTTGCCTTCAAGAGACCTAAAAAGTGAAAATGAACGATATTAAGTAATAACGGATACAAAAATGATCAAATAAGGGCTTAAACGACCCCTCAAAAAGGTACATTTTAAAATCTTATCACAACCCTCAAATCGCAGTCTACAAATCGCAACAATCAAACCGCAGAGTCAAGTCGCAACCCTCAAATCGCATAATTTTTTGGTCAAACCGCAATAGGAAACAGACAAACCGCAAGAGGCCAAAAGGTCCCTTTCTCCGGACTTTGTCTTTTTCCCTTTTCAGCTACAAACCAAACCTCAGACCTGGAATTAACCAAAACGCAACACCTAACTTCCCTAAATAACCCAAATCGCAACTAATAACACGTCACCAAGAACCAAAACGCAACGAAGAAAATTCTTCAAACTTCCAAGAAAGTCACCAAGTAAACCGTAAATGAGCAAGAAACGATACTAGATATAGTATTGAGCATGAAAGTACCATAGTTAACCAAATCAAACAACTAACAAAGCTCAAATCTTGATTTTTTTTTCTTATTATTCTATTCGAGCCAAACAATACAAGAAAGAAAAACAACACGAATGAACCACGAATCCAAGTACATACAATCAATCTAACCAAACCATGGCTCTTGATACCAATTGTAAGATATTCATACACAAAACATACTCATGAGATTGATGTTTAGCCGTGTATAGAGAGAGAAAAAAAAAGATGGGAGACTTTTAGTGAGAGAAAGTAAAATGGACTAGCTTGAAAGCAATGAAGTTCTAACCTCTCCTTGGTGGGAAGAGGGTATTTATAGTCATACAATAAATGCCCCTACAGACTATAGAACGGTGACAATTGGTAAAGACACCCACCCGACTCCATAGTGGTATTTTAACTAAACGCTTAATAAGACTATGACCTAACTAATGCTAGACGATACTCGGGGTGCACCGAGTCTTTAATATGTATTTTCGTAATCCTAATGATCGCCCTATTTTATGCTTTCTAGCCATTTTAGTACAAGGGTTGAAAACAATTTTTGAACAGTTTGACACCTTACATCATTTTGCAAATTTCACTAACCAAAAGACCTCAACTATTTTAAAATTTTATATATTTGGAAACTAGACTATAAGTAGAGGATTTAGACTCAAAAACCAAGTTAAAAGACCCATTTTCATTCATATATCATCTAAACATTATGACCTATGAGAATTAAAAGTGAGTTGTCCAATTTCTGCTATAACCAAATCATGTCCAATCACTACCCAATCAAGCAAAAACGTCCCAAACCACCCCCAGTAATCATTTTATACAGTGTATTAGCATTATTATTTTTATCAATTTCTCAATGGTACCAGAGATTTAAAATTCGTATAAACTCAAAAGTATGTCGAACTCTAAAAATCAAGACTTTTAACTAGTTTTCTTGCACCAATCTTTAAAAAACTAAAATCAACTAACCAAAGTTTATGTACAATATTATGACTCTAAAGAGTGTTTACCATATTATTTATAGATCTAGAATGATTATATAAGAACATGCATAAAAAGTAAGAAATCTTTATAAAAATGAACTTTTTAAATAGATTTTGTGCAAGAGCTTCACAAATCTACTTGCATGATGAGTGTCTAAATACTCATCATTTTTACATAATCTAAACTGCAAAATCATCCGAAAACACTCAAAAACACATCAAAATGATCAAATTATCACAAATCAGTGTTTTATGTGTTTTAAATGCAAAAATATCAAAATCGATGAAAATGTATAAAGTTTGCAAATTGGCGCTTTAGTCCCCGAGTTTTAAAAGTTGTCAAATCTAGTCCTCGAATTCAAAATGTGAAATTTATCATTCAAGGTCCCTCAAGTATTCTAAGTTGTTTAAAATGATCCTTGAATGATTCTTTGGTCAATTGGCAAGAAAAGTCCCTAAACTTTGAAAATTACAAATTTAGTCCTTGGACTTTGAAAATGGATTTTATGCAAAAGGGCCTTTGTATTATCAATGTTTGTCAAAATTGGTCCTTGGGAGAGCATTGGAAAAGTTCAAGTTCAGTCCTTCAAGATTGGTGAAATTACATTTTGGTCCTTGTTTAATATCTAAAACCAAACGGATCCTATTTTAACACTAGGCCCAAAATCCAATCCAAACACTAGCCCAACCCAACTGCTTTTGACCCTTGGTCCTTGACCCTCCACCACAACCTTTTGACCCCAATACTACCCCATTTCGACCCCTTGTTATTATTTATCTGCGGTCAAACAAAGTCAAAACTATGAAAACGCGCCCAAGAAACCACAGTTACTGTAGCAGTCCCTCTTCCTCTCCAGATACCCAAAACCATGACTGGTTTCCACTCCATTTTCAACCCACTCCCATACCATGTCCCCTCCTCACCCTCTAAACAACAAAAAACCTTAATTGATTGAACCAAACTTCATTAAAGCTTAAACCTGCTAAATGGGAAATTGGCGCCAAAATGCTAGGTGGACGGTTCTGATGATTCTAGCCAATCCAATGGCTCACATGTGGTGGGAAAGTTTCAAGTCATGTGGGATTGTTGAAAAGTCTATAAAGTGGAGAAAGATGCATTGTAGGAAGCTATCTAGTGTAACTTTTATTTTTCATGTCGTTTTAGTCAAATTTTCAATTTCAGTTTATGTTGTAATCATAAAACTATGTATTTCAGGTTCTATTGATATAAGAAAGCCTCTGTAAAACTTTAATTCAAGTTTTAAAGTGTATTTCAGTTTATGCAAAATCTCAAGTTTAAGCAAAATCTCAAATGTTTCAAATGATGTTGTTTGTTGTTTATATGGACTAAAGTAAGACACATAAGCTCCCATATAGCTTTTATAAGCTATTAGAAACCCTAAAATTCAGCTTTTAGAAGAAAAAATAGAAAATCACAAAATTCCAAGAAAATAGTCAAAAATCAAAAATCACTGAAAGGTACAAGAAAAGTGGAGCAAGGTTGATATTGGATGGCCTTGGGTTAGTGAACCCGGAGGTTCTATAGGAAGTTCTACTTGGTCTTGGTTCTCAGTTTTAAGCATTGGAAGCTTTTGTAAGCTCTTTTGATCATTTTAGCATTTTACTGTTTTGTTTGTTCATTAGCTCTAATTCTGTTTCTATTTGTTTACTAGTCTTAATTTAATGTGTTTGATCATTAAAATCAGTATGGTGTTAATTTAAATTTGAGTTTTGAAAAAATCTCATTTTGACAGTCAAACAAGCTTAGGTCTAGAATTTTGGTTTCAGTTGATTAGTGTTGTTGATTTGTGTTCCTTTAGTGCTAATATTTGATTATATAAGGTCTAGAATCAAGTTTGTGGTTTACAATTGTGAGTTACTTGGTAAAAATTTCATATCAGTTAGCATAAAGGGGTGTTTGGTTTTTTGTGATTAAAGGTTCTTTGGTCTTTATCTTTGTTGGAAATCCATCTAAACAAGTCTAAACCACTCATACAAGTCATAAAACAAGTTCTAATTCAGCAAAAAGTCAAAAATCATGTGATCTTGGTTTATGCAGTCCACTGTTGGATTTTTTCAAAAGTAGGATCTTGATTTTGTGTTCAAAAGTTGTTAATCTTGCTATATTCAGTCTTAAAACACCTTAACATAACATCATTAGTGTTTAAGATCAGTTTAAATCTCACTTTGGTCAACTTTTTGGTTTTTCTCAAAAAGTCAAAATTTCAAAAGGTCGTTTTTGAATAAAACTTGGAATTTCACTGTGGGTTCATTAGTAGGTTTCAGATTATAAGCTTTGGAGGTATTGTAGTCTAGTTGGTAAAGAAAAATATAAAAATGATAGTTCTTAGTTTCTTGGCTTTTTAAGTGCTTTTAGATCGCTTTTGTGAGGTACCTATTTCAAAATCATCACGTGCATGTAAATTGATCCCAACTTGATAAGCTTGCATTAAGCTCATTAATGTCCAAATCTCTTGTTCTTTGCTTCTTTGGAAAGCCAACCTGGTCTTCTTGAGTTGTCAAGTTTTATTTTTCACTTTTGAGCTTGTTTACTAGAAATTTGCTAAGGGCTTAAAGTGTGTCCCGGCTTCTGCTTTTTCATCTTTACAATCAAGTGCTTATTGGCTTATTAGAAGCTTTTCATTTGGATGGTTTGTGTCTTTTAGTTTCAAAATAGTTTATCTAGCTTATTTTCATATCAATCTATCTTCTGCTTCAAGTAGTGAGCTTGTTTGAGCTTATTTCCACTTATTAAGCTATTTTAGCCCATTGTTGGGTAATAAGCTCATCAAACCGCTTATTTGACTTTTGTAAATTTTTGTCTTTATTAAAGTTTCATAATATTAGTGTATAAGTAGTTTTCAAAAATAAAATCACAAAAACATCAATATAAAAATAGTGATAGCGTTTATTTAAGATTTTTAGCTTTTGATTTTTCTTTTCAACTTTTTAATAAGCAAATCTTGTTTTTCTTTTCTTAAGTTTCGTCATCATATAGGATTTTAGAAAAGTTTGATTTTCTTTATCTTTTAGTATTTATTATAATTATAAATAGTTAATAAATAATAAATAATTAGTAATAAATAATTAAAAGTCTAAAAATATATTTTCTGTTTTAAAATTAGTTTTATCATATTTTAGATTTTTCGAATCATAAGTTTATTTTTCTAGCCTTATTTCCTATTTTCTTCTATTTTAGAGTATTAATTAAATAGTTAAAATAGTTTTTAATTAATAATAATTAATTAAATAGTGTTAAAATAATTTTCCTTTTCTAATAATTTTCTTTTATTTTAGGATTCCAAAATGTCATTTTATATTTTTAGGTCTTTTATTTTTAGTTTTCACTTTTTATTTTGTGCGTGTCGTAGTTTTAAAACTTACGCTTACGTTTCTTTGATCTGGTTGTTGTGCTTCCAAATCAGCTCCATTCTATTCCAAATCAATCAAGAGTGTAATTTCTAATCATAACCTTTGCGATCACTATCCTTAGTGATCATTCTATCCTCCGAATCGATGTTGTACACACCATTGAGTCTCCTTGGGACTAAACGACCCGGAATCCACCGTATTCTCGATCTTAATTGTATTTGTGTCTAAGCGTTTCAAGTCTGTTTGACTTGACTGCTTTGCGCAGATCAAAATTTTAGGCGCCACGGGGGAGGCTTTAGCGTGTGTCTAGCCATTTTCGATCCATTGTTGCACATACCCACCATTTGTAAAAGTTTTGTAAAGTTATAAAAATCAAAAAAAAATAAAAGTCATTAGCACTTTTCCTAAAGTGTTAAAACACCAAAAATATAAAACAACAAAACAATCGAACGTTTTCTATTTTGTATTCTCTTTAAGGTGATTCTTAAAGAGATACGATTTGGTTAAACGGACGATAACAAAAATATTGTCCAAAAGTTTTAAACCCATCTCGCACAAATCTAACCTACGCCTTTTCAAAGGTACTTAAAATATACATAAAATCAACCACCATGAAACCAAGGCAAAGGCACTACCTAACTGGGGTGCGACCATTAATAAGTTCCCGAACATCGATTTAAAACTTGCCTTTGTGTCACTTGTGATTTGGTGTACCTTTTTCAAAGAAGCCATTTCATTTGTGATTATTGGTTAAGTTCACTTGTGTTTTGCCTCATTTGTTTTGAAAATTGGTTTTATACATAGTGCATGCGACTGTTCTTCCAGCTCTACAAGTCCACTTTCCGAACTTGGAAACATTCCTCAAGACGTGAGGACGCTCAGCTCCTTCACCGCGGATCGAGGAACGCCTACCACCACCACCTCCCCGCCGAAATGGCGAAGACAAACCCATGAATGAGCTTCTCCAAGCACCCATCGAGGGTTACGGAGATGCCATTGTTGTTCCAAACCATCGTGTCGACACTTTCGAGCTCAAAACCGGGTTGCTCAATCTAGTAACCCAAAGCCAATTCTATGGTTTTGAGCGGATGATCCTCATGCACACATTCGATGGTTTAACAAGATAGCATCTACCATCAAGTACAAGAATGTCCCATCCGAAGCTATCAAGCTTCTTCCGCTCCCATTTTCTCTAGAGGACAAGCCCGAATTGGCTTGAGAAACAACCCCTCGCTCTATATAGAGACATGGGAAGATCTTGTCACCAAGTTCGTTAACGAGTTCTATCCTCCATCCCGAACCACAAGTCTTAAGAATGAGATAATGAAATTTTCTCGAGATTTGATGAATCATTCGGGAGGCATGGGATCGTTACAAAGAATTGCTTCAAGTGTCCGCATCACGGTTTTACCGAGTTAATGCAAATGGATACTTTCTACAATGGTCTCAATCGTGCCAATCAAGATTCTTTGAATGCCTCCGCTGGAGGTATTTCCGAGCAAGACCACCAAAGAGGCCTTGCGGATCATTGAGAACAAATCTCAGTCCGTCCTTTCGTAGCTAAGACATATCGCCTAATCTTGGACCTTCTTCTTCTTCATCCCCGTGAGTACATCTAGCACCGATGCTAAGATTGATAAACTCACGACATTGTTCGAGCTTTGGTTCTAGCTAACCAAGAAAGTCTCCTTCACTCACCCACCAACACATGTCAAGTGAAGAAAGTTGAAGTTTGTGTCACTTGTGGTGGTCCTCACGCTTACTACAATTGTACCGCCACCGATGGTAGTCCTTTTGAGGCCAATGCTTTAGCCGGTAGTTCACAACAAGGAGGTAATCAATACCGTCCTCAAAATGAACCACACTACCGTGCTAACACTAATCGTGCACCACCCGGTTTTAACCAAAATCACAACATGCACAACCGAATCGAAACCAACCAAGAATGAACCAAGGTTATCAAAACCAAGGTAATTTCTATCCTGGACCTAATCAAGGTTTCCAACATCAAGGAAACCCTCATCAAAACAATTTCAATCGAGGAATCAATTTCATGGGAATATGAATCCTAATCAAGGGAATTTTGGTCATAATCAAAACATACGACCTCAAATTGTCCCTCCAGCTCCTCCCGTCATTACTCCTCCAGACCATCATCCGATGAGTTATCAAGCGCTTTATGAAATCCCAAGATGAAATGAACCGGTTGTTGGTCACCGATTAGCGATCCAAGAAGTCTTTAAATGATCGACCCTGGGCCTGTGTACTTTACCGAGCAACACGATCGCTAACCCGAGGGGCGATGCTAAGGCGATCACAACCCGGTGGTGTTTCATACACCGGACCTGCTGCTCCTACTACCTCTACTTCTTCTTCTCTCCCTAAGGTAGTGGACAGTGAACCTCCAAAACACAATGGACCTCGACCCAATGCCACCTCCACCAAAGCCAATGAGTCAAGTTACCAAGGATACAACGGACAAAGTGCATAATTCAAGCTCACGGCATAAAGACACGCCCTACCTTCTGTAGTCCAACCTCAAGTGGTCCAAACCCAAGTCTAATCAAGGAGTTGTTTTGAACCTCCTATAGCTCCCGCTGAGAAACAAACCAAATCTTCTATTCCTTACCCATCACGCTTGAATGAGCAAAGCTCATGAAAGCTAGTCATCAAATGGATAAATTTTTCCAAATTTTCCAAGAATTACACTTTGACATAAGCTTTATGGATGCTATCATGCCGATGCCCAAGTTTGCATCTACTCTCAAACACATGTTAAGCAATAAGGAAAAGTCGTTTGAAATGGCTAAGACTCCTCTTAACGAGAACCGCCGCGTGCTTATTCAAAAGCTTCCTGAAAAGCTTGGAGATCCCGGAAAATTTCTCTTACCTTGTGTATTCCGGGAATGGTTGAATGCTTTGCCCTAGCAGATCTTGGTGCAAGCATAAACCTTATGCCATATTCAAGATGGAAGAAACTTTCTTCCGAACTCACTCCTACATGCATGACTCTCGAGCTTGTCGATCGATCCATATCCCGTCCTCTTGGCATTGCCGAGGACGTGTTTGTAAAAGTAGGAAAGTTCCATTTCCCACCGACTTCGTGGTTGTTGATTTTGATGCCGATCATCGGGTTCCTCTCATTGTTGGTCGAGGATTCCCGAGAACGGCCGTGCTCTCATAGATGTATTTGAGCAAGAAATCACATTGCGTGTTGGTAATGAAGTCACACTTCAATCTTGACCAAACTTGAGGTACTCCGCAAATTATGATTCCGAATCGGTAACCGAATAGATATCATTGATGTTGCTTCCGACGGTACTCTCAAGAAGTTCTTGGTTATTCTCATAATTCATGAGTGGGATTCCACCACATCTTCTCACCTATCATAGCCAATTCTACTCCTTCCATCACTCCGCTTGAGGGAAGCGACTTCATCTTAGATGAGATTGAAGCATATTTGGCTAGTGATTCTGCTCCTTGGGAAATTGATCATGCTCCAATTGATATTGAGGGGACATACTTTATTGAGAAGTTGCTCAATGATGATCCATCATCAACCCCTCATCCTAGTGATTCAATCCCGCTGAGATTAATCAAAATGAGATTAACTGAGGAGATATTCTTCTTGAGAAAGTGTCAACTGGATCCTTCTCTCCTCTCCTCCCATTAAACTTCATAACGAGGAAGTCAATTCATTGAGAAAATCAAGAATTTCTCGAGGTTGAGCTTAAGGACTTACCTCCTCATCTTGAGTATGCATTCCTTGAAGGTGATGATAAATTACCCGTCATTATTGCTCGAGATTTGAGTAAAGATGAAAAAGTCTGCTCTCATTAAAATCTTGAAGTCACACAAGCAAGCAATTGCTTGGAAACTCTCCGACATCAAAGGTATAAACCCCGAGTTTTGTACTCATAAGATCTTGATGGAGGATGACTTCAAACCCGCAGCTCAACATCGAGGCGAGTGAATCCAAAATCCATGATGTTATCAAACAAGAGGTTATCAAACTTCTCGATGTCGGATTGATTTACCCGATCTCGCATAGCCTTGGGTCAGCCCAATTCATTGTGTCCCGAAAAGGGTGGTATTATCATTATCACAAATGAAGATAACGAGTTAATTCCAACTCGATTGGTTACGGATGGCGTGTTTGCATCGACTATCGTAAGTTGAATGACGCCACCAGAAAGACCATTTTCCTCTACCCTTCATGGACCGATGCTTGAGAGATTAGCGGGGAATGAATATTATTGCTTCCTTGATGGTTTCTCGGTTACTTTCAGATCCCTATTGATCCGCAGGATCAAGAGAAGACCACATTCACTTGCCCATACGGAACTTTTGCCTACAAACGTATGCCTTTTGGCTTATGTAATGCTCCCGCACGCTCCAACGATGTATGATGGCCATATTCCACGACATGATCGGGAAACAATGGAAGTGTTTATGGATGACTTCTCGGTCATTGATTCTTTTCAATCATGTCTCCCATTTAGATAAAATGCTTCAAAGGTGTGAAGACACCAATCTATGTCTAAATTGGGAAAAGAGCCACTTTATGGTCAAAGAAGGCATTGTCCTTGGCCATAAGATTTCAAAGAACGGGATTGAGGTAGATAGAGCAAAAGTTGATGTCATTGCTAAGTCGCCTCATCCTACTACCGTCAAGGGTATTAGGAGTTTTGGGTCATGCCGGTTTCTATCGAGATTCATTCAAGATTTTTCTAAAATCGCCCTACCTATGACCCATCTTCTTGAAAAGGATGCTCCTTTTATCTTCTCACCCGAGTGCATCATAGCTTTTGAAACATTGAAGAAAAGCTATCAAGCACCCATTCTCGCTGCTCTCGACCGACTTGCCTTTTGAGCTCATGTGCGATGCAAGTGATTTTGCTATCGGCAATCCTAGGGCAACGAAGAAATAAGCATTTTCAACCTATTCACTACGCAAGCAAAACTATGACCGAGGCTCAAACTCATTACACCACCACGTAAAAGAGCTATTAGCCGTGGTGTATGCTTTTGAGAAGTTTCGCCGATCTTATCTTGACCAAATGCGTGGTGTATACGGATCACTCGCTTTAAATATCTCTTTGCAAAACAAGATGCAAAGTCGAGATTGCTTCGTTGGATTCTCCTCCTCCGTGAATTTGATATCATTATACGTGATAAAAAGGAGCCGAGAATCTAGTCACGATCATCTCGTCTGATTAGAAAACCTCACCAAGATGTCTTCGAGAAAAGGAGATTAATGAAACATTTCCTCGAGACACTCAATGCGGTTTCTTTTCGTGGAAATTCTACCACCCCATGGTTTGTCGACTTTGCAAATTACCATGCGGGTAACTTCATTGTGAAAGGGATGTCGACCCAGCAGAAGAACAAATTCTTCAAAGATGTTAAACATTATTTCGGGACGATCCTTTCTTGTTCAAAATCTGTATGGATCAAGTCATCCGACGGTGTGTTTATGGACGAGAAGCTATTGATATTCTCACTTGCCATGCCGGACCCACCGGGGCCATCATAGTCCAAATTACACCGCCAAAAAGGTGTTTGATTCCGGGTTCTATTGGCCCACAATCTATAAGGATGCCCACGATTATGTCAAAACCTGTGACGCTTGTCAGCGTCATGGTAATATATCTCAAAGGAATGAGATGCCACAAAATGCCATTCAAGTTTGTGAGATATTTGACATATGGGGTATTGATTTTATGGGGCCGTTTCCATCTTCTCGTGGTAACAAGTACATACTCGTGGCTGTTGACTATCTGTCAAAATGGGTTGAAGCTAAAGCCTTACCCACCAATGATGCCCGAGTTGTGGTGAAATTCTTGAAATCTCTCTTTGCTAGGTTTGGAACTCCACGAGCCATAATCAGTGATCGTGGTACGCATTTCTGCAATGACCAATTTGAAAGAGTCATGCAAAAGTATGGTGTAACTCACCGCCTATCTATCGCGTACCACCCCAAACAAGTGGGTGGTGGAAGTTTCAAACCGTGGTATTAAAAGGATCCTTGAAAGGACAAGAGGGCGAAAATCGTGCATCCCGGTCGGATAAGCTTGATGACGCACTGGGCCTTCCGTGCAGACTACAAAACACCTATTGGGTGTACTCCTACAAGCTAGTGTACGGAAAGGCATGTCACCTTCCGATTGAGCTAGAGCACAAGGCTTACGGGCCTTAAAGCATGCAAATTTCGATATACAAACAAATTATGATCATAGAAAAGTTCAAATGAATGAACTAAATGAACTTCGTGATCAAGCTTATGAGAACTCTTTGATCTACAAGCAAAGACAAAGAAGATCCATGACTCCAAGATCAAGAACCGCGTTTTCAACGTTGGTGATCGAGTCCTTCTTTTCAATTCCGTTGAAGATTTTCTGAAAGCTTAAGTCCCTACCGGTCCGGTCCATTCACTATTGCTAAGGTTTATCCTTATGGTACCGTTGAGTTATCTCAACCCGATGGTCCTAATTTCAAAGTGAATGGTCATCGAGTTAAGCATTACTTTGGAGAGGACATTCCCCGTGGTTGTCCCGGATTTACAAACATTCCCATGAACCAATGAATGCGGGATCGAGTCAAGCTAATGACTCGGTGATCAAAAACATTAGCATGCACCATATGGGTTTTCACCCATAATTTCATCTTCTTATCCCCTTTCTACCACCCTAGTGTGGGGAGTTTCCCATCTTGTTGTATATTCTCAATCTTTAAAAAAAAAAAAAAAAAAAAAAAATCTTCTAAATAATGGCCGAGTATTTCCCTTTTACGTTCTTTGTTTCGCATAACCGCCGGTACTTTGAATATCGAGGCGATATTCATTTCTAAGTGTGGGGAATTCTCACGAATTTTATCATATAATTATACCAATTCCCGCTTTTGGCAAAAATTTTTTTGGAGTAAGTGTTTTACACTTTCTCATTAGGTTATCATCCGCCTTGTCTCAGAAGACGAAAGGATTGGCTAATCCAGAGCAAACGGCTCTTGGTAAAGATTTCTCAAATCCGCTTTATATGGCTTGCAATTTGCCCAAAATTGTATGGTTCCTCGACTCCCCATCATCCTCAAAAGATAATGAGTTGGCTAGCCCGCAAGATTATGGCTTGTGGTAAAGGCGGAAAATCCATAATTGGTATTCACTCACCAAAGATAATCCCGATAATTTATCTAAGAGTTGGCTAGTCCGTATGGTACGGCTCGGTAAAGACACATCAAATCCGTTATATGGTTTATGATTTGCTAATAAATCATCCGTTATCGTTGTACCAAGATTCTTACTTGAATCAAAACAATTGGCTACTCGTAAGTGATGACTTTTGGTAAAGAGTTTTCAAATCCATCAAGGTTTTTCAAATCATTGCTAGGGACTAGCAATATCTCGATGTGGGGGATTGATGAGTGTCTAAATACTCATCATTTTTACATAATCTAAACCGCAAAATCATCCGAAACACTCAAAACACATCAAAATGATCAAATTATCACAAATCAGTGTTTTATGTGTTTTAAATACAAAATATCAAAATCGATGAAAATGTATAAAGTTTTCAAAATTGGCGCTTTAGTCCCCGAGTTTTAAAAGTTGTCAAATCTAGTCCCCTGAATTCAAAAATGTGGAAATTTATCATTCAAGGTCCCCAAGTATTCTAAGTTGTTTAAAATGATCCTTGAATGATTCTTTGGTCAATTGGCAAGAAAAGTCCTAAACTTTGAAAATTACAAATTTAGTCCTTGGACTTTGAAAATGGATTTTATGCAAAAGGGCCTTTGTATTATCAATGTTTGTCAAAATTGGTCCTTGGGAGAGCATTGGAAAAGTTCAAGTTCAGTCCTTCAAGATTGGTGAAATTACATTTTGGTCCTTGTTTAATATCTAAAATCAAACGGATCCTATTTTAACACTAGGCCCAAAATCCAATCCAAACACTAGCCCAACCCAACCGCTCTTGACCCTTGGTCCTTGACCCTCCACCACAACCTTTTGACCCCAAATACTACCCCATTTGACCCCTGTTATTATTTATCTGCGGTCAAACAAAGTCAAAACTATGAAAACGCGCCCAAGAAACCACAGTTACTGTAGCAGTCCCTCTTCCTCTCCAGATACCCAAAACCATGACTGGTTTCCACTCCATTTTCAACCCACTCCCATACCATGTCCCCTCCTCACCCTCTAAACAACAAAAAACCTTAATTGATTGAACCAAACTTCATTAAAGCTTAAACCTGCTAAATGGGAAATTGGCGCCAAAATGCTAGGTGGACGGTTCTGATGATTCTAGCCAATCCAATGGCTCAAATGTGGTGGGAAAGTTTCAGAAGTCATGTGGGATTGCTGAAAAGTCTATAAAGTGGAGAAAGATGCATTGTAGGAAGCTATCTAGTGTAACTTTTATTTTTCATGTCGTTTTAGTCAAATTTTCAATTTCAGTTTATGTTGTAATCTTAAAACTATGTATTTCAAGTTCTATTGATATAAGAAAGCCTCTGTAAAACTTTAATTCAAGTTTTAAAGTGTATTTCAGTTTATGCAAAATCTCAAGTTTAAGCAAAATCTCAAATGTTTCAAATGATGTTGTTTGTTGTTTATATGGACTAAAGTAAGACACATAAGCTCCCATATAGCTTTTATAAGCTATTAGAAACCCTAAAATTCAGTTTAGAAGAAAAAAATAGAAAATCACAAAAATTCCAAGAAAATAGTCAAAAAATCAAAAATCACTTGAAAGGTACAAGAAAAGCTGGAGCAAGGTTGATATTGGATGGCCTTGGGTTAGTGAACCTGTGGAGGTTCTATAGGAAGTTCTACTTGGTCTTGGTTCTCAGTTTTAAGCATTGGAAGCTTTTGTAAGCTCTTTTGATCATTTTAGCATTTTACTGTTTTGTTTGTTCATTAGCTCTAATTCTGTTTCTATTTGTTTACTAGTCTTAATTTAATGTGTTTGATCATTAAAATCAAGATGGTGTTAATTTAAATTTGAGTTTTGAAAAATCTCATTTTGACAACAAACAAGCTTAGGTCTAGAATTTTGGTTTCAGCTTGATTAGTGTTGTTGATTTGTGTTCCTTTAGTGCTAATATTTGATTATATAAGGTCTAGAATCAAGTTTGTGGTTTACAATTGTGAGTTACTTGGTAAAATTTCATATCGCTAGCATAAAGGGTGTTTGGTTTTTGTGATTAAAGGTTCTTTGGTCTTTATCTTTGTTGAAATCCATCTAAACAAGTCTAAACCACTCATACAAGTCATAAAACAAGTTCTAATTCAAGAAAAAGTCAAAAATCATGTGATCTTGGTTTATGCAACCATCGTTGGATTTTTTCAAAAGTAGGATCTTGATTTTGTGTTCAAAAGTTGTTAATCTTGCTATATTCAGTCTTAAAACACCTTAACATAACATCATCAGTGTTTAAGATCAGTTTAAATCTCACTTTGGTCAACTTTTTGGTTTTTCTCAAAAAGTCAAAATTTCAAAAGGTCGTTTTTGAATAAAACTTGGAATTTCACTGTGGGTTCATTAGTAGGTTTCAGATTATAAGCTTTGGAGGTATTGTAGTCTAGTTGGTAAAGAAAAATATAAAAATGATAGTTCTTAGTTTCTTGGCTTTTTAAGTGCTTTTTAGACTGCTTTTTGTGAGGTACCTATTTCAAAATCTGTCCTGTGCACAGAAATTGATCCCAACTTGATAAGCTTGCATTAAGCTCATTAACTGTCCAAATCTCTTGTTCTTTGCTTCTTTGGAAAGCCAACCTGGTCTTCTTGAGTTGTCAAGTTTTATTTTTCACTTTTGAGCTTGTTTACTAGGGCTGCTAAGGGCTTAAAGTGTGTCCCAGTTTCTGTTTTTCATCTTTACAGTCAAGTGCTTATTGGCTTATTAGAAGCTTTTCATTTGGATGGTTTGTGTCTTTTAGTTTCAAAATAGTTTATCTAGCTTATTTTCATATCAATCTATCTTCTGTTTCAAGTAGTGAGCTTGTTTGAGCTTATTTCCACTTATTAAGCTATTTTAGCCCACTGTTGGGTAATAAGCTCATCAAAACTGCTTATTTGACTTTTGTAAATTTTTTGTCTTTATTAAAGTTTCATAATATTAGTGTATAAGTAGTTTTCAAAAATAAAAATCACAAAAACATCAATATAAAAATAGTGATAGCGTTTATTTAAGATTTTTTAGCTTTTTGATTTTTCTTTTCAACTTTTAATAAGCAAATCTTGTTTTCTCTTTTCTTAAGTTTCATCATCATATAGGATTTTAGAAAAGTTTCAGATTTTTCTTTATCTTTTTAGTATTTATTATAATTATAAATAGTTAATAAATAATAAATAATTAGTAATAAATAATTAAAAAGTCTAAAAAATATATTTTCTGTTTTAAAATTAGTTTTATCATATTTTAGATTTTTCAGAATCATAAGTTTATTTTTCTAGCCTTATTTCCTATTTTCTTCTATTTTAGAGTATTAATTAAATAGTTAAAATAGTTTTTAATTAATAATAATTAATTAAATAGTGTTAAAAATAATTTTCCTTTTCTAATAATTTTCTTTTATTTTTAGGATTCCAAAATGTCATTTTATATTTTTAGGTCTTTTATTTTTAGTTTTCACTTTTATTTTGTGCGATATCGTAGTTTTAAAACTTACGCTTACGTTTCTTTGATCTGTTGTTGTGCTTTCCAAATCAGACTCCATTCTATTCCAAATCAATCAAGAGTGTAATTTCTAATCATAACCTTTGCGATCACTATCCTTAGTGATCATTCTATCCTCTGAATCGGTGTTGTACACACCATTGAGTCTCCTCGGGACTAAACGACCCGGAATCCACCGATTCTCCGATCTTAATTGTATTTGTGTCTAAGCTGTTTCAAGTCTGTTTGACTTGACTGTTTTGCGCAGATCATTGCACCTTGTAATCTACCTTTGAAATGAGCTTAAAATTAGCAAGATGATAATGATTTGGGTGGTGTTGGGTCAGCAAAAATGAGGAGAACCAAGAGAGAATGACGGAAAGAAGTTTTGCAAATGAAATAATGAAGTTGAAAATGTGGAAGAGGAATGGTGGAGGTGGCACATGGTAAGAAAAAGGAGTAGATATTTTATTATTTGTTTGCTAAATGATGTACATATTAGTGTTTAGGTGATACAACTAAAACGCGAAGTCTTAAAACGCTTAAAACTTGTAAATCGGGTAACGTAAAAGTCAAAACTTAAAAAAGTTACAAGTTTTTCAAAAATAAATAATTTTATTATTTTAGTAATGACTTGAGCATATCGTGACGCTTAAAAACGTTAAACTTAAATATAGGTCGTAAACACGTCATTGACACAAGTTCTTAATAAAATGGACGTAAACCATAAAAATGACCCGACAAGTATAAAATCAGTGAAAAATTTATAAAATAAGTTTATGAGAGTGTTTATGCATATTGTTGATGTAGACTAAACTTAGTATATGGTCGGTATACGTTAAATATTGTTTTCTGATTTACGCTATTTAGTCCAACGGTTATGCGTCAAAGTAAATATTCAAATATTCAAAGTGAATTGTTTTAAGTTTATAGTTGAGTACATGACCTAAAAATATGAGTTGTGACCGAGAAGAACCCGACAGGTCAGGTAATCCTTAATAGACTAATCAAATTCATCAAATTCAACAATATATTTATTATCACGAAAAAATTAACAAACATAAATCAGGTTTTTAACAATGTTAAGTATGATGAGGATGTTATTTATATAAAGAGGTTTATGGAGTTGGAAATATGCTATGGCGTGTGTTGGTGACGGGAATAGAGTTACGATCACCAACATAGTCAAATAGATACATACATTTATTAAAAATATTACAAAGAGAATTAACGGATGAGTTAAGATGAGAAGAAGCGTATGTATCCATGTTCCATGCACCGTAGTAGGATCACAAGTGGCATGGCACTAAAAGTTTGAGGCAACAAAGTTTCTTGACCGAAAATGCAACAGTTGGTGTAGACCAAGGTTGGGCATGAAATGCACTCGCATTGGACCAACAACTTAGGTTGGCCCAATCTCGCCTAGCAAAGGACCCATGAACTGTGCCTAGTGTTGAAGAAATCCTAAGTTGAACTAATAAATCATTTTGGGCCTTTATTAATTCCACCATCCGAACTCAGATAAGTTATAATAAGGATTTACCCCAAGTAAAGAAGATGAAGTACTCGACAGTGAGGGAGACCAGCAGGATGAATTTGATGTTTCTTTATCTCATGATGTATTATTATCATAAAAAAACTTGCATGAATTCCCAAACTGACAAAAACCCTTTGCAAAGTTAAAACAAATCTTCGGTGTAGGTGTAGTAGTAGCGCCTATCATGACAATTACAGAATATGGATTCGAAAGAAATATAATTAAATAAAAAATAAGGCCTAAAATGAAGTATGGTTTGACTACGGTTTGACTATTGCTCAAATTAAGTATGCTAACGTATATTACATTAATCTTCGTGGTCAAATTAGATAGGTGTTTGTTTTGTTTTTCATAAGTATGACATGTCATTTCTTATGCTAGTTTAGGTCTTAAACCTTGTAGGTGCGTTTGGTTTGCCTTTTTGAGCTTAGGTGTACGACTACTTTACAATCTAGTTATAGTTAATTGTTTTCTTTTTGAAGTGATAATATTTTACTGGGTGTAACTCTTTTACCAAAAAAACTAATATAAAAGTGGTTCGGTTGAAAAAAAAGAAGAATAAAGCAACATTGTTATGTAGGGACCATTAATCACAAGGTAAGAATTGTTAATAGCATACTATAATACTAGTTATAATACCAGTGCATGCACGGGATTTTGACAAAAAAATTATTCTGTATTAATACTGAATATTGTGTCTTTAAAGGTAATTGCATATAATTATATACTTATAAGTTTTGTGCACGCACAAAGTTTACACATAAATCAAAATTATTTTAACATTTTAGTTCAGTATATACACATATAAGAATTTGCCCATGAAAATTGTGATATAAGTACAACTAATACTTATGCACGAGTTTTTCATTATGTATTAAATCCTATAGAATTTGGTAAAATATTTGTAAAAATTTCATTAGGTAACTCAAGATTTAATTTTATTTAGCTGATAAAGATGTTGATGTTGTATTTAAATTTCACTACTGATATTATGTTGTACACATGATGCAAGTTTAATAGCACATAATGAGCGTTGATAAAGTTAAAGTATACTCCTTTAAGTTTTTAAAAAATGTTTTTCGGATATTCTTATATAAATAAATAAGAATTACATGAGTCATTATTATAAGTATAATCGCGTATATTTATTTTTATATGAAAGTATCCCGTGCTTGCAATTTGATAATTATATTTCCGTTTTCAGTAATTTTGCCGTATTTAAAATGTAAACTCGTGTCCACATAGGTTAAACTTTTTAAAAATGAAATAAATGAATCCTTATTGAACGTATATAGTAAAAAAAAATGATACTTATAATTTTATGCAAATTTATATGTTGCTATTTTAAAACAACATATACATTATATTTTTAAGATATAAAGTATAAAGGGTATGAAGTATAAAGGGCTATATGTTTATAATCCAAAGTTATTAATAACATGGAGGCTTATAATATTACACTTAACTCTGTATAATTTTTAAAAATTCAACCACTAAAGTTTTATTAATTACCTCATATTTTTTTTATGTTTTTGTTTTGACAAATGTGACACCTATATTTTTATGTGTTTTTTTATCAACCAAATTTCTCCACCAAATTTATTAAAGTTTGACCAAAATCAATTTAATTTTGACTTTTATTAAACAATCAAATCACACGATTTTGCTTACGTGGCGAAATCGAGCTCTCCTATTTGTCCAATTGTTTTTTCAATAAGAATGAATTGACAAAATCACTCTGAAATGATGTAATTTCTTTATTATATAAAAGATTCAGCGGTGAGAATTTGTTTATGGTGGAGTAGATGACAAGTATAATAATTAAGGAATAACACTTGCATTTGGTGATGGGGGACAAAAGTAAGAATCAATCAAGACTTCTGAAACAACAATACAAATAACCGAATTAGGGATTTTTGCTTGATAGGTCAACGAAAACGAAAAATCATAATTGAAGTGTTAGGTTTATGATCAAGGCTCTAATATCATGTTAGAGTGAATAATTGGCTTGTCATTCAATAATCATAATTACAATATATAACCTCATAAGAATTATTCTAGAAACAAGTAATGATATGGGCTAAACCTATTAACTAAGTACGAGGCTCATAGGCTACAATTACACGTCTAACAACCAATTATTCAATCTAACAAACTAGGAATATGAATAAGAAATGCGCAAACTCAATATGAAAGCGCACAAGTTTCTTTTAACAATAGTTAAAGAAAGTTTTTAGTGAAAAGCTTAGCTAAAATAGTAAAATAATGACCTGAGACCAAACCGGTTTGAAACCGTATCTCACATATTCATTACCCATCATCTCGAACTCTCAATGCATGTCCATTTCATACCACTGCATATCTACAACTAGATTGGACTAGCATATTCCAAACAAACTTATTTTGATGGAAATAATACGAACATAAACAGTTCTAAAGGGTGTCATTGCTTATTTTATCTACTTATTAGCTTAGCTGTTTATTGTTAAGCAGATAAGTAGTTTGAAGTATTTGAACTATCCAAACTCCTATGTTTATGTGCTTATAGGGCAAAATAAGCAGTTTTCAACAAGCAAGTTGGAGAAAACAATACTAAATTTACTGGTTTACCATCATATCTATTCTTAAATAAATGGATTACACTAAAAGGTTAAAACCAAAATCTCAGGCCACGCGAACATTTAAAGCAGACCAGGCCTGAGATAGGAAAACATCACTACTACTCAATCTTTACAATAACTCCTGAAAAATATTCGGATTAAAAAAGGTTGTACATGCATTCAATATGCGCGGTCTTTGAAAAGAAAATATTCTCAAAAAGTTCAACCGTCATAATAAATGACCCTGATGTTCCGCATATCCAGGCGGAGCAGAACCAAGACTCTCTGGACCGAGGAAGACATATATCAGGGGAACCCCGAGATGCCTCATCTCTTTAGCATGAGTCCATAATCTCATTTCCCTAAAAGCAGTCAAATAAACTAATGGACTAGGGGGACTTGATAGCGTGTGAGAGCTTCAACCCAACTGGCTAGGGCCCATACGCTCTATATCGGCCTAACACTTTCCAGGTACGTTCGCGTAAACCATGCCTAACAAAAACACCCAGGCAAGCAGCACGCCTCGCAACCAAGAGAAGGTAGTTGGAATAAACACTACGTGTTTATACCTCATTCGTAAAGAGGTAGTGCTACAATCATGCATGGATCCCTCATGCAAGAAAAAAGATGTTCAACTCTCTTTATGAAAAGTAATAAAAACCAATGGTGACGCTCCATGTATCATCCTTATCCCTTCCCTTGATGACCACCACGTAGGTCATCTTAGGCTATTGGATCATCTTTACGGGTCACACGCAACCCTAAAGGCATCCTCATAAATACTTAGCCATGTCTCTAAGAATGGCTTGGATTACCTCATGGATATAACACACACACCCAACTGAGTCGATTCGTGAGTTTTACCCCAACTCGTGACTCCGATCACACCTTAGGATCTTTACCGAAAGTGAGAAATCATACGATCGACCATCCCCGAACCCTAATAAGGTTTCCATCTCACATTCCAATTATCAATTTATCATTGATTATATTTAAAAGATTCTACAATAGTTGTTAGCTACTTTCATACGAAACATTATAGATTTTCTAATATTATACGAGATTTATTACTTACAAAACTTAACTAACCATTGCCTATTGTATTACTAACTAATAGATAAACAAATAATTAAAATAATAGTTCTTAAATGCAAAAACGATTCATCCGTATAGCTAGCCAGATCTTACATCACCAATCTCACAAGAAAAGAATATGATATAAACAATTATAAGTTGTAATTGTAGTCGTAAAACAATATCAATTCAAATTAAGTAATAACGTAGTATTAATTTACTATACTACATATAATAAAAAAATGTCAAATCTTGAAAAGTGAAAAGTTGAAAGTCAAAGGTGAAAGAAATATATTGTGTAATTAATACTCTTATTAAAACAGTCCATTACTTAAAAGTACAATAATTTATTCACATTGTACAACCAATTAAAATCATATATACCAAATTAAAAACAACCAATTAAAACACCATTACTAAAAAGTACAATAAAATTTTCACAATGTACAATTTAAACAAGCTACAACATAATCCTAAATATAAGATAATTAAACACACTAATTAATGTTATTTTTAAAATACCCTAAAATGAAAAGTACATTTTATTATACACATTATACAAATTAATAAAACACACAAAGCTTCATACAAGCTAACAAGTTGATGGTACATATAGTTTTGAAAATCGGACCGGACCAACGGGTTCAACCGGAAACCGGTGTCGCCACCGGTTCGGCTAACCAATAACAGCCATCCGAAAATGAACTAGAGATGACCCGTTGAAACCGATACAAACTCGTGAATTAGGTCTCATCGACATCTATTTCTCCGGTTAATCGTCACAGGGTACCCGCCGACGCAGCGCGCGGAGACCCTGCTATACTATATATATAAAGGAAAAACTAAAAAGAAAAAAGTGAAAAGTTGAAACTATTAATACATATCAAAAACCAGGTTGACCCGTGACGCTTCAAACCCGGTGGGTTGACCCTGTTTAATTTGACCCATTTTGACCCAACCTGTCGGATTGACTCGGTTTAAATCGACCCATTTTTCGACGTGAACGGTTCAACCGGTTGAACCACCCAGGTCGAACCGGGTTTCAAACATTATGTTTAATCCTCAAATCTTCAAACTTTTATTATTTTTCGTTTAGAACCCATAAACTTTTTTTAACACAAAACGACGCATCATTATATTAATATATTATATATATATATAGTTTTTCTTCAAAACGATTATAATATTTTACAATTAAGAGAAAATATGTGTCCGTTAGTGCACATTTAACTTTTCAATAGCTAAATACACCCATTTAAAAAAGATGGCTACATGTGTGTGCTAAATCTTTCATAAAATAGCCAAAATTAGCCCATTTTTTTTTATATTTTGGGCTAATCACATTCTTGCTAATTTTGATACTTGCGTTTCTTCTTAACAACGACACAATTAATCTCATCCTTGTTAGTTTTACGCGACAAGTAACGTGTGTTGTTAGTTTTATCTCATAACCGATGTAATGCTTACTTTCATTTTCGTTAAATGTTTTTATATGTTGTTTGATAGATGTTACAATTTTTCTAAACTTTAGTTATCGTATATAGACAACCGTTTGTAATTGCATTTTCATCTGGTTCACGCTCTATTTTAATCGCTATACAAAACATTCACCACAATATCACAAATCATTAATTATCTAACGCTAAAAACCGGCCGTCATTGAAGCGGATACTCCTAGTTCTATTAATTTATGAACTTATAGCACCGAATTTCATACATCTAATACATAAAGTACGTTTCTATTAACTTTTGTATTCTTTGCCATGCGATTGTCGTAAGTTTCTTTTCTTTAATACTATATTTTTTTAAAGGACACCATTGTTGTAAATGTAAAGAATAATAGTAAAAAGATGAAAGATTGAGGTAAATAAGAGAATTATTGAGTGGTGATTGTTGAAGCATAATCTGGCGCGGATTTGGATTCAACGACTCACCTTGCTGCTTAGTGCCTTCTCGAGCCCTAGTAGACCTTGTCAACAAAGAGAACCGTTAGAGTGGACCCGGGCCGTGCCCCGGGTCCACCTCCGACGGTCAAGTTAGTATGCTTGTGTGGCATAAAGAAAGTGTTAGGTTTAGAGATAACACTGCGTGTGTATATATAGCGTGGATTAGGGTTTAGGTGTAGAAATGGCGATCACGGGCCGACCCATTATTGCCCATCCGGACCATACGTCCACAGTGATCATAAGAGGTTTACAAATGGGTAGTATATTTAGGGTAAAAGATATGATGCATCTTAAACCCTAATAACCCAATGTGAATACATAAGCCCGTTAATATAACATGTTGGCCTAAATCAAGACCAAGATATCATTATTTTCCGGTTTGAACTGTGAAAAAGAAAAAAGAAAGAAAACAAAACAAGAATCAAAACGCATGCCTTCAAAACCATTCCAGATACGCTTGACATCTGCTTGGACGAAATGAGTGCTTCGGCATCAGATACGCTTGGTAAAGCCGGGATCGCTCCTTTCTTTGTGGTGCATATTGCTCCACATGCATTTGAAAATGCTAGTGCCTGCTTCAGCTTTGCTTCATCCTGCATATATAGATTAAAAAAAACACTCTATAACAAGACATGCAGGAAATTTGAAGTACTTAAAACTGAATTTGGTGTCTTATTACCTTGAAAATAGAACTATCTTTAGCCATGGAAACTAATAACGAGCCCACAAAAGAGTCTCCAGCTCCTGTTGTGTCAACTGTCTTCACCGAGTATCCGGGCATTTTTCCCTTAAAGTTCTACACTCATAAACAACAGTTTTAATCATATCTTAAGTGTTTTAAGGCCACCTAAAACGAATGATATAATAGAAATTGATACTTACCTTAGTGTAATAACGACAACCCTTCTCACCATCAGTAACAACTAAAAGCTTAAGACCATCATGCCACAAAGACTTCACTGCTTCTTCATCATCAGATTTCTTTTGTGTCAAGAATTCCACCTCGTCATCACTCACCTACACAAAAGGTCATTTTCATCTTGTTACATCCAAAAACGGCAACACATATAAATTGTAGTAATAATCATACAAGAACTAGCATTTTATACGTACCTTAATGAAATCCGCTTCTTTCCAAATGCTGTTAATTCCTTCCCTAGCAGCTTCCGCTGATGGCCATAGTGGAAGGCGGACATTGGGGTCATAAGAGAGCAAGACCCCAGCTTGCTTAGCGGCTTTCATAGCCGCCATATGGGCAGATCTGCATGGCTCAGTGATGAGACTGATCGAGCCATAGTGGAAAATTTTGGCTTTCTTGATCAAGTCCATCTTGAGCTCAGACTCTTTTAGAAGCATGTCAGCACTTGGGTTCCTGTAAAACATAAATTCCCTTTCGCCATCTTTCTTCAATGTCACAAACGCTAAAGCAGTCCTAGCGTGTTCATCAAACAGCAAACCATCAGCATTTACTCCGTTTTGCTTCAAAATGTCAGCCAACATGTACCCGAACTCATCCTTCCCAACCTACATATAAAATTATATAACGAGATATAAAATTTTATTACTAATATGTACGTATACAAAATGTCATTGAGTATACAAAAGAAAGCATGATCTACAATCAATATATGTAAGTATACAAAAATTTTATACCTTGCCGACGAATGCAGCAGAGCCACCGAGCTTAGAGACAGCACACGCAACGTTAGCAGGTGCACCACCGGGGGCTTTAATGAATCCTTGTGCCTCGGCCAAGGAGACACCAGACTGGTCGGGTACAAAATCGATCAACATCTCACCAAAGCACACAATGCTTGACGAAGCTGCCATTTTAACAAATAAAAAAATTTCAAGTAATATGAAAGATGATAATATGAATGTAGAATGTGTTGAGAATAATAATGGTATATATAGGATTGGAAATGAGGGTTTAAAAGATTATGCTAAAAATCTTGTAGAATAAGAAAACATAAGTAATTAATTCATAATAAACGGGCCCTTGATGGACCTACAGCCTAGAGTATATTTTTTATTTCGGATTCCCTTGGCTCACTTTCACTTTGGAACTTATATCTTTCGTCCGAAAGACGCATTTCCAGTACAATATAATGGACACTCGGAAAGAAGCAATATGTAACATTCTTTACACATGAAACAACGTTGAAAAGTTTATGCAAGAATCATAGGATTACTATTTAGCTCATTATCATGAATTAGTATGTCCTCTTAAAACGTTACTACTTTTTGCAGGCCTTTGGAACTTATATCTTCTGGTATTTCCAATAAAATATAATACACTCTGAAAGAAGCAAATATGTAAGTATGTAGCATACTTGATACTTTATAGGTTGCCACTTATGTTATTTTGAGTTACTTTGTACCAATTGGATACGGCATGTTCATTGCACAATCGCTTAAACCTGAAGTTGAACACAGTGAACTGGAACAACACATAAGTCTATTAAATTGATATGTTCAATTATGAAGGGGACACGTTAATTTGTTTGTACAAAACTTAAACTATTTGTTTTTTAATAGATAAAATATATTATAAAAATTTAGAAATAATCTCGTGTGTGCACGGTCGTAATGGCATATACGGGATTGGAAATGAGTTGTGTTCTTGAGTTTTGTTCATAAAAAAAATGAAAGTAATGTAAAGTAAACAATTTCCTCTCATTTTTGGGAGGAAACACTTTACTTTCAAATAGCCTAAAATTTCCTCACTTTTACTTCCTTTTCCTTTATAAAAAAACTCAAGAATATGATAAATTTTTTGTTTTCTATCATTACTTTCCCTTTCTTTTATAAAACCCACTTGAGAACACAGTTCATAACTTGTAGAATAAGAAAACATAATAGTAATTAATTCATAATAAACAGGCCATGATTTCGGATTCCCTTGGCTCACTTTCACTTTAGTCCGGTTAAAGTATTTTGATTCTAGAAAATAAAAGGAAATTTTTATTTCGAATTAGACATTTCGGAATTTAATTTTATAGCTTTAATCGCTATTCTTTTATAAAATTGTAAGTAAGTCAAAAGCATTGCAACAAAATTTAGAGACTTTTTTATTGGTATATATATATTTTTTTTCCTTATAAAAAACTGCTAAATATTTATTAGATATTTGAAAAATAAGCTTTGCTATATAAAATAATTGAAAAAAATTAAAATGTTAAGGTAGTCTTTGTAAATTGTTACATAGTTTAAGGGTGTGTTTTAAAATTTGTTTATTAAATTTATATAATATATATAAATGTAAAAAAATAAAGTTTATGTTCGTTTCAAATTTTCAATAAAGTGTTAGATATATAATTTAAGGGTGTGGTTTGAATTTTATTTTAGTTTTGTGAAAAATATATATTAAAATTCAATATTTTTTATAAATTCGTACTTTAGTCAAAATTATTGAAATAATAGTCTTATTTTGCTTGCAATTTAGGCACCTTTCATCGGTATATATTTTATTAAAAATTGTGAATAACTATAAGTATAGGGTAATTTTCATAATTTGCCACATATTTGGTGGGGGTGTTGAATCTTATTATTTCTTTTGCATGCATTAATACCTAGGCAAAAATTCGATATAGATCTCAATTTATAGATCCAATAAACCAATAATAGTCATTCATTTTTTTTTATTATAATAAACTTTCACCCTTTTTAAAAAATAAATATCTAAACCGTTAATCGTTACGATAAAATTATACTATCGCGACGAAATTAAATTATCTTTCTATAGATATGCACTACTATATATTTTAACTACTTTTTTTCAAAATTTCGGTCAACAAAATCATATATGATTTGTGAAAATCATATATGATTCGATTTTTACTGAATCATATATGATTTTGAGAATCATATATGATTTTGAGAATCATATATGATTAGTAAAAATCATATATGATTCATAAAAATCGAATCATACATGATTTTTGAAAATCATATATGATTCGTAAAAATCATATATGATTTTTCGGACGGAATTTTTGGAAAAAAATGTTTGTCGAAAATATATAAAAGTGCATATCTATAGAAAGATAATTTAATTCTCGTCGCGATGGTGTATTTTTTATAGTTTGAAAATTTACCGTTTGTAAGATATGTTGTTTTAAAAAAAAATGTGGAAAATGGTTTTTTATTAATTTAGATAACAAATGGAGGGCTATAATTGGTTCATTTGTTCTATGGCAAATATGAGTTCTATATTGATCTCAACTCTTAATACCTAATATATAATAAACGGGTTTTTAATCGTTCGCGCTTCGCAGCGGATTTTAATTTATAACTTATTCAAAGATTTTGTTATTAAAAATTTTCAGTTTTATCAGTTAAAAAAGTAATAAAAGCATGCGATGAGTTTAATTTGTATGTGTAATATATTCATCATAGAAGAAATAAAAGATAAAATTCAAAGTCAAACTTCAAACTTCGTTCGAAAAAGTCAAGTACAACTGATGCAGCCAACAAAGAGAAGTCAAGCGTAGTCAACTCCTAACTCTAACGCCTATAGGAAAAATCTTCACAAGGTCAACGAGGAAAAGCTCCCCGTCAAGTCTAAAGGCCAGCGGGCAAGACCGTCCAATCATCTTTCGAGAATACATATAATCTTCCAAAAAAGCTGCGGACAATCGACGGAGAGAATCTTTTCTTTTAATAAATAATAAAAAATATATATTATATATAATATACAAAAATTAAGCATAAAAGTATATAGAAAATTGAAGGAAAAAATTGAGGCATAGCAAGACATGAACTTAAGTTAAACACTTAAATTTGACCAAAAACAAAGTTGGCAGAGAAGAAGGCCTCGAACCCGTGCTTTACCGCTTGACAAACGACATCCTAAACAGCATACCAACGTAACTTTCATTGAATATATTCCTATTGTCAATATTTAATAATTATGTTAATCTTGATTATTAAGTTAAACGACATCGTTGACTTCTCCAAATGTAAATATATAGATAATAAATATTTGCACCGATAATATTTAACCATTTATGTTTCCATTGCCAATTGTTACAAAACTTTAAACAAACGCTTAGAAAAATTGCTTTAAAAGATTATGCCAAAAATTAAAAGAGGGTTGGTTAATAGTTGAAGGACTCATATTGGAACATTGAAATAGTGTAGGGTTTGTTTTGTAACTTTTACATTATTCTTTTTCTCCTTCCTCCCATCCTTTTTTCTGTCAGTATAAAACATTTGTATCTTTCATTTTGAAGTAATAAGGAGAATCATTTTCACCTGTGAACTGTGTGTTCTCTCTCACTCATTCTTGTCAACATGGTATCGAGCTCGATGTGAGTTCTTGATCGATTCATAAACCGACTCAACCGTAACCACCATAACTAACTTTTCCGATCACCATAAACCACCGTAATTAACTTTTTCCGATCATCATTTCTCCATCATTCCTATCATTCTATTCACAATTCTTTCATCATTTCTATCATTCTTTCATCTCGTTCTTTCAAGATTGAGTTGGTGTATTGTTCAAGGTGAGTTTGTTGAGTCATTTGGTTGTTGTAACGGTTCTTTCAAGATTGTAGAAGCTTCATAACGTGTTAACAATGGCGGCATCATCTTCTTCAACTGATGCTACTAGCCAAAACAATCAATCTCTTTTGTTTCAAAATCCACTGTATTTGCATCCTTCGATGGCCCGGTACTCTTGTGGTGAATGAGAAATTGTTAGGAGCACAAAACTATCGTTCTTGGAGACGATCGGTTGAAATTGCTCTTTCTACCAAAAGAAAGTTAGGTTTCATCGGAGGAGCAGTTCAAGATCACAAGATGATGTGAATTTACAAGACGATTGGGATACATGTAATAATCGGTGATTAGTTGGTTAATGAACTCGATGTCGAATCCATTGTAAAATCCATTATGTTCATTGGCACTGCTTATGCAATTTGGATTCAACTTGAGAAAGATTTGCTCGAGAATGGGTCACATAAGTACAAGTTGAACAGAGAGACTTATGAGACCATGCAATCGGGAAGATCCGTGAGTGAGTACTATACAAGTATGAAGTGTGTTTGGGAAGAATTGGATTCAATGAATGAATTGCCAAGAATAGTCAATATCACCCCGAAATTGATGTTTTCTAACTGTTTTGAGTACTCGAAAGAAGAGCAAAGATTGTTTCGGTTCTTGAATGGTTTGGATGACAAATTTTCTCATCAAAGGAGTCATTGTTGTTAAATTCTCCTTTGCCAAGTGTTGAGGCGCTTGTGCTTTGCTTCAACAAGAAGAGTCTCAAGGGGGTATTTGGATCGGGACAATCATTTGTTGAATCTCGACTCTCTATAGCAAAGGTGAGGTCAAGAGAAGTGTAACATATGTGGCTACAAGTGGCATCCACCGGACAAGTGTTGGGAGAATGTTGGTTACCCAGCATGGCATTACAAGTATAAGCGATTCTGAGAAAGGTAAAGCTCCTCGGAAAATGGTTGGGGAATGTGAAAAAACAATTGCATTGGTTGAAACTGTGGTCATGTGGTCTTTACTTCAAAGCGGTTTGAACAACTCATGAAGAGTATTCCTCATTTCAATCGAGACTACGATGAGACTAATACATTGGAACATCCTTTTGGAGAAGGTACACTCTCTGTTTTTCTTGTGTTAATGGGGTTATAGAAGGATGGATAATTGATACAGGGCAAGTGATCATATGTCACCGGATAGCACCGATTTGAATGATGTTGAGGCTCTTAAGTGTAAACAGGTTATTAATTTGCCAAATGGACATACTTCATCATTTCCAAAGTAGGCAACGTTGCTTTTACAAAATGGACTTAAAATGAACAATGTTCTCATAGTTCCTTCCTTCAAATTCAAGCTTTTGTCGGTCTCTAAACTAACAAAAGATTCTCATTGCTTTGTTACATTTTATGAGAAATTTTGTGTTATCCAGGACTTAAAAACCGGGAAGGTGTTGGGCTTGGGTAAAAGCAAGTCGCCTCTATCATCTACTCAATCTTCCTCTGGATCAAATTCATTCTCAACTTTCTTCAATGGTTGTGTCGCCCTTGAAGATTGTAGTCTATTTTCATTTTTCTCAAACTGTTATGTTCCAACAAACTATGCTTTTAGTGTTTTCAATAATTCTTATAGTTTGTGGCATCATAGACTTGGTCACATTTCGATTCTACTTTCAAACATATTACTACATTCTGAAAGTGTCTCTCATTCTAATGAGAATTCTTGTTTGACTTGTCCAATGGCAAAATTCACAAAACTTCCATATTACGCTAGTAAATCTCATTCCAAAGTTCCATTTCACTCATTCATATAGACATTTGGGGACCTATAAAGTTCCAACCATAGGAATCATAAGTATTTTCTCACTATAGTTGATGATTGTAGTAAATTGTTTGGACATATTTACTAGTCGAAAGTCGATGCCTTTGCCACTTTCAAGTCATTTGTTACTTTTGTGAAGAAGCGGTTTGAAAAAGATATAAAAGTGGTGAGATCGGACAATGCCTTAGAATTTCTCAAAGGATCTATAGGCCCTTTATGGACTCATGGAATAGAGCATCAAACTTCATGTGTTGATAGACCTCAACAAAATGGGAGGTAGAAAGGAAACATAGAAACATATTGGAGATAGCTAGAGCCCTAAGATTGCATGCTCATTTGCACTGTACATTATTGGGGTGATTGTGTTATCACCGCAACATATCTCATTAATGATTTCCCAATCGCTGTGTTGAAATTTAAGACACCTTATGAAGTTTTGTTGCAATCTAAACTGAGTATAGTCATCTAAGGGTGTTTGGTTGTTTAGCAATGGCTAGTAATCCTTCCGAGTTCTTGACAAATTTGATTCGAGAGGTGTACCTTGTTTATTTCGGGTTATCCACAACATCAAAAGGGTACAAACTTCGAATTTGTCAATCATACAAGGTTTGTGTCAAGAGATGTTGTCTTCTATGAACATATATTTCCTACTCTAAAACAAGTATGTTGCAAGTTCTTCAACCTCGTACGCACCCATTTCTTCACCATTGTGATTTTGTATCCACAACACAACCTGTTCATGAGCCCTTTGTTATTCTGAAGTTGTTCATGAATCTGCGATGTTGTTCATGATTCTCTTTGAAGTTGTTCATGAATCTGGCGATGTTGTTCACACCACCATCTTTCATTCCAACCACTAGTGTTCAAGATGCGTGAATCAAAAGATCCACTAGAGTGTCAAGTGCTCCAAGGCGGCTAAAAGATTATGTAACACCAATTCATCAACCAAAGGCTAATCATGTGTCGATTACTCCTCTTGATCTCAATTTCATGCTTTTCTATGTGCTTTGGTGGCTCGATCGGCACCTACTTACTTCAAAGAAGCGGTTAAAGAAGAAGATTGGTGTAATGCAATGAATTTGGAGCTAAGAGCATTAGAGGAGAATGATACATGGGAAGTGACTATTCTAACTAAAGGGAAGAAAGCTATTGCTTGTCATTGGATCTACAAAATCAAACTGTTAGTGCAAATATTACGATATTTAATCTATTACAGTCTCGTTTGTTTTGATTGATGACAAACATGTAACTTGTAATACATAACGTAAAATGTACAAGTTACTTGTTATTACATTTGTCTCAACATACATTCAACACCTCTCGATGTCTCAAGTCCTCGTATGTTACAACACAGGTTCGTACATGTTTGTTATGTGGCATTATGATCAAACCCATTAACAAATCATATAGAATGTTTAAAATACGTTTAGAGTCACTAAGTATTTTAATAGGTTAACCATTCTATTTAGAACCTCATTTACATTTTGCATTCACAAGTATTTCAAAAGGTAACTAGACTTTTATTAACTAGTTACATAATACATTTTACAAGTTTACTTTGATAAACATTTTAATCTAAATACATGTTACATCATGGCATGCATCATCTTTGAAATTCTTGGAAGATCTCTTGAATATATTGGTTAGATTGACACTCAATATATCAAATGTGATCTTAGTAAGATTTGGTAATATCTTGGAAAGATTTGAAGAAAGATTTTTAGATTTTATGTCGCACGCCACGGTACCAAATTGCATAAAGGACGGACCCTTTA
>CM040244.1:199763687-199786142 GCA_022545495.1 Chrysanthemum lavandulifolium
GGGATATTTTCGAAAAGTCTTGAATGAAACGACGATAGAAACCGGCATGACCAAGGAAACTTCTAACTCCTTTGACGGTTGTGGGAGGAGGTAATTTTGAAATGACATCGACTTTAGCTTTGTCAACCTCAATCCCGCTCTTAGAAATCTTATGGCCAAGGACAATGCCTTCTTTGACCATAAAGTGACATTTCTCCCAATTTAGACTAAGATTCGTGTTTTCACAACGTTCAAGCATCTTGTCCAAATGGGAGAGACATGTTTGGAAAGAATCCCCAAAGACCGAAAAATCATCTATAAAGACTTCCATAGTCTTCTCGATCATGTCATGGAAAATGGCTATCATACACCTTTGAACGCATCGAGCATTACACAAGCCAAAAGGCATGCCGGTAAGCAAATGTTCCATAAGGACATGTGAATGTGGTCTTTTCTTGATCTTGTGGGTCAATGGGTATTTGAAGTAACCCGAGAAACCATCGAGAAAACAATAGTATTCGCTTCCGCTAATCTCTCAAGCATTTGATCCATGAAAGGTAATGGAAAGTGGTCTTTACGGTGGCTTCATTTAACTTTCGATAGTCAATGCAAACACGCCAACCCGTAACCAATCGAGTAGGAATCAACTCGCTTTCATCATTTTCAACAACGGTAATGCCACCTTTTTGGGCACACAATGAACGGGCTAACCTAAGGACTATCCAAGATAGGGTAAATCAATCCGCATCGAGAAGTTTTATGACTTCCGCTTTGATAACCTCATGAATTTTAGGATTCACCCTTCTTGGTGTTGAACCGCCGGTTTGAAGTCATCTTCCATGAGAATTTTGTGCGTACAAAATCTCGGGTCAATACCCTTGATGTCGGAAGGTTCCAAGCGATGGCTCGCTTGTGTGACTTCAAAACCTTTATGAGAGCGGTTTTTCATCCTCACTCAAGTCTTTAGCAATGATGACGGGTGATTTATTGTCATCCTCCAAAATGCATACCGAGATGAGGTGGTAAGTCCTTAAGTTCGACCTCGGGAGGATCATTAGATTTTTCAATCGCTTTGATTTCCTCTTTATGAAGTTCTTGAGGAGGGAGTGATGAAGGATCTTCATTGAGCATCTTCTCGATGAGAAGTATATCTCCTCAATGTCGATGGGAGCGTGATCAATTTCCCATGGGATGTAATCACTAGCCAAGTATGCTTCGATCTCTTCCAAAATAAAGTCACTTCCTCAAACGGAGTGAGGGAGGGAAGAGCGAGCAACGATAGGATTAACCGTGGGATTGCCACCGAGAATCCAAGAATTTCTTGAGAATACTCCTCCGACACAATGTCAAGGACATCAATTTTGTTGACGGAATTGTCTCAATAATTGGGGAGTATTTCGTAACTTGATTGAGATTGAAAGTAACGCTTCCTTGTTCACCCTCAAAGTGATTTCCCTTCATCAACATCGATCAATGCACGACCTGCTTTTAAGAAGCACCTCCCAAGGATGAGGGGTACTGGGATCGGCATCAAATTCGACAACAACAAAGTCGGCGGGAAATGAAACTTGCCTACTTTACAAATACATCCTCGGCTATACCTAGCGACGAGAACTTGTACGGTCCGCAAGCTCGAGGATCATACATGTAGGTGTGAGCGAGGTAATGAAAGCTTTTTCCACATGGAGTGTGGCATCAAGTTAATGCTAGCGCCAAGATCGACCAAAGCGGAGCATTGAACTATGCCTTGAAAATCACATGGATGAGAAATTTTCCGGGTCTCCTAACTTTTCGGAAGTTTTTAAGGATAACCGCCGAACAATTTTCGTTCAAAGAAGTTTTAGCCATTTCGAAATCTTTTCTTTGTTATTCAACAAATTTTTGATTGTTGGACCGAACTTTGGCATTAGAAGAAGAACGTCCGAAACTAATCTCGGTGCAAATCTTGAAAGATTTGGATAAGCTTCTCCATTTGTTGACTAGTTTTATCACGGAGCTTTTGGTCATTAAGCCTTGAAGGATAAGGAAGTGAAGGCTTAGGAATGGTCATCGAACAACGGGTTCCGAATTTGAGGTAAGACCACCGGAGGTTGGACTTGTGCGGTACCGTGGGCTTCGAGTTATGCACCTTGTCCTTTGATACCTCGGGTCTCGCTCCACATCCCTCACCGGAGAAGGATTAGGCAACGAGGGTCCTCATAAGACTTACCACTTCGGGTGGCAATAGCATTCAACTCACCTTTTGGGTTGGGAATGGTATTACTGGAAGAGCACCGAATTTGAAGCTTGATTCTTTTGGCTCATGAGACTAGCAATCATGCTTTCAATCTTGCTATGAGATTGATCAATTTTGTTACTAGTAGTTCTAAGCTCGAAGTGAAATCATTCTTCAAAGTGGTAATTTGATTTTGCATGGACACCATCTTAGCTTCATTGCTTTTGATGTAATTAGCAATGTCAATGGAAGCTCGAGGAGGTTGGGCATGCACATTTTGATGAGGAGCTTGAATCGGTTTTGATTGAAATTTCCTTGATTTTGAAAACCTTGATTTTGATTTTGAAAATTCGATTCGACTGATTTTGATTGAACCGATTATTTCTATTTTGCACATTTTGATTGTTCCGATTCGATTAAACCCGGTGGTCCAAGGAAATTGTTAGAACGATAATGAGAAGGTTTCGTCCTCATGTTGGTAGGTGTTACCTCCGATTGTAGGAACCAAGCGGCATAAACGCTCTCTTGAGTGAAGCCACCGGAGGTCGGACACTCAAATAAGGTGTGGACCACCACAAGTTTCACAACTCTTGTTTACGACATTCACTTGTTGATTGTTATTATTTTGACTCATTTTAAGCACGGCAAGAAGGATATTTCTTCAATCTTTTGGTTAGAGTCGTATTCCAAGATGGAAGGGTGGTAGATCTCCTTGACTCACTCCTCTACCGAGGAATCCCAATAATTGTGGTGGGCGTCATGTTTTCAATGAGATCGTAGCACTCTTCGGTCGCTTTTTCATAAAGGTACCACCTAAGCAAAAGATTGATTGTGTCACGATGTCTCAATGTTAACCCATTATAGAATGTATCTATTTGGGTGACAAGCAACATATTGTGGTTCGGACATCGATCAATCGAAGCTTATAGCATTCCCATGCCTCAAATAAGGACTCATCGGGATGTCACGAAAATTATCGATTTCATTCCGTAGTTTCGCCACCATCGATGGTGGAAAGTATTTCGCCAAGAATTTGGAGATCATTTCATCGAAACTATGGATTGAGTTCTTGGGAAGACGATCAAACCATGCGGTGGCATGAAGCGTCAAGGAATATGGAAAGAGGTATAAGCGAAGGCGCCATCGGTGACCCCATTTTGCTTCATACTTTGGGTGACGGTGAGAAATTTATCGAGATGCTTGTTGGCATCGCCACCCGTGATCCGTGAAATTGGCAAAAACTTTGGACTTGTTTAATCTAGTGATGCTTAAGTCCAAAATCTGTGGCCTCGATGTTGACCGGGCAATTGGACCGCCTGGCCCATCCATCGTGGGTTGGCAAAGCCCTCCATCGCTCGGAGATCGGGAGCTTGATTTTGTGGACCAGGTTGTTGGACTTGAGGTCCGCTCCTAGGTTATGTGTCATTGTGATTTGTTCGACGGCACGTATCTCTGCACGCTTGCTTGGTTACGGCACGTCTACGAGCTTCTGAGCGAGCGCATGCACTTCCAAAACAACACTTTCAATTAAAACAAGACCGAGGCAAAACAACAAAGGAACTTAAACCAATAATCCCACGTGAAATGATCACTTATAAGTAAAACGCACAAAGGAGCGGAGAGACTTTGTAGGTCGCCAAGCTTATTAAAACCCGCTCTTTTCACCGCAATTTAATGTCGCCGCCCTTATACCCTCACACAGCTTGTTAAACCGATAAAAGTAAACCAAAACACGAGCGACACAAAGGCAAGTTTTAAATCTTTAGTTCGGGAACTTATAATGATAACACCTCAGTTAAGAATGTTATATTGATTGTGTCTTCTATTTATTTAAAACAACAAGGAAAATCTTTTTGTATTTTTAATCTTTTACATATATATACAAAGAAAAGAAAAATATTTTTGTATTTTTGTATTTTTATAAAAAACAATAACTTCACGAGGAAGGTTCTTCAAGTCACTAATCGCAACAAAATTTGATTCGTTGTGAAGTGAGTGGTGAAAAACACAATATCAACGTATATCAAAATAATCGTAAAATTCGACAAATTAACCCTTTAGGAAAAGGTCAACGATCAAATCTCACGGGTGTGATAAAAGTGATACCGGAATGTGATTTCCGGGTCGTGTCCCAATGAGGTGTGAATGGAAGGATTCGTTGAGTTTCGTGATTTGAACCCGAATTGGTTTTAATGATTTTGGATTTGATTACTAATTCTACAAATTAATGAACGGAAGGTAATTAAGGCAAGGGAACCCTAATAAACTAAAAATAAACTAACACTAAGCCTAAGGAATGATAAAACGAAGTTACACTAAGTCCTAGGGTGCAAAAACTACAAAACGTAAAAACCGAGAAACAACCCGAGCCATAAACGTAAAAGTTTTGCAATTTAAGGGCTACGGGCCTGAAATTAATTTTCCTACGTTCTATTTGACTAAAAATAATTTTAGAAAAAGACCGGGTATTTTTTCGACTTTTAAAATAATTTCTACGAATTAAAAACCATTAAACACTAATTAAATTATTAAAAATATTAAACTAATTAAGAAAAATCTGAAAATTTCACAAAAACTACTTTGATTAATGCTTGATCTAAGAAAATTAAGAAAACAAGTTCTTGTTTGGGAAAATAAGCTGTGAATAAGCTCAAAAGAGCTTATAAGTAAAACTGTTTTTTATGGGTTAAATGATTTGTTTGTGTAAATAAACGAGACAAGACCCAAGGGCGCGTTGGTTGAGGTGTTGTGTGTTGAGGCTTTAATAGGCAAGAGGTCAGGGGTTCGAATCCCACCTCTTGCTTATTTTTGAAAACTTTATTTTTTTTCAATTCTGCTTCTTGGAAACTGAAGTCACAATCAAAATAAGCTTTTTTATGAAAATCTTTTGTAAAATAGCTTCAGAATAAGCAGTTTGAACTGCTTATTTCCAACAGTAACCAAATTAACAAAACAACTCTACTTTTTTTTTTCTTCTTTTTGACAGATTCCAAACCAAACACACCCTTTGCAATCTTAAACAAAGAAAGGACTAAGAAAAGCTTTTTAAATAAGCACTCCTATTGATATCCAATAAGCAATGTAAATCTAACAAGCTACCACTGAATCAGCTTCCTAAATGAGGGAATAAGCACAGTTTGAGCAGGACACTAATGCAAGTTCTAAATTAACTAAGGAAAAAAAATAAGCACTAAGCAAGATCCTAATAAGCACTAAGACAATCTACTAGACCATATCATAACCCTTTAATCTGAGATAAGCTAAAACTAGATAGGCTAAGTTTTGCTAATGGTAAATTAAAAGATAAAAGATCAAGGAACCAAAGGACTGTTGTAATCGAGATCGTAGGTCAGAATGACTTTGGGGGCCTGTTTGGGCTTATTTTTAAGCTGGAACAGAGCTTCCAAGACAATCAAAAGCTACAATAAACAAAGTTAGCATGGAAGAGATGCAACAAAGCCTGATTAAATGGCCATAAAAGAATCGCAATAAATTTTATAAATAAGCTAAATACAATTTTGAGGTGGAAACTTTTTCGATGAGTAAAAAAAAATGGAAATGAGAGTTTGCAATTCCAATTTAGACTAGTTAGGTGTGATCTCGTATCACTCAAACCGAACAAAAACTTAGATTGGTATACCAAGGCTTATGAAAACTAAAAATTGGCCTTTGAACAAAGAAGCAGGCTACTGCTCGCTTTTTAAGTCGCAAATGTTTTTTCTTCTTTTCTTACAAGAACTTTTCAACCCAAATTCAAACTAGTAAACCGATTTATGAGCTAAAAGGAGTTTGACTTTAAAGGTCAAACGGGTTGGAACTAATCCTAGACCAATTTGAAAGCATAAGCCAAACACCCTTTTAAAGGATGGAAAGCTTGAAACTCACCGTGAAAAAGACTAACTTGACCCCTTTTGTTTGGAAATTATTTTGTTAATTCAACTTAGAATTTTTAACAACTTACAACAAGATTAGACAAGAAACAAACAATGCTTTGATCGCTTAATACTATAAATCGAAACAATAAGTAAAAAGTGCTTTTCATTAAAATAAAACTCACTACAATTCAACTTAGGAAAACAGAAAACTAAGATTTTTAAACTAACTAAAACTAGGGGTGCCTTTATAACAATGGCTACATCATCCTTTATACTACTCTACTGGTCTTGATTCTTTCTCTTCTTGTGCTTCTTGTGTGAGGAAAAAAACTAAGGCTCCACATGTGCTTTCTTGAATAAATCTCACCATTCAACCGCTAGGGTATAGATGAGAATGAATCCAAGCCATCCCTTGGGTGCTTTTTGACTTGATAGTGAGTTGGACATTGGGAGGAGGGGAAATTGGTAGTGGGTTTGGGGTTAGGGTTTAACGGGTAAAAGGGGTGGAGTGTTTTGAGAAAGAGAAAGAGGATTTAGGTATCCGGGTTCGGGTTTGTGGTTTGCTTGGGCGGAAAGAATGGGAAGACAGGGGGTGGATTGGGTTTTGTTATCCATCGACGGGTCCGGATTAGGTTTGACCGGGTTAGAGGGTTATATTGGACCGGGTACAAAGGTTAATGGGTTGGGCTTGGGATAATTGGGTTTAACTAGGGCTAAGGATTTAACTTGAATTCATTTAAACATTCTAGGGACCAATGTTGCCAAAACTGAAAATCCAGGGGCCATTCATGTAATTCTGAAAATGTAATCCAAGGTCCATTATTGACAATCTCTGATAGTGTAAGGATTGAATCTGCCAAATTGTGAAACCTGAGGACTAAACTTGACAATTTTAAAAATCCAGGGATCAAAACTGTAATTTCTCAAACTTTTGAAATTTTTCACCAAAGGACTAATTATGACAACTTATGATTTCAAAAGACCTTTGGTGACTTTTCTTTTAAAATACGTGCTCGGGGACTATTTCATCAATTTTGAAAGTCGGGGACTGAAACCGCCAATTATGCAAACTTTGCTCGTTTTTCAATAATTTTGCATCCGAAACATATAAAACACAATTTTGAGATATTTTCAAGATTTTGATGCATTTTTGAGTGTTTTAAATGTTTTAACTCAGATTGACCAAAATGATGAGTGAATAAGCACTCATCGATGCATAGGCCAAAAGATTCTAATGGCCTCAACTCTAGCTGTGTGCAAATACTTCATCATAATCAATTCCATCCTCTTGCCGGAACCCTTGAGCCACTAATCTTGCTTTGTTTTTAACCACTATACCCCTTGCATCTCTTTTATTCTTCAAGATCCATTTTGTCCCAGTTGCAAACTTCCCATCACGTAGTGGTACCAAAATCCAAACCTGCTGATTTTTGAATTGTTGCATCTCATCTTGCATTACTTCAAGCCAACTTAAATCTTCAAGAGCTTGAGTAAAACTGGTTGGTTCCACTTGAGAAAGGAAGCAAGCAAACAAACAATGCTTAAAGTCTGTGTGATTGTCCCTTTGCTGGTTTGAGACATAGAAAAGAAAAGCAACTTGACCATACTTAGAACCGGACAAGACTTAGTTTGAACAAAGCTTGAGGATCACCAATAATATTTGATTGAGGATGAGCATCGTTGATCCTTTTTGTAGAAGAGGGTTGACAACAATTGTGGTGTCATGATTGTTCATAGTTGATGCAAAATCACCGTCATAGGAAGCGAGTGAAGATCCCATCTTTGTTGATGATTTCCAAGATCCAAGGACTTGGAAATCGTGAATATGGTTCTTCAAAGTTTGTGGACACACTAGTAGGAATTTGAGTAGATGCGTAGGTCACAAGATATTTGGTGAATTCAGAGAAACAGGATGACCGTCGGAGAATCATGGTTTCCACCGATCGCTGCCTCTTGCAAACTCCCACCAAGCCTCTCGATTATAGATTGGTTGCATACTCTTGTTTCTTGAGCCTAGCAAGATCCTCTGCATAGTGTGACTCATCTTCATGCTCCTCGGTTACTTTAGAATGATCACCGCAAAATGGTTAGGAGAGAAGGAAGGTACAAGAATTGGTTGTTCATCATGATCGACTCACTCGAGTCATCATCCAGGTACTGCATGGATAGTGGGAGACTCTTGTGGACCTGCAGATTGGTTAGCAACATGTCTAGTATAACCCAAGTAATCGGTTAAGTAATTCAAGTTAAAGGACCAAACATGACCTTGACCTTGAACATTGGGCTTATCTTCTAGGTATCTCGTGTTAAGTGTCTCCTCAATCTTTCTAGCATTCAAATTATATACCTATAAGCCTTACTATGATTTGAATAGCCCACAATATACCCTCATCGCCTTTCTCATCAAATTTCCCCAATGGATCACTTTGGTGTTCAAAATGGTCACTTGACATCCAAACGGTTTGAGGTAATGTATAGCAGAACCTTCCAAAGGAGAAGTTCATAAGGTATCTTGAAATGAGGTCTAATAATGGATACCCTGCTTAGTACATAGCAAGCCGTGCTAATCGCTTGACCCGTAACATAGTGGTAATTTAGAGTCTCGCAAGCATGGATCTTGCCGCCTCGATTAAGGTCCTATTCTTTCTTTCGCCTACCCCATTTTGTTGTGGGGTTCTTGGAGTGCTATATTCCTTTTATCCCTTTAGACTTACGTAGTTCTATCAATACCGTTAGGAATTGGAAATTCCATGAGGAAGTGTCGGTAACCTCAATTATAGTCTAGCATATGTTAGCTCGTAGACATGTCGTTATTTACGTTATCTAGTAGTTAATTAGTTAGTTATTAGCTTAGTGCAACACCGTGGATGAAGGACGGGTCTTTACCCATCGATGCACGATCCACAATCCGTCAGAGGACGTTTAGTTTGTAATTATAAAAGCCCTTCCATCCTTGGAAGGGTGGCACCTCAATCTAATCTTTCTTTTTGTTGAACTTTCTCTCTAGTTTCTTCCTCTCATCTCTTCATCTCTCTAAAACCATGGCTTTCTTGTATCATCACCATCCAGGCCACCCGAATCATCATAACACAATATATGTAAGATCTTACAAATGGTACCGAGCCAAGGTTTTGTGTTTTGATGATTTTTGTGGTTTTATACATGTTTTTGACTATTTTTGGTATTTTTTATGCTCGGAAATATTTGTTTTAAACAGTTCCTTAACATGTTTTGTGTATCCTTGGTCAAAAACTCGGTCCTTTAATGTATGGATACATGTTTTATGTCTCTTGGTCCAAACAGCTTGTCTCATCTTTATATGATTTTTTGTTACCAATCTTTATCCGTGAATTTTTGTGGTCAAAAAGGACAGTTTCTGAGTGGTCCAAAAAGGGTCAATAAGAAGCAGTTGTTATCCTTTTCTTGGTTAAATGAATCTGGTCAGTTTTTATAGTCAAACATGGTCAAAACGAGTAAACAAAAAGTCCTTCTTATGCTGTTTTATGGTCTAAATGGGTAAAAAGATGCATTTTATGCGATTTTTTGGGTTTTATGAAGATGAACGGAAAAAGTGGTCGGAAAACTCATCGAAAAAGTCAACGAGGGTCAAAACCCTAGTTTTCTATGCATAGGAGCATCTTCATGATATTTACGATAACCGTGAAGTTATGCGTAGGAATGGTTACGCTGTAAAAGTCAATGGGTCAAAACCCTAAACTTACGATAAGGACTTTTACGCGTATGGAATACGCAGAAAACTAGGCTACGATAAGCTTCTTCAAATATTACGATAACCGTGAAGTTATGCGAGGAAATGTTACGCCGAAGGTTTTACGCATAAGGCTTTACGCAGAAGAATCAAGTTACGCCTTAAGAAACTTACGATATGTGAAATGTTTACGACAAGGTTTTCTTTTACGCGTAAGATTGATGAAATGTAGAAGAAGAAGTTACAATGACTATTTGACCTTGACCTATACCGAATACCAAACCGACTCGACCACAACGACCATTACCATTTACACTTAAACGACCTCAGCTATCATTCAACATCATTAGTCCATTCGAGGCATAACATAGCCAATATAAAACCCAAATCTAACAACTTCAATCCCATCTCCAACTCTAAACCTAAACTTGCTCGGAATAAATAAAACACCGACATCAATCAAAATCTCAGATTCTATTCAATATGTTTTGCAATCTTTTAAAGATTGTTCTAATTGAATATCAATCATCACAGATTCTTTGTCTAAAGACTCGCTTTAATTAATCTCCGAATCATCAAGAAATAGAAACTTAACAAGGATGTTAGTTTTATTTCTTTAGTTCGTTACATGACAAATCAGAAAAACGAAAACACAAAAATTAAACCTACCCGAGACCTTAATTAAAGATCTTGAAGGGACAAATTTTTGTTCTTCATCCGCGCAAAACAAAAGAAAGAAGGGCGTTTTTTTTTTCTTGTGTGTTCGTGGGCTGTGTTTGATAATGATGGAGATGAGTTGAGCTTGGTTTAATGGTGAGATGTGATGGTGCGAATCAGAAGAATGAGGACATAGGCGTATGTGTGAGATGGGAGAGGAGATACGCTTTGTTTCTCAGATCTGTGATGAGTGAAAAGTTTAGTGGGAGGCGTTTTTTTTTATCACATGTGTTTTTTAGGGTTAGGGATAAATGTTAAGACTTTACTTATTATATATCCTGGTAAGTAACGTTTTCACTGGCTTGAGATGGATTGGGTTTTACATCTTTGGAATGGACCGAACGGATAAAACTCTTTTTGTATTGGGCTATCGAATATGGTCTATGGGCTACATTATTTGATGAGCTGATTGGATCGTTTGGAAGTTGGGTTGAAATGAGGTTCTCAAACGCAAGTATATCTTCAGCAATTGTCATCCCAATTTTTTTTTTTTTTTTACAAAAATTTTTGGATACAATCTTTGATAACATTTCATGAGTATGGTATTTTGGTCGGATAAAAAAATTTCACGGAGGATACATAATTCACGGCTCGAGCGAAGATCTGAAAAAATGACTACGGGTTTTTCGTACAATATTATTGATGCAAATTTGGAGTGACGTTATCTGCATATGTGGTCATTATTATTAGCCGATGAATCAATGGAGGTTCAATTTCGCAATTCCCATGAGATATTCGACGCCACAAAATGTCAATGATATTGAGTCTAAGCAAAATCTTTCTAAGAATCGCCGCTACCATGATTTTTTTCAAGATGTTTGCTTATGACAAGAACTTTTCGTGCAAATAGTCGTACACGTTATGATGCTTCCGTAAGTTCGAAACCATCATGGGGGAGAAAGTGTACTTTGATGTGTTGCGGTCAACCTCCAGGGGGAAGTAGTATATACAACTTGACTTAGTATGGTTTGTGAAGCTGTCTACATTTTGGTATAGAATTGTTCATGGTGGATATGAATCGTTGAAGAACCAATGCATGTTCCCCTAAAACAGATATTTACCGAAACCAAAGTTGTCTTAACACATTCAAGCTGACATTGTTTACGGTTTTGTCTTGATTTTGTAAAATCCTGCGAAAGAATCTATTTCTCGGTTTAAATCATAGACTTGTAAAATCCCGTGACAATGGAAACATCCTGGTAATTATTGAGTACTTTTCCGGATCTATCTTGCGATTTATTCTTGGTTTTGTAAAATCCCGCGAAAGAAACTATTTCTCAGTTTAAACCATAGAATTGTAAAATCCGTATTGATGGAACCATCCGGAGAAAGGAAAGTGTATTTCGATCTTATATGATGCCGGTACTACGGTTTCTACTTCAAGAAGGGATAAAAGGTGTACTTCATGAATTGGATGTGTGTTTGGATATTCGCCATGGCGCTTGGTTATTACATGGTTTTATGGGGTTATGTGCTTTTAACCATGGTCGGATGAAAACCATTATCATTGTTCACTTAAAACGTCAAAGGAGGCTAGATTTGAGCTTTTAACCGTAAGATGTGACAACGGAGTTAATTCACTATTATTTATTTGAGGTTGAAGTGAAATATCACGGCAAGTGTACTTAGTATCCAAGGTATCGGGATGGTTGGATGAAGATTCTTCATGATCCTTGTTCAAGCTTATTATCAAAAACAAAGACTTGGAAATCTAGTTATTGTTGGGTGTCTTTACCTTTTCTTTTACCACTGGGGAATTGGGCTCATACCACCACAAAATAACTATCACTTTAAGGAGTTACGCTAGTGCTCAAGGTCACATTCAATTGTGGATTTTCAAGAGGTGATGTACGCCTTATACTTGATGGTTGGTTGGTTGAAGAGTATAGAGTACTTAGAGAGTACTTAGAGATGCTAATGGAAATCGGCACCGCTCTTTGTTACATATGTGCAAGTTTAAGTCACGAGTTCAAGTTAGTTTACTTGTGGTCAAATTCATCATATTGGGTTTTCCATCAACCGTCACAACAAAGAGCCCATGAATGATAATGGGGTTGATTACAAGTTTTGCCAAAGAGAGATTGAAAAGAGAGAGATTATGACGTTTGAATACTTCAGCTCAAGCCTCGTTCTCTAAAGAAAAGAAGGTGTACGCTTCAAGGCGCTTTATCTTCAAAAGAAGAGAAATCTTCTTATTATGACCATTCTCATCAACATGCTTCATACTATTTCCATGCGCTTCAATTATAAAGTGAACCGGCTACCGTTGATTGTTCTCTTATTCCACTTGCTCAACTATAATGACGATGGCGACATCATGTGCTAATTTTATGGGGAGAAGTGTGAGTAGACTACATTTGGATGATTTCACTTATTTAGTCAAGAATGGCAACTTCGCTCGCAATTCTTGAGGGGAGAAGAAGTATGATGACACTACATGTTGTGTTATATGAGAATAAATGGTTAAACGGCTTCTAACTCATGTAAGAACCGAGCTTCTTCTTATCGGGTCATCTTTACATGGAGTTTCTACTAAGAGTCGTTGGTTGACATCTTCACTCGGATTGATGAGTTTATCGACAAAGTATTTCCGTTAATGCTTCACGATACATCAACATGATGATTCCGAACAATCTCTCCGTTCTTGTTTGATGTGATTGGTAGTTTGGTGTTACCATCTTGTGTGTTCATTGCGGCCCGATTGTCGATTTCCTTGATGAACATCTTTCCGTTCTTGTTTGATTGGGAGAGATTTTAGTTAAGGGACTTGCAAGATGTAAGTTAATGGGATGCTTTTGATGATGTTCTTATTTTTGGTGAGTTGAAGATGTTAACTATCTATTCCCCAACCGCACAATCTTAAAGAAGGTCGAGTCTACGCCTGTTTCTACATTTTTGTCGCATGTTAGAAGACTAAAGACGAGTTGCATTTGATTATCCAAAGACCTCTTCTTAATTCATGCATTCATCATAAAGATTGTCGGTTGTGGGAGAGCACTAATTGGGGAGGTGAAATGTTTGATTTAATCCCAATTAGACTTGCTCATTCTGCTTCTTCAAAGAAGTTGATTCTCACGATACATCCGAGCTAATTATGATCTTCTCAACAAGATTTCTAGTATATGGGCTTATAATATGTTGCCGATTCAAGTGTCAAAACCAAAGAAGGGGAAGGAGACACGATCTAAACGCGAGTAAACTTGATGAACTTAATACTTCTAAGTAATTGAAGATATCCCGAAGACAAATGTTGTTACCGCAGAGAAACTCAAGGTTTGACTCATGGCGAGTAAACTTGATGGACTTAATACTTCTAAGTGATTGAAGTTATCCCGGAAAACAAATGTCATGACCGCAGAGAAACTCAAGGTTTTACTCATCAAGGCGCTTAGTGTTATTATTCCAACGACGTAGGGAAGTGATGTAAGAGAAAGTTTCAAGATAAAAGAGGTACACAAGTAAGATATATTCGTGGGAGATAAATGTGTAACATAAGGAGGTGTTATCGCTATTCTCTCGCTGGGAATGTGTGTACTGGATTCTTGAGCTTCATACACATTCATCGTGACGAAAGATGTGAACATAGGGAGGTGTTCTTCATTACCCTCATGATGTGTATTCGGAGAGTTCTTGGATATTGGTGTACTTTGATTCTCGAGCTTCATACACTTTCATCGTGGAAGAAAATGTGAACATGGAAGGTGTTCTTCATTCCCTCATGAAGTGTATTCGGAGAGTTCTTGAGCATTATACTAAGAGATGGATTGCATCATTTCAACTACACGGGAAGTGTTCTCTTGACACCTTTTGGAATGGATTGTTTCGCACTTCATGGAAAGGAAATTGAGAAGATTATTTAAATGTGGGATGATACATTGATGTTGTTCTATTGATGATATAGCCTCGAATCTAAGAATCACGTGATTATTCTTAAAGAAGCAATTGGGTTTATGATAATGGTGTGCTTCTTTGTGCACTGCTAAAGCAAGCTTGAAATAGAGCTCGAATCGCTCAACATAAGGATTTTCGGTTTGGGGGAAGTCGCCAAAGTCTCACTTTCGGATGGTTCAATTTTCAATTCAAGAGCCCTTGAAGCTTTGGTGGTGAATGTTTAAAGAGATGATGACTTCTATCTTCTACAACGGGTCATTCGATATCATTATCTCTGTACTCGTGTCATCATCTTCTTTAACTATATCATCTATTCTATCCTTGTACATATCTATCAAAACCAAATACAAAAATATAAAACAAGCAAAATGAAATACAAAATATAAAACCAACAAAAAGAAAATAGAAAAATATAAAATCTTCAAAATCCATAAAATCGAAAATTTGAAAAGACCAAAATATGTTTTCTCAAGACATGTCTTCCGTATCGATAACATCTACGGTCTTAGAAATGTCATTCAATAATGGCACGGACTTTAGATGAAGTTCGAGCAGATGTGTAAATATTCCTTTCTATACATGTCTCAAAAATGGCTTACGCTATTTCAGATCAGAACCCGGCTTCAAATGATGGCTTGCGCTATTTCGACCGTGACCCGCTGCTAAAACTATGGCTTGCTATTATATCGATATCAACCCATTCGTTAAGAAAGGAAAGTGCTACGCTTAAACATTTTTCAAATATTTCGCACTTATCCTAAAACAAATGAGGAAAGTATGTCAAGGATCATTGCTCCTACACAAATGTTTTACCTTCTATAAATTCTTTCTTAAAAATATTTGTTGTTTTTAACAAAATGGTGGAAAATGAGTTGCTTGTAAATCAATCGCCTTTAATTTTGTAAAATTGAAAACTCAATCAATGACTTTAGCGCTTTTAATCTTTTCGTAAAATAAGTCATTGATTATGGGGAGAATGTTTTCAAATCTATATCATCTAACGAGATTATCTAATTATCCCGTATGCTTAATTGAAAATGAAGTTAACATACGCTGAAGGACTAGGTGCCTAGGATATGATTATTAAGATTAGATGATTAGAGTTTGATAAACACATTATTCCCATGCCATATATGATCCGATTGATATGTTGAATTGACTTTTATTAGTCGATTGTTGTTTGGGTGATGTCACCACCATATATATGTATGTGTGTTCACTAACGATGCGTATATTGGTATATAAGAATGTTCCCGATCCGGATCCCACAATTGAAGATGATTGGATGCCGAAGGAAAGGGTAACTATATCTAGGTTGAAAAATGAAGAAACGGAGCTTAATTGCACTTCAATGGAGAGTTGGCATAAATGCAACGTAAGAGGTCTCACCGCATCGCAGATGGTTTTCTTCTAAGTGATTGAAGAAACGGAGCTTAATTTGACCTCGCTGGCATTCAAAATGCAACGTAAGAAGAAGTCTCACCGCATTCGCAGACGGTTTTCTTCCAAGCCCACAAAGAACAACGAAGCTTCTCAACCACCTAACGATCTTTGTGCAGATACCATTTTTAAACAATTTTGAATTGATTAAATTGTTTTGAAAACGGAAAATATTGTTTTGAAAATTAATTGACTTAATTTTGAAAATCACCGACTTCATTTTATCAAAACTTACGTCACTCAATCATCGACTACGGTCATCGATTGAGGGGAGAGTGATTTAAATTAAAATATTTTCAAACGATATTTCTTCATAAAAGGTCCGTTTGTGCAATAATAAATGGTGATCTAAAGATTTAATGTTATGTCATGGTATGATTTTCTTTAAAACTCAAAGATCTTACAAAATGATTTTTTTTCTCGTTCTTGTTTGATTGTGAAATTGTTTTATTTTACTTAAAGATCTCTTAAAACTTTCATACCGATACTAACAATCTTTAATGTCTTAAAATGGTCCTTATCTCGTCATTTTCAAAATCAAATCTTGCCACGCCTTTCCCAAAATTTTCTAAGTGATTTAAATCTTTTGGGATCACAAAACTCAAATGGTTTGAAATTTTTGATCGGGGAGAGATCGTGATTTAAATCTCAAATCTGCTTTCATGGAATCGGTTTTAGTCCTTTATAGGCACTCCCGCCTCCATATGCCAAACGATTTCAAATACACAATGCACATGTTGAGGAGGAGGATTTATCCAAAACCGATGAGTATTTAAACAAGGCACATATTCTCCCATGTTTTCTACACCTTATTAATCACTTGGGATCCAAAATCTCAAAGTGTTTGATATTTTGATCGGGAGAATTTGTGATTTAATAATGAAATCGATATATGATGATCGATTTGATTCAATGTGCAGTCGCCTCTCATATGTGCTAAACGCCAATCTCAAGCACATATTGAGGGGAGCAAATGGTTTCTTAATGGCTTGTGTGATCGTGAATGTGCTTCAAAAGAACTCTTGCCTCTATGTGATAAAATGATTTCAAATATCCTACGCACATATTGAGGGAGAGAATTTACCAAAGAAAATCAAATGGCTTTTTTGTATGAAAATTGTGTTCAAATAAAATATTTCAAAGTCCTCTTGCCTCCTTGTGCTAAACAATTTCTAAATCATATGCACATGTTGAGGGGGAGGTTTTCTAAATGATCAAAACTATTAAGGTACAAAATGCTTTGATCTCGTATCGAAAGTACCTTGATTGTTTTTCCAAATGATGTTTCAATTGGTTTCGAGAAGGAAAGAACAATACCAAAAGACCCACCAATTTATTTTATGCATGGTGTTATAAGGATGGTTAGGTTAGGTATTCTGCTCCCACGATCCCGCCAGAGTCGAGGATCTCACCAGGACAATCCACTAGATAGTGTAGAGTCCTTAGGTATGATGTAAAAAGGAGAAAATGAGAATATGGGAAGAGTGCGGATCGAGACAGAGCTAGTAATCGAATAAACCCAACAAGGTTCTAGTTATGAAGTCTCGTAAGCAATCAAGGGTTGAAGAATGAAAAGAAATGAATATGAAAAGGGTGAAAGAAATAGCCCTCCAATAATTCAACCTTAGGGCGTAAACCGGGTTCAATACATATGCTACCGGTGTTTACTAAGGTAACACTGCATCAAGACAAGACATCATGGACCCAAAGGACGATCGCACTACAACTTCCCAAGCTACTCAAGTTCCTCTTAAAAGGGCTTGTTTCATTCTCACGGGAACCGACATAATCTATCGACTTTCTCTTAGAGATTGTTGATATTGAAGAAGGAGACCTCTCCCTAGTCTCCAGATAGGAACCAAATGTGCACTATTGAGTCTAGAGCCAAGAGATCATCCATAATATCTCATTAGGACGTAATTAATGAAGACTTGCTATTTCACACAATGTGGAAAGTAAGAATATATTAAGAGTCCCACGATTATCCTTGTGGTATTGCCGTAAAATCCGAGTGATATGTAAATATTCACAATGAAGATGGAAATCCTTCTAGAGCCAACATAAAACAAGCTCTTGGTGGGTAACATGTGAGATCTTGCAAAAGATCAAGCTTGTGACAACCGGATAGAAACGATGGGCGATTCAATCTTGAATCAACCTTGGTCCAGAAATGAATTGACGGATACCTTTGAAAACCGGTCGTTGTGCTTAAAAGTTCTTTCCATAGCACATCGATCGTGTGTTAATGTTTCAAAATTAAAGGGTATTTATGATTAATAATTGATTTTCCATAAAACCTTCGCTAGTGCAAAACACTTTCTATTAAGCAATACACGATTGTTTTCAAATCATTTTCATCAATCGCTGAATCTTAATTCATCGGTTCACTCACTCGTGTTGTCTTCTTTGAGACGTCCGGTTTGAGAACAAATAGTGCACCGCGAAACCTCATAATGAGATTCCTCGAATTATACCGATCACGCAAGATTTGTATCGATCAACGGGAACCGTGGGCGTGCACTCAATTCAACAAAAGTGATCAAAGACACTTTTGTGCGCTTTATTGCTAATCGCTTTATGCAGGAACACCCGACGGTTGCACCGATCATAATTGAAGAGTCAATCCAAAGGCGATGCTCACATCATCCACACTTAATTAAAGAAATCATGACAAGTGCTTATCTATGAGGAAGTGTCGGTAACCCCGCTATAGTCGGTAACCCCAATTATAGTCTAGCATATGTTAGCTCAATTATATTCTAGCATATGTTAGCTCAGACATGTCGTTATTTACGTTATCTAGTAGTTAATTAGTTAGTTATTAGCTTAGTGCAACACCGTGGAGGAAGGACGGGTCTTTACCCACCGTATGCCCGATCCACAACCGTCAGAGGACGCTTAGTTTGTAACTATAAAAGCCCCTTCCATCCTTGGAAGGGTGGCACCTCAATCTAATCTTTCTTTTGTTGAACTTTCTCTCTAGTTTCTTCCTCTCATCTCTTCATCTCTAAAACCATGGCTTTGTATCATCACCATCCAAGGCCACCCGAATCATCATAACACGATATATGTAAGATCCTAAAATACAAAGATTTTTGAACTCGTCCTATTATCACATCGAATACCTTTAACCCTTTTGTTCACCGGTTTTCAACAAGGGTAATGAACTCTTTAAAACTTGAGATGTTTCATCTTTAGTTCTCAAAAGAATACCCAACAAAACCCGCTATAGTCATCAATGATTACCGTGCAGAAATACTTGTGATCAATACTCCCGACTTGGGTTGGACCAAAGAGATCCATATGCAAAGAATCAAGAGGTTCGAGATAGTGCTCACAATTTGTAATGGCTTTGTATGAGGCTTTGTGTTGTTTTTCTTTGTTGCAGCAACACAATTGTGTTCATTGGTGAAGACTTTGGAAGGAAGCCCTTCAACTAGACCCAATTTAGAAAGCTTGTTAATGGTCTTGAAGTTCACATGAGCCATCCTTCTATGCCATTTTGTAGACTCATCCAGGGATGGTTTAGCCACCAAACATGTTATGTTCCCTTCGTTGAACATCATTTAAATTGAATGTGTATAAATTGTGGCTTCTAGGAACTCTCAAAGAATTGAAGTATCTTCCGAAGTGTGAATTCTTTAGAAAGCACAAGACATTCATCCTCAAGAATAATACTTTGTTCTTGGTGTCACATATTTGTGATATCGAGAACAAGTTGAAATGTTGCGCCTTTACATAGTACACATTCTCAAAATCCAAGTGAGGTGTTCGAATAGTGCCTTTCCAGTGATTCTACCATCTCCTCCACCAAAAGTCACACTGCCTCCTCCTTCTATGGGTACAAAATCATGCATCTTCTCTATGTTTCCTGACATGCTTCTGGAACAACCATTATCCACTATGCCAACATCTTTACTCCTCAGGGGATGATCCTGAGAGATGCCCATTAAGGAAATTTGATCATGCTTATCCTCTGAAGTACAGCTTGCCAGCAATCCAATATTCTCAGAACCAGGAGCTTCATCATTCTCAAGATCATGCACCTTCAGTTGACATGGTCATCCGTGAGTGACCATAGCAGATTGAGATCCGCTTGAATTTCCACTTCTTGTCGATAGAAGAATACCTAACCTCATCACCGCCTTCCTATCTCTTGCATTCTCTTGAGAAGTGACCCATCCGACAACAAGTATAGCACTTGACTTTCTTCGTCAAATCTTGTCGATCTCTTCCTCGAAACCAAACTTTCTCCCGACTTACGCCAAACCTCTTGATGTCCATCGAAAGCATGGCCGCCCACTTCAAGTTCATCTCTTCCATATCAGTGGATCCACTGTTCAAAATCCTCAGCAGTTGTCGCCGAGTGTCATAATCGCCAACAAAGAGTGAAGACATCTTCAATACACCATCGATTTAGGTTGAGAATTTGATGGAGTGGTAATGTAGGATGATGATGTCGAGAAACCGACTTGAGCATAAGTCATCTTATTTGAGGAGGCCCCAACAAATGTGTGTGACTAGGAATGGATGGACGAAAGGGACCGACATTAGGCTCGAGATTTAAGTATTTTGTATAGTTCATCAGTGAGCATATCTAGCTCATTTGCTTTGAGTGCAATGTTACTTGCAACCAAGATGGAGTAGAGATCTTAAGAACTTTGAATTGCAATCATCATTGCCTGGCCACCTTGGTGATTCAATTGACTCAAAATCTTATGGAAACTGTCATACCCTTGTGGATACCTTCTTCCTCGAGATTTGGAATTTTGAAACCGCCGTTAACATAGATTTCCTCATTCTCCTTGACTCCCGTTTCATGAACCCAGCCTTGATAGCCATCCGATTTCCTTAGCATCTGCGATAGTGAAAGTCACCCATGTGATCATCAGTATCGCCGAAGGAGAATAGTTCTATCTTTGTTCTCTCCGGTCAGCTAGAATTTCTTCGCCAGTTTAGACCAACGATGGTAACATCATCGCACCGTGACATGCCTTCAAACCTGCCCTTCTTCATCTCTCAGATTCCAATCATGTTGAGATCCACCGCATTCATAGCACAATCATACTCCTCCTTCTTAGTATGGAACTTTGCATTGTCGCCGAGAGATTGAGTTGTTGCAGAGATGTGTTGTTTTGATTGCTGGTGACTTCATTTCATCGCCCGATCCGTGCATGGTGAATGTTGTTTTGTTGTGAGGGTGTAAAGAAACGAACGTTCTTAGTATCAGAGACTCTCCGAGGCTCGATACCACTGTTGAACCTAAGACCTTGATAGATCTTTGAGCACTCGTGGATCGTTAGTAATGTATGTAATCACAAACACACTAATAGACAATCTCGCTACTTGTATTCTAGAGCGGAAATTAAACACAAGTAAGAACAATAATAACTAAGAATACTTTGATCCTCTATGCATCTTCGAATATCACTAAAACTTGTTTTCAAACTCGTACATAATTATACTAAGGTGTTCCTTTATAGATAAGAACCCTAAACCGCTTCTCAAGAAACGATAAACATAAAACTAAAGAAGATATACATTATCACTTCCTAATAAAGGTCATGCATATCCTAACTAACTATAAAATAAGCGGAATATCTACATCCGCAGAAACAAACTACGGGGTTTCTCTACTTCCGCATAACCTCTTCTTCAGCAGAATCCTTGCACTTCAGTAGATTCTTCAGCAGAATTCTTACTTAGTAGAATTCCCAACAATGCATATCCTAACTAACTATAAAATACGCGGAATATCTACATCCGCATAAACAAACCACGCGGTTTTCTACTGCAGAATCTTCTTCATCAGAATCCTTGCACTTTAGTAGATTCTTCAGCTGATTCTTCAGCAAAATTCTTACTTAGTAGAATTCCGAACACATATCTCTTTTAGTTTTATGAATATACCTTTCTTTTGAAACGGTTTAGGGTTCCTTGTCTATAAAAGGAACACATTAGTATGTATGATGTACGAGTTTGAAAAACAAGTTTTAGTTTTATTAAAAGATCCATAGAGGATCAAAGTATTCTTAGTAATCTGTGTTCTTACTTGTGTTTGATTTTCGCATTAGAATACAAGTAATAGAGACTTTCTATTAGTGTGTTTGTGATTACATAAACATTACTAACGCATCCATGAGCCAAAGATCTATCAAGGTCTTAGGTTCAACAGTGGTATCGAGCCCTGAGAGTCTCTTTGATACTAAGAACATCCTTTCTTTACACCCCACAACCAAAACAACCATAACAATGCCTGGGTCAGACGATGGATTAGAAGTTACTCACAATCAAAACACCACATCTTTGCAACAACACACTCTCACAAACAACAATGCAAAGTTCCCATACCTCAAGAAGGAGGAGTATGAATTGTGGGCTATGAAGATGCGTAATCGATCACCAATATTGATTGGAATCTTTGGGAAGTTGTCCATAAGGTAACAGTTTGAAAAGTGCGCCAAAGATGCTGATGGTGTTGTTACCATCGTTGGTCCCAAAATGTCAAGAGATACTACTGCTCGTAGAGAGAATAAAGTTAGAACTATTCTCCTTCGTGCTATACCGATGATCACACGGGCGACTTTCACTACATGGAGGATGCCGAGGACATCCGAAGGCAATCAAGG